>NBSA01000012.1:1421043-1827004 GCA_002916415.1 Talaromyces borbonicus
TGTTGAAAATAGCCATTTAATATGGCAATACGAGGTGGCCGGAGTGGTGGTTTGGCCGGAGTGCTAGTAAAATACGTTATTGACGGATGACGTCGAGTTTCCCAGCTTGATCGACAGCTTCCGGCTCGGCCCAGCCAAGCCGAATGACTGAACCATGAACGGTTCTTCCGGCATTCGCACATCTTGTTCTTGAGTCTTCTGCTTTTCTGCATGAATTTTTATCATTATTATTTATATAATTTCCGGCTTTCAAATCTGTACATATTTCGTTATTTGTCCTCTGTTAACAGCCGCCAGTGCTGTCAGAGTTGCGGAGGAGACGGAAACCCCTCGCCAGGTTACTGGTATCGATAACGTGAGTATACAAATGTTCTACGCTCGCAGATCACCAATAAGCTCGGAATAAGTCAGGTTAATGAAGGCATACTAAGCACAGTGAGGCGAGTCTGAACACGATGGCGGAGCTGCACGATGCTCTTGCCTACCTGAAGCCCGTGGCTTGGGAAGACGTCCCTACGACATCCTCGGTAGACGATCTACATGAGTACGTCCGCGAAATCATCAACAAGGCCAGGCTCATCGTTGAGACTGTTCCAGAGCAAAACTCGTCGAGCGCCTCATTGAGTGACGTTGGAAGCAGCGTAGCGTCGATTATGAGGTTGAATGCCTCGGGTTCTTTTTCACAAGAGGATCTTGAGTCATTGCGGAAAGAATGGGGTAAACCACTCAAAATGAACAATGCAAAGGAAAACCCACTCAATATTCCCATCTACAAAATGTCCGGCACGGATGGCAAAGGTGCCTGGTTCGCTCGTCGGAGTGTGCACAAGGGACTTCCGTTTAGCAGGTGGAGGTCGAAGATGCAGGTTGAAATGGGAGAAACCCTCAAGGCCCGCGAGAAGGAAAAGGCGCAAGGTCAAGTGCCCGCCATGAGTATAAGGGGTATTGGCGGAGATAGGAAATTAGCCGACGTGCCGATTCGAGATCCAAAGACAAACAAAAATCTGGGTCAAATTGAAGTCTACGAATTATCAGCTCAGTTCCCCGGCCCAACTACTCCACGCGACTTTGTCACTTTGATGATTAAGTCGGATATATTACTGGATGATGGTGCGGGTGACGGTCAACCTTTACCTCCAACTTTTATGGTTGTGTCGAAACCTTGTCAACATCCAGACGCACCGGTGCGTGACGATTATATCCGCGGACAGTACGAATCTGTTGAATTGATCAGAGAAATTCCAATACAAACATCTACAACAAATGAAAGTCGCTCTCAACGTCCATCAAGCACGCGCAGTGTCACCACAGTGGGTGCTGTTTCCTCAGGAACAACTAGTTCTTCCTCTTCAGGAAGACCGAGAGGCAAGACGGAGCCACCTCTCCCCGTTGATTTGGACGCGGACTCTGGTCTTGAAACTGAAGACTTGCCTAACCCCGTCGAATGGATCATGATTACTCGCAGTGATCCCGGTGGAAGCGTACCTAGATGGATGGTGGAGCGTGGAACTCCAAAGAGCATTACGGGCGACGCTGTGAAATTCTTGAACTGGGCCTCCCAAGCCGACGAGCAGGACGACGGCAACGACGATGAAACTCCTGATATCGCTCAAGTGACCGAAAGTGTTGAAAAGGCACGACGAGCGAGTGATAGCAATTTTGATAACGAGCAGACTTCAACCAAAGATGGAACGGTTATCACTGACCAAGAACCTCACGCCATAGGTACCAATGACAAGGGGGCAGAGAATATGGATCAGTCCTCATCAGTCAACACACCAGCAGATGATGCCGGTCAAGGACAGAAGGATGATAGTAATTTACTGTCTAACGTCACCAAAATGGTGCAGAATGGATTACAAGAATATGCCCCGAAAGCAGTACTGAATTACGTACCAAACAGTCTGAGCCCATCTCCCGCACCAGAGAAGAACAAACAGGCTGCAGCGGCTCAAACAGCGCTGGCCTCAAGGTCTGGAGCAGAATCCAGTGAGGCCTTGCAGGAGAATGACCACGACACTGATGACGGGTTCACCGACGATGCATCCTCCACAATCAGCGATGAAAGCTTCGCAAGTGCGGGGTCACATCTGTCTCCATCTGCGAGTAGGGTTCAAGGACACGGCGCGAGTGAAGGGCAAGGTTCTTTGGGAAGTAATGATTCTGGAATGTTATTCACAACAAATTTGGATTCCGGCAAAGGCAAGCCATCTCAAAAGGAAAAAGAAATGGCAAAGCTGAACGCAAAAAAGAGAGAGATCGAGGTCAAATTGGCAAGTATCAGAGCCACGGCACAGGAGCTACTTGGAAAACCAGACACTGGATCTATCAAAAGTGATGTCGATAGTACGCGCAGCAGCTTACTGAATTCCGACTGCAGCACCAAGGCCCATAAGAAGGAGGACGGCAACGAAAGTGGCAACAACAATCTTCCACGAGAAACCCAGAAACGCATCGACCATTTGTCACGTTCAGAATCAAAATTAGTCACTAAGCTCAACAAAATCGAGGCGCAACAACTCAAATTGATTCGAAAAGTAGAAGCGGACCAACGAAAAGCCGCAGATAAAGACGAGAAGTCACGATCAAAATCCGAAGTTGATAGCTTAAAAAAGGAAATATTAGCCCTCCGAAAGGAAGTGAATTCCTTACGCGACGAAAGGACAAAGTGGCTTGATATCGTGGGAAACTTGCAACGAGAGAATACCGCTTTGACTGCACAGTTGCAAAAGGACAAGCATGCTGTACTAAAAGACACGGCGAGTGACAGGGTGTCTTGAACGTCTTGTATTGTTCTGCTCGATGTACAACAGACTTGACTCGCTGCTTCCTTCAGAAGCTTGATACGTATACGAATTACATGACCCTGTACAGTATATTATACACGATTTGTTTCTAGTTCGATTCCTTTTGATTGAGATGTTTGAAAGAAACAATGTATCACGGCAGAGCCGGGCTGTTCTATGTGATGCTTGAACATGTAGATGTATACAGACAATCAAGACATTAAAGAGGGGTCCCATTATTGTATTACGTGATGGCTCCATAAGTCGCTCCGCAAGCGTCTCGCCCATATGCACTTCGCACGTCTCGTTGCCATCGTGACTGCTATTAAACCAGGTTCCCCTCTTCCCGAGCCGCTCGGAGCGCTTCGTTGACAACACGGAGTACCGCCAAAGCGAGATCCAATACGGGTTACCAGCGCCATTCATGTGGCGTTCAATTTCTGCGACTTTCTCGCATGAAGCAGGTTCTCGTCGAGTTAAACACAGGTGTCATCACTTTGGAGGCATTTTTCGGTTTTCGTCACTTTCATTACTCGGTAGCGCGTATGACTTAGTCTTGAACCTATTTATCCAAGTACTATTAGCACATTGCCAATGCAGTTCTCGCACATAGCCAGTTTCGAAAGAAAGAGTGAAAGGAATAATGGAAGCCATTACCTCTGGCGGATTACCAGCCCCTCTTATCATTTTTTCAATCATCATCGTGCGCACTTTCTCCTTCGGCGCACCAATACCAATTGCCATATATTCTAGAAGAGGTGGGTGCCCAATATACGAGGCATAGCTGTCGCGGACAATGTTGGAGGTCCATTCGTATTTGGTTGTGTCGGCGTGGCCAGTACCCACGTATCGAGTCTGGAGAGCTTCGAGGTTCTGGAGCGTGCGAAGTTTGTCGGCCATGATTGTTTAGCTTTGTGGGATAGAGGGGGAATAAAGGTGTATTGTCCAAGAAAAACAATAGAACGTAATGCGAGGTTGTCGGAGAGGAAAGTTGCGAAGTGAAGTAATTCAGATTGTGAGGATAGAACTAAGTTCGCGCCAGTCCTAAATGGGATTAGCGCGTGTTGTTCTAATAAATTCTTTGGCTCCATTCAACTTCTTTTGATATCCGACACCAAACCACGAAATATTCCGGCATTATTCCGATATTCATGGCCGAATCTTCAAGCAGGCGTTACCGATGCATACCAGTATATTAAGATAGTCTCCACAATGGCAAATGGCGTGAACACTCTCGGCATTCGCATTGCCGAACTTGTTCATGCTCATTTTGATGCCCTGCCATCGCGCTATAAGCCGCGTACTCATAATGACGGCTCACGGGAATGGATTCCTATGAGTGGTTTTGTCCTCGTTCGAGGTAGGAAGGATTATTTTCAAGTTCTCAGGAGATCGTGCTACTAAGGCTCACTTCATTCAAGGACAAGGTACTCCATTAGAAAGTCTTACTTGCGTCGCACTAGCGTATGTGAGCATAACTCCTCTGCGCTTGGCCATCTATCATACTGAATCGCATCCAGGACTGGTGCAAGATGTCTTTCCGCGTCTCAGATTCCCGCTTGTTGCGGAATGGTGCTTCATGACTCCCATGCTGAAGTTCTTGCCCTGAGGGCATTGAATTTTTGGCTCATCAACGAGTGCGCCTTGGTGATTGAACAGGAAAAGCAACACATGGCCCAAGAATCTGCTGATACACACCGGGATCCGGTATTTGTCAGAAGACGGATGAGTATAGAAGCTCATGATAGGATTCCCCCCTTTGAGATCCATCCTGACGTAAAAATTTACATGTACTCTACATGTGCACCATGCGGAGATTGCAGCATGGAACTCTGTATGGCTGAGCAAGACGATGCAACGCCTTGGGCTGTCCCATCGGGGAATAGTGATACGACTAATCAAACTACGCTGCTGGATGGTCGAGCTCATTTCTCCATCGTTGGTGTTGTTCGCCGGAAACCAAGCCGGAGAGATGCTGAGCCGACTTGCAGCAAGTCCTGCTCAGATAAGCTGGCATTACGACAAGTTACTTCTCTATTGTCATACCCCGCTAGTCTGCTTATAGCTCCAACAAGTAGTGCTTATCTGACTGCGCTGGTACTTCCGAAAGAAGAGATATCCCAAGCTGGCTGCGAAAGAGCCTTTGGAGGCGGGCCTAAGGGGCGATTGAGACCGCTTGTCGGAAAACCCATTTTTGCAAGTGATATGCCAAATACGGAAGCAAGCTATCTTTTCCGGCCTTTCGATATATATGCAGTACCAATGGACATTGTGGTACCTCTATGGCCGTTTGGAAAATATAGGTCAGACAGAGCGTTGAAAGCTAGAAAGCCAAGCAATATCTCTGCAGTATGGATTGGAGTGAACCCTTCTCAGCGCACTAAGTTTTGGGGCGCTGACCACAAACCTCGAGTTAGCCCTGAGTCGACTGCTATTATCGAAAGTATTATTGGTGGCGTGAAACAAGGCAGCAAAGCCAAATCGATGTCTTTACGCGGGGCATCTGTCCTTTCTAGAATCAAGATGTGGGCTCTCGTGCGTGACATTTGCACGCAAATAATCAACGAAGATGATCGTTGGCAGCACATTCTTGAATCATCAAGCTACGGTGACTTCAAAGCAAAGCATTGTAATGTCCCTCGGTTAGTTGCTCGGTCTCTGGCTCTAAATGAAGCAAAGCTTGTCCTGAGGCCCTGGGTTCCGAACAAAGGAGACGAAAACTGGGGGCGGCCTGATGCAGCACAAAGCCATGATCGTCGTCAGTCACAATAGCTGGGACACATTGGACTTCGCAGTCTCATTCTATTCGTAGCTGTGCTAGAATAAGCTGCACCTGAATCAGCTCAGGTAGCGATAGAAATATAAGGTACGTGACTATAATAATTCTGTTTGCAATTCACGAAAAGAAATCTTCAATCAATCGACTAACAAATAAGGCTTATGAAAATCTTCATACTAATTACGTCCTGTCGGTAGGATTATGTTAATCATCCCTCCCCCTTCTGACCTCACTACTCCATGGTACCTTGGTCATGTCGCAGCCGTAGCAAGCTGAGTTGATTGATTGGTGCATCATTGCCCCCAAAGTCATTTCGATCCCCCCGACCATGGGCTCGTTTTTTCTCATCTTCCGGTCGAATACTTGTCACATAGTCACGGAACCTATTGCTTATCTCGATGACCCTCTGAAAGTGGTCCTTAGTCACGACAGTTGCCATTTCTGGACTGTAATCCGGGTCTTCCTCATTCTCGAACTCCGCGAGAGTAATCGCTGTCTGGAGCGCATTGCGAATATCTCTTCCATTAAGCTGTTCCTGCTTTTCGCCTGTTATCTCTAGGACCCACTTCTTCGCGTCAGATGCTACTTGGATCTTTCCAGCGCGTTCTCTCGCCAGCTTTTGAAAAAATCCATTCCAGATCTTTCTCCTTGTCTCGGCGTTAAGCTTGTCGTACCCAATAGCAACGTGAATCCGAGAGAAGAATGCATCGTCAATCTGGCCGACGCGGTTGGTTGTAAAAAGAGCAGTCCTTTGAAATACTCCATGCGTCGGAGGAAAGCTAGTATTTCTAAGTCAGTTACCTAGCAAGAGGATAATTCATAATTATCTACATTCATACCTGATACTAGGCCGTTCCGGCCGAGATCACGGTTCTGCCGGCGTTCCAGAAAAACGTCTGCTTCATCGACCAGGAGAACCGCGTTCCACGCTTCTGCTAGATCAAACCACTTGAACAGTCGCTGCTCAACGAGTGTTTCTTCTGTGCCAATGTCTGCCACAGTGAGGGCAAGAAGGGGTCGGTGAAGCCACTCTGAAATGGCCTCTATTTATATACTCAGTTCCATATAGCATTAATACATCCCAGCTTTGCTATCCTTACCGACGGTATATGTCTTCCCAACCCCTGGTGGACCTATAACGAAGATTAGATCCGATGCTACATTGCCAAAGGAAGAATGCATACCATGAAGCAATATTATTTGACCGCCTCCCTTGCCTTGGATGAAGTCTGCAGACCACTGCTTTGTTTTGCTGTTTTGTTTGTTTGACAGCGCACGAATTATCTGCAACTCATCTTCTCCCACGATCAAATTGGAAATGCTTTGCCTTGATGGATGAAACTCCTGAATATGGTCCACAGACGTGGAAACTTCTGGCTATTAGGCTTGAACAGATGCAAAATGACAGGATATACTTACTCCATCGCTTTAGCTTCAGCCCGTATACCATTATACCTGGGTGAAGCAACAACAATTGGTGTTCTGTCAACTCCTTAACAGTTTCCTTTTTATTTGGACTGATATTCTGATTATCTGAATCGAATGTCGTGGACAACCGATCCGAAGAATTTCTTATCTCGTAATTGTCGTTGACGAAAATCTCGTCGTAAGATTTACAATGCTCACAATAATCGTATACGGGATTGAAGACATCTTCCGCCTTCAAAGTTACCTGATCTGGGTTCACGATGCTTCTTCGCTGGTCCAGGACAACCTTTCCATTATACTGCTGACATCAATATCAGGTACTCGGAAGAGGATGCCAGTGAAAACATACATAACCATTGTTACTTCGAGTGGGCCCGTCATGAGGTGCCTGATATGAGTTCATAATTCTTCCTCGCTGATCCAGGATGGCCTTTCCATTATACTACTCACATCAATATCAGGTACTCGGAAGATGTTGTCAGTAAAAACATACATAGCCATTGTTACTTCGAGTGGGCCCGTCATGGTGGGCTAACAGATTTCCCTGCTGAAGAGCTTTGAAAAAAATCCGGCTTCTGGTAAGTATTGTCCCTCGACGTTCTCCTTTATCTTGTGCATCCCAAATAGAAGTCGGATATACAGGAAGCTTGGTTACGTCGCACAGTCCAGAATACATTTTGATCACAGATGATCTTCTTGTTCGTCGAATGTTGATACCGTCACTGCTGAGATGCCATGTATAGACCCGCCAAGCTTTTTGCATATGCTCGGCCTTAGGAGTAACCGACTCCCCCCGATCCGTCTGTGATAGACTTTCAAAATCAATAACAACTCCGCCGAAGACCAATTCGTCATATTCAATATAAACATCGGTTCCCGGTTTCAGGAGGTACCATATCATGTCAAAAGCAATTCGAGGACATGCGTCTAGAAGATGCCGCTCACAAGGAACCACGTGGTCGAGGTAAAGAGGTTTTGCAAACTCGTATAGGTATCTCATATGCTCTTTTAGTAACCCCATCATTCGATTATTGAGAGATGTCTCATGGTCAGGTGAAACGAAAGTTTTTTCAGCAAAGTCTTCGATTTGCTGAAAATGGTGAAGCACCACTGCAAATGGCTCATTGATCCGGAAATTTCCTCTAGAATGGCTCTCGATTTTACCCCAAAATGATGGATAATAGCCCACTATCCCCTTTAGAGCATCGATCAGATGGTGGGATTTTATCGTGATGAATTGTCTGATAATCTTTTCCAATACTAGGTCCTCTGTGGTTGTCGGAATATCTGACTCTGCTCTGATCCGCCCACTATCTTTAGTGACAGTTTTATTGAGTGAAACCATCCCTTCGAAATTGATCTCAAGAACTGGTCCCGTCCATCTGATGTTAGAGCTTTTGTCCTCTTCTTCGTCGGAATCAAAACTCGATTTGCGTAGCTCATTTCGATCGATTCCTGGCGCTTGAATGCCTGCACTTTTGGCGAAGTGGAAAGGTCGATCGTCCTGGTAGATAGCAACTTCTCTATTCAACTCAGAGTCACCATCAGTTGTTCCTGGTTCACTGAATATCGACCTCGCTTGGTAGATTACTGGGGGATCTGATCTGGGATTCCGAGCCGCGTATTGGGCAATAACATTACCTATACTGCGTATAGATATAGGGTGTATAGGAGGGTTTGTCGGTACCGGATAGGATTCTGGCTCCCAACCAGAGTAATGGTATGAACCGGTGTAGGATGCCATTGTCAATTTTTGATGTAGGATCCTAGGTTTTTACGCTCTGTCTATCTCGCCTGGTGAAAGTTGCAAATAATTCCAAAGTCGAGCTGTTTTCAATTTTCTTGAATACAGAATACCTTGCGTAGCATTACAAATATTGAAATGTGAAAAAGATTGATCCATGTATATAGTTGAACAGAGGTAAAACAAACCTCGGTCACGCCAACCACCAAGGGTTTCAATCCTACCTAGCTGAAGAGGGGCTCGGGGCATAGATTGACACATCAGCAGGTCAATCATACCATCAGCATTGGGTAACTATGCTTGTACTACTTGAGGGCGAGGCTGGCTGATAAATTCACCCTGTACACCTGAGCAGACAAACTGCCCTAACGGGATTAGTTTGGCACAACCTAGATGTGTGATAGAGCCTCGCAAGGCGATAGTATTATCTTATACAAGTCCCAAAGCAGCCCAAGCTCTGAGGATTGATGTTAATCGCAACATTTTCGTGTGCATGTCAAAAAGTACGTGAAGTGCCGCCCACCAATATCTTGTCTAGGTAGTGATGCACGTTTCAAGAAAGCCGAGCAGAGGCCTCATCAGAACATTCAGCGATAAACTTCAAAGAATCAACTCGGCAAGTTCTCTTGAGCGTGGTCTCGCTGCAAAGGTTGCCCTTGATAGACACTGTGAGAAGGATTTGAGAGCAGAATGGGATATTCTCCTATCTGATGCCCGAGAACTTCCTGAGACTCTTGTGCAGGATGATGATGTGGTCCTACTTGACCAGAGCCGGAGACTATATGCAGCCTGGGACAAATTCCGAAAAAGTCTGTCCGAACACCAGCGCGTGGAAGTTGATTCTATGCAACGTCCTGATATCAAATACCTCCTGGATACTGTATCGAAGGCCGCTTCGACGTGGCAGGAGAGCCGAGAACAATCCAAGACTGGGAAACTGAAAGAGAGATTCTTTAAGCTGTGCGAAAATTGCAAGAATCATACCAAACTGCTCTCGGTGATTCCAAGTCAAGACAAGTATGTATGTTTGCTCACGGGATCGCTGTCAGCCATCGCTCAGGCTTCGATGAACCACAAGAAGATTGCAGAAGGTGTGGTCGATGGATTGGAGGAGCTGAGCAAAGACATTGGCGAATGGAATCGCCAGATGGAACAGCATGGGGACATGGTGATGGTACTGCGCAAGTATATTCAGGAGCTATATGTGGTGGTTTTTGAGGTTTTCACAGATATCTTCATAAGCTGGTCGAAGAGTAGCTGGAAACGCCTTTTGACAAGCTTTGATGAAAGCGCTTTCACAAAGCTGTTCACACAAAGACGTGGGAGGATTGATGCAATACAGAAGCGCATGAATAAGGAAATTGACCTCGCCTTTAAGCGAAACACAAAGATATCATTACAAGAGGTGGTCGCTGGCCAAAAGAAGCTACTTGCACTCCTTCCTCAACAGCTGGAGCAACAACGATTCTTGCTCGGTGCTTGGATCCAGACATTCCTAGAAGAACGGTTTCAGAAATATCAGCCTGTATACGAAAAGCCTTTGACGCTCGTCATTGACCCCGACAGTCAAAGTCCTCAGCTAGTCGCAACAGACCATTTACTTCTAGCCGATCAAAGTGAGGACAGTTCCTCTCTGATGGCGCTTTGTGACTATGATCGATCTGAGATTGAATCTGTGATACAAAATTATATCGACCGGTTTGAGGTTGAAATGGACGAACTTGTGGTCATGTCCTCTTACGCACCATATCTTCAAACGGATCGTCAGATACATCGACTGCTGGTTTCGTGGCTGCAAGACTTTAGCCCTCGAAACTTATGGATTGAAGGCCCGCATGGCGTTGCAAGGCCGAGTCAAAACTCCATGACGGCTGTCTCCATTGTTGCCTCGTCCTACGAGAATAAAATTCCCACCGTCTCTTACTTTTGCTCCCTTCCTCATGACAATGATCGACATATGACAAATCACGACTCCTTGAGAGCAATGCTTAACTCCATCATTGCACAGCTTGTGTATTACCTACCAAAACGAGGATCAGCTTCTACGAATCTTTCAACGTCTCGTTTCTCGTCAATGACCCAGAATAATACAAAAATTAAAGACTTACTACAGCTGATTCGTGATCTCCGCAAAGCCGGTCCGAGATTTATGCACTGCGTCATTGATAACATGCAGGTCTTAGAGGAGCGGTCGGATTCAATTTTCACAAAAGACTTGTTGTTGACAATTGATACGTTGTGTGGATTCGCAGATGACGCCCAGCCCCAAAGACAAGAAATCGATGGAAATGAAGTCTCTGGGGACTTAGCAATCATTACCAAAACATGTTTTACCACGGACGGAATGATGGATGGGCTTTCACAAGCAGCTGAAATTGACCTTGTTGAGAAGATTGAGTTCGATGTAGATGCTAGCAATGGGAATGAGTGATTAGCTTAGATTGCTAGGGATTCGAAATCTCAAAGGATTTGTTGACATCAACCTTGGAATTCTTGGAAAATATCAGTTATGGGGGTGCTCCATGGCACTATTTTGTTTTACATGGGTTTTAACGAATCCCTGAGTGTCCTCAATACCTAAGGGCACGGAACATTCCACGCCACAATCACCGTTAAGACGTCTGTACCCAAAAGCTCCAAAATGTGGAATCAGCAGCGCTCAAGATGACATTGCTCGTAGCGAGCTGGCAACTGCAATGAGAACTTCCCGTATCTGCGATCTTGATGTGAATGACCACGATTAGTATCTTTCATCTGCAGCCCATTTGTACACTTCCGCTCACACCGCAGTGGAGCTCGCTAGAATGACTTTCTTAGAGAAGAAGCTTTACCAATCTGCCG
The DNA here is from genome assembly GCA_002916415.1 of Talaromyces borbonicus. NCBI lineage: Eukaryota > Fungi > Ascomycota > Eurotiomycetes > Eurotiales > Trichocomaceae > Talaromyces > Talaromyces borbonicus. Next base: position 1,432,622 of record NBSA01000012.1, read on the forward strand.
CAACAAATAATACATGTGGAAATTTCAATTGCATCATGTGCAATGAACGAGTCTTATCTTTGAGAGGACAATTTTCAAGACCAGCCGGTCGTTATCGATTATAAACCCTTCATCATCCACTCATCGTACAAGAGTTCTAGGGACGTTGGTCGGTCGTTAGGATTCCACTGGAGAGCCTTGCGGAGCCACCGCAAAAAACCCTCTTTGTCGTCCTCCTTGATTTTCTCAGACAGGTGCTCGAGGGTAATATCTGGAATTGGGCTGGCCTCTTTCCATCCACCCGACTCTTCCCAAAAAACGGAGCTCAGAGGCCTCTGCTCCCTAAATTCATGGGGAGGAGGGCCAAGCAGAGCAACGAGTTCTGCCATGTGCACTCGGTCATCAAATATACCATCGCGGTTTTTGCCATTGATAAGAGTTCGAGGGCATACAATATCCCATGCCTATGAAGATGCAGTTAGCCTTTGTCAATTCGAGTCCACACAGTTACTTTTATCATACGAGCATTGCAACACTCCATATATCCACCTTGTAATCCCAACTCGATCTCAAAATTACCTCGGGAGCCCTGTAAACGTTTGACATTATATCATCGTTGTTCTCTTTGTCGCCGAATCGTGCCTCCACGAAATCAGTGAGAATAAGTAGGCCACCTTCTCCCGGTCGAAAAGTTAAACTTCTGTAGATCATCCTATCATTACCTATCTTTCTCGGAGATGGATCAGCGGCCTCTGCTTCTTCGAATCGAGAAAGATAGCTGTTTTCCGGACCAGGAAGTAATAAATTTTTCAATTGAAGATCTACTTCTGAATCAGATGTATGATATAACATTTTTGGAAGAATCGGCTTCATTACCAGTATGTATGACGCGGCACTCTGAGTGCAAAAAATCTAGAGCTACAAGTAATTGTCGAATACCTGGTTTCATATCATCAAGAGACATTACCCGCCCAGGAGACAGCTTTACTAGAGTATCTGCGCTCATTCCAAGAGGCTCGTGGACAAGGCAAATATGACGGCCGAAGGGCCCTTGAATATAAAAATGATCCAGGAGTTCGCGAACAAAGTTCCTGCCTGGATGTCTCGTTTCCAGCAAGTTTATACGTTTGTATACACGCAACTCTCGCTCGAGATTGCGGGCCGGACCCGTCACGTATATTTTCAAAACAACATATGTTGGCACGCTGGGTATTGTCGCGGCATTAGAATTTTTGTGTAAAATGTTAATGCGCGTTGCACTTACAATAAATCTTTCGCAAGCCAAACTGTAGAAGTGACTCCGTACCCTATTTTGGCAAGTGTCTGATACCGGTCATTGAATATCTGACCTTGATTAACTGGGTAGTATTTCTCTGGATTATAATTTGGTAAAGTCTCCTCTTCAAGTTTGATGGATTGATCAAGGATCTCAAATCCCGACGAGGGGAAAACTTTCGGTTTGCATGTCCATTGGGATGACCACATTCTTGTTTGATACGGTTGAAACGGGTTTCTCAACCCAAATGGCTGCAAGATCTGTCGACCTTGAGTTGAGTTTAAAGGTGTTGTCAGCCTCCTGCACACAGCAGGAGTACAACAACTTGCACCACGCTGTACGACTCGCTGCATTATAGATCACAGATGCGAGCAGCAATAAAAACAGGCATCTAGATCTGGGATTTGAAGCAAACCATCATCGTAATTGGCATTATAGTGCCGGCACTATCCGTGAGCGTTAGGTGTAAAGCAACTTGCTCGAGCTCAATTATTTGGATGCCTTTTTCGATTGGTAGATCATGTCAGGGATGTTTTGATGAACCTGAGGCTTTTGGCTGATGTTGGCGATAAGATAAGGCAGCGATTGTGGCCTGAGGCGCCCAAAATTTTTTCCGCAGTCGCGATCCAGAATTGTAAAACAGTTCCGCAACTGCTTCATGTTACATCCGGAATTAAAACAACGTTGAAATCATTCATTCTGCCTGCTCATCACACCTTGCACATTCATGTTGAGTAGGTCTTCGAGATATGCAGCTACTTATACACGATCCTACATAGCCGCTGCATCGAGACGGTGCCTTTTAGGGGCGTCGAGCGGCCGTTCACAATTTTCATCACTCACCAACAACAACAATTCCGCTAACCAAGCAAAAGACGAATTCCGCAATCACGAACCTTCTGAATATAACCGTGATGAAATATCGGTCGATAAAGAAGACGGCCGTCGAGCACCGCAGCGAACGCTCGATGTTGACTCCTTGGGGAAGCCCGGACAGATCCTCGTCCTGCCGCTGACGAAGAGGAAACGTGCCAAGGTCAAGCGACAGTATGGGCAAACTTCGGACCTTGATTCAGCGCGGGAAAATACATCTCCATCGTCGACATTATTTTTAAACGTCAATGGGCAGGTGAAAGATGGTACAGAATACATTTCATATCTCGAGGAACTTCGAGCACCGTACTCCCGAGGCGATACCGTCTCCAGGACCGAATATCTCGAGCTGCAAGCTAAGATCGAAATGGGGTTTACTCTTAGCCAACTGTCAGATTATTATACTTCTCACCGGAATCCCTCTCTCGCTAGATCGTCTTCGTCGGAAATTGAAAGCCCGTCAAATGACGGTAGCGCGGCGGTTTATGACTCAGAACAGTGGCAAGCTAACGAAAGCCCGGATAACAAGGTAGAAGAGAGTGAGCTGTTAACAATACTGAAAAGCTCGTATCCTCGCAAAACTAGGAGTAAAGGAAGCTTGAGAAAAGACAAACTGGCACAGCGTATCATCCGAGATTGTTGGCAGCTGGGGATACACGATGAAATTGGAAGTTTAGACATACGGCTCCGACCAGAGGTCATATCCATGATTCTTGTTTCCGAACAGTATTCTCTGGAAGAGCTGGCACATTCTCACGGCACGACAATCGAGCCGTTCGGCTCATTACATCTCATTCGCGTTTCCGGTAATCGCAGTGCTTGCGAATCAGTCCGAGACATTGTCAAGACGTATGCATCTGAAATTCATACAGAATCATTCGAGCAGCCTCTCCTCCATGACGATTCGTGGTTGGTTGATGGTGAAGAGGCAAAGCATGAATTTTTGGAATCACTTATGCGAACCCACGGAATACACATCAATAGTCCCAACCGAAGCTCGGTCGCCTCTGCAGCGTTCACTACAAAGAACGAAGACTTTGTTCGATTGAAGCGAGATCTAGAAATCGCATCCGTCACCAAAACTACCAACGAACGAGTTCCCTTCTGCTCCGACGTGCCGCCAACTGCTACCGGTCTTCTTACGCAGATTTCAACGAAGCGGAGACAGGTAATGTCTCTCCTCGAACGAGGGAAGCCATGGTCCAGATGGACTATACCGACCTCTGTTCATGATCACAAAGAGCACTCGTTTCCTCCCCTAATAAGCCAACATAAGTCCTCTTTTTCTTCCGAAATCTTTCAGATCCTGCGAGAGAAGTCGAATCAGACTGGGCAGCAAGGTCTGGAGGAAAAGTTGTCTGCAACAGTCGGGCAATGCCTCTTTCGAACTCCGCACAATCTTGACAGTATGGCTCAGGTCACTGCAGCTCAGCTGGGAGACTCGGCATTTCCTCGTTATTTTCACAAATGGCTTCATGCAAAAGCCGAGTCTCTTGTGAAAACTCGTCTCATTTTTCCCGGGGAGAGAACACAAGCCAGGCTCCACCGTTTCAGGCTGCATCCGTGTCGTTCAGATATTCCGAAATTGCCTGTGCTCGAGGTTGAAGTTTCAGTTCCTGGGCTGAATGTGTCCGAGGCTACATCTTCCGCCGAACCCGAGCTCTTGAGTTTGAAGGCTATCGTGCAGGAAACTAGTATAGACTATCTACTTCCTGAGGCTAACTACGATATTCGGTTTACAAGGACGGCTTCTCGAGAGGTGTATAGAGCGAGTGCACCCGAGAAGTCCGACAAATTACGAGAAGCACTTCTATCATCCATGAATGACGCGCTCAAATACCCCAAGGACCCATTTCCTCCAAGTTGTCAGCTTCCAATTCCCGTCAATTTTTTGCCTGAAACAAATCAGGACAATTATATTCAAGGAGCCAGCGGTGATTGCGGAAGTGATATCGATGTCGTCCAAGGGACGTATTGGTTTCCGGGTGTGCATGAAGCTCTGGGAACGACGATGCGGACCTATGAATATGCCGGTGAAAGGCTATGCTACAGCCCCAGCGCCAGGAATTATTTGAATTCAAGGAGTGATCATCTCTACCTGGAGATGTTTGTCAACAGCATGCCGTCCTACTACACACGATTACAGGGCAGGACTAATGTGAACCAAAGCCTGGATCCTACAAGTGATACTATTGAGCAAGAGTTTCGAGCTTTCTATATGACTGCCTGCGAATTGGCGATAGAACTCACCCAACACAATTCCCGAAGGAGTCGGGACAGTTCTCGGCGATCTCATTGAGGCCGTTGATCAAATCACATGTATAATATTTTATAAGATTCTTCTGTATATTATCGATAATGACTTTATCACTCCTTCTGTTCACTAAGCCATCAATGATCCCGAAATATAAGTATTCGGCGAAGCTCAATATAAAGGAATATGGAATAGAAGACCCTTGTTTTAAGGCAACAAGGCTCCCAATGGTCTGTGCGGCGGGTTCCGGACTGACGTAGCGGAAGGAAGTCACGCTGGCCAAACTTCGACTTCTCCAAAATGCTTGACGACTAACTATTGAAGTTGACGATTCTACTTCTACTTCTACTTCTACCTCGCTGATGTTTTGAGCCGACTATCGAACTAATTCGCCATCCATTTGATCCTAATCTTGCATTTGCCGCTATCTCACAAAATGTACAAAATGTGAATGCCACCCAACGGGCCTCAGCATGGATCGGACACGAGTGGCCAAGGTAAATCGGAATGCCTTTCATATCTTTGTGACCCCAGGATTTTTCAAAGAGTTGAAGCTCATATTATCTCCAGGTCGAAGAGGTTACTCTCGCACGAAGAGGTGAACAAGTAACCGGCACTCTACACCTGACTCCCCATCATCTTATTTTCTCTCATACCCCGCGCATCTCCGAAGAGGCATCAGCAGCCGGAACTCCGATTCGGCCCAAAGAGCTCTGGATCACCTATCCCATAATCTCGTTCTGCACACTGCGAACAGCGCCGACTGTTTCAAGACAGCCTTCTTCTATCCGCCTCCGCTGTCGTGATTTCACTTTTGTATGCTTCTACTTCGCCAGTGAGTCAAAAGCACGTGATGTATACGACACATTGAGACAATGGACATGCAAGATCGGGCGAGTCGATAAACTATATGCCTTCTCATATCAGCCTCCGCCTCCAGAGCAAGAGCTGGATGGATGGAAATTATACGATGCGCGCAAGGAATGGCTTCGTCAGGGGATAGATCGAGAAGGCAGCCATGCTAATTGGCGCATCTCTACGATTAATACCGACTATTCTGTAGGTCTTGATTTTTTCCTAGCCCGTGGCCTACCAGCTTGTCTTGGGTGCACGACTGGTGTTATGGAAACAAGTGGACTGACAGAGATAGTTTTCTCCCACATACCCAGCTCTACTAGTTGTTCCGTCCAACATTTCCGACAATACATTGAACTATGCCGGGAGATACCGCTCTAGAGCACGAATCCCCGTACTTACGTATCTGCATCCGATCAACAATTGCTCGATCACCCGGAGTTCTCAACCCTTGGTTGGGGTGCGGCAGAATCGCAGCATTCAGGATGAGAAGCTTTTGGCTGCGATCTTTTCGACGTCTCAGGCAGATAGACCATTGGCGGGCTTTACGCCGCCAAGTCTAGAGCAAGAGTCAACAAATTCAAGTTGGGAGGACAATGCAGCGCTGAACAGGCAAGAATTCGATTTGACAAATGCCGAGGAACTCGAGGACGAGGTTGTTTCTGCTGTCCGCGGGGACAAGGTAGAAAAGCCGCCTGCGGTGTATGGTGCCCAGCAGCGTAACCTCATAGTTGATGCGCGACCAACTGTGAATGCCTTTGCCATGCAGGCTGTGGGATTGGGGTCAGAAAACATGGACAACTACAAGTTCGCTACAAAGGCCTATCTAGGGATTGATAATATTCACGTCATGCGGGACTCTCTGAACAAAGTGGTTGAAGCGCTGAAAGAATCAGACGTGACACCATTGGGTCCGAACCGGGAACTGCTTGCGAAAAGCAACTGGCTGAAATACATTTCAGTGATACTCGAGGGAGCCAGTCTTATCGCTCGCCAGGTCGGTCTACAACATTCCCATGTCCTTATACACTGCTCAGACGGCTGGGATCGGACTAGTCAGTTGAGTGCTTTGAGTCAAATCTGTCTCGATCCGTATTATCGTACTCTGGAGGGATTTATGATTCTGGTTGAGAAAGATTGGCTATCCTTTGGCCATATGTTCCGCCACCGAGCGGGTCTGCTCAACAGCGAAAAATGGTTTCAGATTGAAAACGAGAGAATAGGAGGCGATACAAATCGGTCGTTTGGCGAAAGTAGTGAACCGCGGAAGGCACTAGAGAACGCTTTTTTGAGCGCCAAGAATTTTTTCAATCAGAAAAACACCAGTCGAGACTCTCTGGTAGACGACGACGGCGAAGGGTCGAATTACGATACTGACAGCCCGATTCGAAAAGCCAGCTCAACCCCAAGATCGACAAGTAGCGAGAAGGAAACAACTAAAGTAAAAGAGACCAGTCCCGTCTTCCATCAATTTCTAGACGCCGCATATCAGCTTCTCTACCAACATCCTAACCGATTTGAATTTAATGAGCGATTCCTTCGACGACTCCTTTATCATCTCTACTCGTGTCAATACGGGACTTTCCTCTACAACAGCGAAAAGGAACGGGTGGATTGCCACGCCAAGAGTAGAACAAGGAGCGTATGGGACTATTTCCTAGCACGACGAGAGCAGTTCATCAACCCAGATTACGACCCTTTGGTTGACGACAAACAACGTGCTCACGAGCGGCTGATTTTCCCTCGCGTTAACGAGGTTCGCTGGTGGAACGAGGCATTTGGTCGGACCAATGCTGAAATGAACGGCGCCCGAACCACTGCAGATCTGGGTGTTCCGTATCGCTCCTCTGGCCAGACGACCGGCGGAAACAGTCCTGTATTAAGCGGAGTTGAGAATGCGGATGTTGCTGTGGGCGAAGTCGCTCCTAGTCATTCAACGCCTGCTAATATTGCGAGCGTCACTACTGAGTTGTCAGACATAGCCCTCCCGAAATCGGGCCATGATGTTGACGGCAATACCAGGAAAGAGGTAGAACTTGAGATGCAGTAGTATACTATCCATAGGACCTATTGAATAAGATGATAGAGCAGCCGCTGCGTAATGAACAGCTGGTTGAAATGAAACTGATATCATCATCTGCTGCATTTGGGCTGTCCGTCAGCTTGCTCGGTAGTTCGGTAGCTCGTCAGTTGGCTTGAAGACTTCCCTGTAGTATAGATGATTATTTTGCTTGTGATTCTTTATCTGGCTTGCCCATTACTTTCCTGGTGGGCCTTCGTATTTCTATGCGTACATAGGTAAGGATTTCAGGGAAAGGGGAAGCCCTAATCTGTTCTCCAGGGTATATTATATCGCGGCCTGAAGATTCTCAATCACACCGGGATGCAAATCTGGAATCTGTGGTATCCATGGAAGGATACTCCCGGCTCTTTGGCCAACAAAGGGGGAAGTTAGCGCTTTAGAGGGGCAAAACTGACGATACCTACTGATTTTTTTTGAAGAAAGAAAAGAGTCCAATGACCATCAAGGGTCTGCTTTTGAGTGTTTGGAGCTATGGATCCCATCTTTGTACAACAGTAGTGTTTGAACTTGATGAGGCAAAATTGGAAAATTACTAGTAGCCGGAGAATTGTGTCGTTTTGCCTCAGGGCGACTGTATTGCCCAACAGCCACCTGGACATTCCTTCCACTGGATCTTCTGTATCCGTTCGTTGTTTGTTGTATGAAGTGTTTGTTGTGGCTTTTTTCTACATCTGTGTAACAAAAGACTGAAGGACTATTTGGAGAAAGCTTAGAAAATCTTGCCCTTACAAAATGCAAAGTCATATTTCCATTCATATGAGCTCATAGTGCCCTTTTTTGCTTAAATAAGCCAAATATCTATAGTCATATCAAGCTGCTAAGAGTCCTTCGAGGTTTCTTTTATGACCATATTCTTTAAATAATGAGAGTCTAAGAAAGTCTGTGAGTTACAATAAATATTGTCGGGCAAAATTCCGAGCTTTCTAATTGTTTGCTTCAAAGGTTATTGGCATCCCATTCATTATAGACTGTAGCGCCTTTCATTGCTCAATCAAGCTAGAAAATCTCAATCAAATCAAAGTGTCAGAAGTCTTCTAGGCAGAGTGCCTATAAAAGAGGAGTGCAAGACGCCCCGGGTGGACGCTACTGACTTACGGTGAACATTTTGTAGCAAACTATTCAACCTCCCAACTGTCCAGAACCCCCCCCTCCCCCCCCCCAATACAGCCTGCAGCCGGGTTTCAGTGTAGACTTTTTCTCGTCTGAAGATGCTGTAGCGTTTGAAGCGTTTGCCACAGCCTGTTTGTAGGCTCCATATTCGGTTAGAATGTCAGGTATGCCAGATTGTTGAGGTGTTTGCAATTTACAGCGCGGCTCCTTCCTCCAGCTACCTGGGTACCTATAAATACCTGTCCTTCCCCTTCCTTCTTCCTCTTTTTTTCTTTTCCTTCTCAACTTGCCTGTCACTACAGCAATACCTCAAAATGACCAACAATATCTTCATCTATCTAAGCCGAGCTCAGGAATGGTCAGGAATGGTCAGGAATGGATAAACAATTCAAAAATATATCCCGTCCCTTGCAGAAAGGCGACATTATGAAACCATCAGTGGTAAGACCAATGTTAAAATCTGCAAAGAAAAACCACTGATCAAATGACAGGTGCCTACCGATGTTGAGCAGTTAGACCCTGATAAAGGTGTCAATGTCTCGCCGGAAAATGACGAAGTCGACAATGACAGACTCATTGGTGCTGCTCACACGCCAAAAGAATGGCTTGCAGCAAAGGATGATGTCCGTTTTGTTGTCGAAGATCGGACACACTTCTTCCTCCCATGGCAGACAGCCAACATCATCTCGTCATTTGCACAATGAAAACCGTTGCGGTGGTGATGTTTTGACATAAAACTCAGGCATCCTCGAGTTTCATATATATATCAAAAAAAAAAAAAAGTAAACGAAGCACCCCTCTGCTCTTCTTCTTTTCCCTCTCCTTCTCGAGCCATCATACAGACGATCTCGGTATGCTCTATTCTTCATTGCGAACAGCTCAATTTGATGTGAATGATCAAGCTAATATTATTCCTAGGAAGTCTGGTTTTCTCTCTGTCTATCTCTCTATCTCTATCTCTGTCACTAGTGGTATGTCATTCCTATCATATACTCGATCAGAGCATGTGATTAACCCACATACATTTTTAGAAAATGAACAACAATTAGTTCCATGTCGTGCCGGTACCGGCTGCGGCGGTGCCAGCTGCCAATGTCGTTGTCATGTTGAGAACGGGTCCAGTGACCCAGGAAAACGTCTTTATCTTACCTGCGGGCACTCCACCTGTGAGTAATCTGCTCAAAAACCTTCATCTTGACGTTTTACTAACTGCTCCCAGCTTCCTTCCATCCCAGTGCCCGCCTTCTGGTGTGTGGGATCGTCAAGAACCGGCCGACCCTGGCTTCGACAGTTGAGCCCAAGGGCCATCCACCCATGTCAACCCATTGGTATACTTTTCAAAGCTGTTTAATATTAACCCGCGATTGACGAATTGTCACTCCCGGCTGGTACGGCAGCAATGTTCCTGGGAGTATGTATTGTCCCTAGATTCCCCAATCACCCATATATGAGTCCTTCTTTTCATCCAGGCTGCTCACACAATTTCTATTCAGACTCCTGAGGACATCTTCCCCTAACGCAAACACTCTCACATACAAATCTATTCCTTAAGCTACTATCCGCGATGCCTCAGAAAAGAACTTTTTTCGCCTGCCCACTTTTTATCGTAGCCAGCGATGCAGGCACCTCATACCCCTGAAGAACAGATTCGAGCAGTACTCAGTGATTTCCTTTCCCTTCTGTCTCTTTTTTTTCTGAAAATTTTGATTTGCTAATGGATGTGACTCAGGGCTCGAATTGAAGTTCGATTTCTCCACCGCCTACTCTTTCTCCAGAAATTTGCCTCTCAGATTGAAATTCACAGGCTTGAGAATCGGATGCTTATTGAGTTTGGGGGGGGGGGGTCATACGACAACATGAAGGTCGGTGGCAGAGGAACCCGAAAGTTCGATGATATTATATATGCGATTAAGCTTCAAGCCAGCACTTCTAGTGTTGATCTCACGATGGCACAGTCTGACACCGACTTTGATGCCATTCACGGTTACATGAGACACACTTTGTCATGTGGGAACATGCACATCAAAGCAACCATCGAAGACCAGCATGAGCAGGTCAACAAAGGCGAGCAGCTACAACAATGCTGTGACTCGGTGCAGACCTTTTCATTCACCCAATCCGAGCGAATGCATTAACCGCCGTGTCAAAATCCCGAATATCACACCTTCGTGGAAGATCACCTTCTTACTGAATACATACTACAGCGAGGCTTCGCAGGATATTGATATTATCTCCCACCAGCCAGGTCCGTACGTGAGTATAATCTATTCCATAGTTGTTGTGGGTGATGTCAATGCTGATTTTGGACGCTTCAATGCGCCAGCGATGTATCCCGTCGTCACCCGAATTCTTGTTCAAACCATCGAGAACTCAGTCTGTGTTGGTTCCCTCGAGCTTCCCAGGTACCTTGATTCCTACCGTCTCGATAATAGTCCTCTTCTTAATCAAATTCGCCCCTGGTACTCAGCCCCAGACTTGGTGTTGGACTGGTGGAGCGAGAACATCCCGCACAGAGAAAGAAAGCTTATTTGGACCACAAGTGACGAACTTTTGTGCAAGATTCTTGTCTGGGTTGAAGATTACTTCCGGAGCTGTGGTGAAGAACACCTTGATATAAGTCTTGCAATTGACAAATATAGTGAGATGAAGAGGTACGTTGATCAACATCCTATTGAATTGCCTTATGCTAATCGTTTCTTGTTAGTTCTGCAAGTCGGGGGTTACAAAGCTCGAACTCTATCATCTTCTGATTTCTCTGACGGAGAAACTTTCACTGTCGAGCCAAATTGTCTCTTCCCAAGTGTATCGGCAATCCTTGGTTCCCATATCGCGGCTGCAGCAAGAAGCCTTTGATGGAATCTGGTGGATAACCGTCGATGAAGAGTACGCTCATCAGTTCGAAGAGAAGTTTAGCGCTACAACATATGGCCCCAATGCTGCTCTATTCATCTTATCTATCAGTTTACTTTGGTGGCTGTGAACTTTTTACAACCGGAAAAATAACCAACTGAGCCAAAATGGAGCCCCGTTAGGGAGTTGGTATCGTAACAGTGAGTATAGGCTCTTTTCCCGGCTGACATCTAGTGGTTCGTCGCTGATGTTGAGTACTCAATTGGATTTCATTTCGACTGGATTTTTGTTCTCGCGTCTGACTCCCCAACTTCAAGGAACGAGCTATGTTTCAACTTCTCCAGTCCATGGTGTCCCATCACATTTCGCAAAATACGTGGCCCCTCAGCACTGCCTTCAGTGCGTTTTGAACTTGAGTACGGCCGGTTTCGTGAAGAATCCTCACGAATGCTGGAACGTGATGCACGAATCGCGAGACGAGACCAACAAGAACTGCGCACGTCTCAAGGTTTCCCCGTGCATTACAGTAAGTTATTCTGACCCCAATTCGCCTTCTTATGCTAACGAATCGTAGATCCCAGCCCGCCTTCAGAATGAAGTCGATTGTCTCTATGAGGATTTCGAGAAGAAAACGGTCTATCATTCCGCATCGACAGACTTCACTGCCATGGCTGCTCCTGCTCCTCCCGCGCCCACCAATGTAAGTACCTTCATCTCTCACTTATCATGTCTCTACGACTGTTCTAATAATTCTTAGTATTTACAAATCTATGCAATTCGGCGCCAGATAGAAGCCATCACCACCGGAACCAGCGAAAGCCACATGTATGGCATCTGGGATGCCATACTCAACTGGCAGTTTCCGGTCACCAATAACTACATCACGAGACCTCAAGACAAACATGGAAGGTACCCGGGGGAAATGGGCTTTTCTGACTTCCACACATTTCAATACGACGCTTCACCACCTCCACCTCCTATTCCAGCGCGTAGTTGCTCAGGCATTAGCGTTCTGTCCACATCAGATCCATGGTCTGGGACCGACGACATGTTCTCTTCCAGGGAACAAAATCGAAAGTGAATGTTTGTTCACCCTTGAAGACATGTTTGGGGCAAGATATATGAACGACTGAAATCGTTCGCAGCGACAGACGACAGCTCGACGCCTATTCCCCCGTGGATAACGCGGGTATTCCAACAGGAAGTAGCCCCAGAACGTGGCTACTCTAAGCTACTATGGATCTCATCGCCTAGAGTCCTTCGATGGAACTATTAGTCTCGAATTTTCCCTCGGGAACCGTGAAGGAGGTTAGTGAGAAGTCCTGAGCCGAAAGTATGAAAGATCCAGAATTCAGATTCCACTTGGGTACCCAAGGTACAAGTTCAAATCAATCAACACAGAAATCAGTGGTCCTCGGTTGTACAAATTCAGCAAAAAACATGAGGGACAGATCAGCATTGTCAGCATTTTCCAAAAACAAAAAAGAAAAAAAAAACAAATAACTAGGCCACAGCGGGGCCTCGTCAAGGGGCTTCTCTGCGGTCACCAGATGGCAGCGTCAGATGCGATCCGAAAGAATTTTGGAGCAGGTGCAAAAGGTATCGTCATCGTCGCGGATGAGGACGGCCAAAGCTTAGAGCCTGTCGCATGGATCCCGATGGTCCTTTTGCGGGAGAGCGAGCGCGTCCAAGCTGTCCTTCGATTTGGAGATCGTAAACAGCTTCCGCCTCTTGCCATAATTGCAAACTCCAGTCTCAGTGAGTTTACTGGCCAGATGAATCGCTCGCTCTTTGACCGTCATCTGAGCGACCCCGGCTTTAAAAATTGGGCTCAAGGGCCGTTTACTCATCTCCCCCCGATATACTTTGCAACACGAGGGCCCAACTCGCCGGTGAGTCGTGAATGGAAACATACTATACCTATACCCGAGAATGAGAAAGCTGATATCGAACTTCTAAGACGCTTCTATAAGAATCATCTAGAGGACGTATGGGTGGTGGACTTCGAATTTGTCTCTATCCCGACGTATTCACCAGTGCCGACACAAATGGCAATCCGCTTGTTGAATGGAGACCTGCTTCTAAAGACCAATATTGACTATGACATTTCCCTTGATATGTACATTGCCTGGCCTGCCACCATACAGAGACCAAGACTTTGCGCGTCGATTTGGGACCCAATTTCACCGCGATGTGAATACTCTTTCAAAGATTTTTGAGTGTCTATTGACTATGAATAGCCCCTTCTTGCGGAATCCACCAGCGGTAGGAAGAGAAAGTCCGGCGCACTCGTCACACCGAGTAAAAAGCGTCGCCGTGATGAAGGTGAGCATATACCCGATCTGTTTTGAAGTGCCTCTGAAACATTGCTGACGTTTTATTGTATAGATGATGAAGGAAGTCCCTGGAACCGTCGTGCTTGTAACACAGCCTGTGGCGAACTTGGAGACTGCGGCAAATTGGCAGGTGATCCGATTTGTTTTCTGGCTCGTCTTGTATGAAATCTGGGTCGCTAGTGCATCGCAGCAGCAAGCTTCAATATCCAGTATCGTATTGTCAGCCGCGGGAAAGAGCCTATATTCACCATTATGATACCAAGCCCCTAATGGGGCTCCTAACCGGGTTTCTTTTTGGCTCAGTTGGTTATTTTTCTGGTGGAAAAACTGCACACGGATGCATCCACTGCTATCACAGTTTCCCAACAGATTCACGTACAATGGAAGACTCGTTTATGGCAAGGGCACAGATCAGATCGGTTTTGACAATGTATATGCGACACAGATGCTGGAGTGGGCGCAGAAGTACTTGCCGAAACACTATAGGCCAGAGGCCAGCTTCAGCTGTTTGTTGGGAGTCGAAGTGGAAAGCGCCCGAAGCTGGACAACTTCACGAAATCTCGTTCCAACCCGCGAGTCGTTGCAGTTGTAGGCGAACTACTTAGTGTGTCGAATCGTGATTTGATGTTTAATGAAGAAAGATATGACGAGGTATTGCAATAAGGCTGGGGGTGATCTCAGCAAGACGAACCGGTCGGCTTGAGGAAGACATCATCGTCTTTCGGCCGTTGCTATTTTCAATTGAAGGTCGCACCCCAGCCAAATGAGCGGCTGCCCATTGTCGACCTACAGCCACGCCTTTGTCGGACTGAGAGGCCGTCGCTTGACACAATCGGAGTGGCAGGCGAACTACTCCAAACCATTTTCAGGGAAGAATCTTATCCGACTTCGAAGATGACCACTATCACTGTCTTTGCATGGAGTTGATACAGCAGATGCGATGGAGTGAAGTCAATGGGAGACCGGTATGCAGAGAAAGCTCTATGCTCCGAGATTCTCAAGGACATCCAGAAACACACAGGTCTGCCATAGACTTCACTCCGTCGCTTCGGTAGCATCGACTCCATGCAAGGGCATGAGTCGGACATTGTGTTTTTGGACTGGGTCAATCCTTCCAATGGAAGTTTGGGATTCTTGACTGATGATCGTCGTATCAATGTTTGCTCTGACTCGTGCTCGTGCGTTCCTTGTCTTTTTCAGTCGGGATTCATCGAGAAGTCTCGAAGATGACTTCAAAAATCACACGAAAGCAAGGACTTAGACATTCAAGTCCTGAAGCATACAAGGCGGCCTCGAGGCGAAGTCTATGGAATCGCGGCAGTAGGACGACGCGTTCAGTTCTACAAATACAATTTTGCGACGCAGAAGATTAGGTATTGCATGGCGGCCGGGCCAAAATGGCGTATTGGATTCCCGCGCTTCAGAAGGTAGAAGGGAATTTTATTATTTGGTGGAGGAGGTTGAGCAGGCCCATGGTTGCTCACAAGCAAGTTTGATATCTGTGTTCCAACTAAGCAATAGTCCTTGGTTTGTGATCTCGAAATTGCAGTCACGGTAATGGGGAACTCTGAGGTGGATTGTCTGCTGGTTATGATCAGATTAATATATACCTAGCTGCCATCCATGCTAAACGCATAACTATCCAGCAAAAGGACATGAAGTTCATTGAATATATAAGGGCAATTATGACTGGCTCGCCTCTTCACATGGATGGCCTAAAATACTAGGTATTAGATCGCTACATTCAATCGCCTCATTGCAATAATTAGGGTTTATTATGACTGAATGAATTTGTGATTCTCCTATTCTGCCGTGTGTGCGACTACAAGGTTTGCGTGGATGGATGAAATTCAAGTGTAATCCAATTGTATTTTGTGAAGAAATCAATTACCAGTTCAGTGGACCGTAGACAGGCATGAGATGGTTTACAAAAACTGATCGAGGCAGTTTTGGGGACAAAAAAGAAAAAATGCAGCCTCGTCATCTTCATCTAATCCAAAGCGCTAAAAGCTCATATCTCAGTTGGATTGTCCACAAAATGCCTCAGACCGAAATGGGAGCCAACCAAGAAATGTTTCTGACATACAGAGTCTTTTCAAAAGGATCTCTGGCGTCTCGCAGTGCTGGATTCCACCATCTGTCCGACATTTGCGAGTCAATAGAATCATTAAAAGAGCGGCTGTTGAATCGCCGAGTGGTCGAAAAAAAAATCATCAGCCTGGGTCTACCTACAGGTGATTGACAAGGAATTGTGGGAAATTCTGAATGATTATCTGTAAGCTGGATTCATGTCTATGTAATTTTACCTTAAATCATGGAACTTCAATAAAAATCAAAATTGAAGTTGTTTTAGATTAATGTATGACTTCGTGTACTGGTAATGGACAAGAGTCCCCTCGAATAAGGCTTCCAAATCCAGGTCCCGGGTGTTTGAAGGAGTACATGGGTAGATTGAGCGAATGTATTTTAGCTAGTCAGAATTCAGTCAGATGCGGACAGTCAATGCCATTAGAGAAGCTTGAAAGCTTGAGAGCTTCCAGAGAACCAGAATCACTTAAACAATGGCCTGCTGTTCACAGTATGACGAATGTAGCCTTGCATCCATGGATCCTCGAGCTGACATCCGTGATGAGAATTACCTGGGTAGAATAAGCGCTCGACCTGAAATGATTGCTCCCAATCCTGTGATATCCCGTCTGCCCTAGCTACACTGGAGCCATGATAAGGGAAGACTTTACTCGGGTATTCATATGTGAGGCTTGAAAGCAGATTTATCATCCGTGTAGGATCAGCTCCATCGGCAGTTTCTGAATGACCTGGATGGGACAGATGATTCAAATGCAGGTCAGTAGCAGAATACCTATCACTTCTAGTCCGAGATGAAGCTATATTTGATGGTAGATAGAAGCTAGAGTGTATATAAAAAAGAGGTCGAAGAAAAGAACGATAAAACGAACTAGTCCGTTTTAGGTGTAAAGCTCCAAGTTCAGTTAGTCCGACATAAGCAGTGGGTCCTGAGGCACCAATCGCCCGGCTCATTCACAAGCGAGACGCACCCAAGCCCTATCCGCAAAATTTCCCCCACTAATACTCAATTGATCAATCTTCAAATCGAACGGATTCATCAAAAAAAGGGTCGTCCCAGTTCTCACGACAACCTGCTGGCAACAATCACCCGGAACACCCTCTTTACCAGACATCTCGATAATATCTATCGTCTGCTGCAATCATGGCTGCTGTTCAGGGTGCTATCTCTAAGCGTCGCAAGTTCGTCGCCGACGGAGTCTTCTACGCCGAATTGAACGAGTTCTTCCAGCGTGAACTCGCTGAGGAGGGTTACTCTGGCGTCGAAGTCCGTGTCACTCCTACCGTGACCGATATCAGTACGTTTATTTCCTTCGGCAGGATATTTTCTTGGAGTTGTTCAGAATAGAAGCAATATCTTTATTCGTGATAGCGGGTGGATGAGACGGGAATTTGCAGGAATAGGGTTCTATAAAAAAAAGAAATTGAAAGCTGACGGTTCATTTTTTCGCTTCTGATAGTCATTCGCGCCACCCACACGCAAGAAGTGCTCGGAGAACAAGGCCGCCGTATTCGCGAGCTCACTTCTCTCATTCAGAAGCGATTCAAATTCCCCGAGAACTCCGTCTCTCTCTACGCCGCCAAGGTCCAAAACCGCGGTCTTTCTGCCGTCGCTCAGTGCGAATCGCTCCGTTACAAACTCCTCAACGGTCTTGCTGTGCGAAGAGCTTGCTATGGTGTCCTCCGTTTCATCATGGAGAGCGGTGCCAAGGGTTGTGAGGTTGTTGTTTCGGGCAAGCTTCGTGCTGCTCGTGCCAAGTCTATGAAGTTCACTGTTAGTATATAACCTTCGTCTCTGGACTGGACTTTATCAATTGCATGAATGAGGCTTCAAACCTCTGTTCATCCCAAGGGGGGGATAGTAACAGTCACTGACGGCATAACAGGACGGATTCATGATCCACTCCGGTCAACCCGCCAAAGAATTCATTGACAGCGCCACTCGTCACGTCCTCCTCCGTCAAGGTGTGCTCGGTATCAAGGTCAAGATCATGCGCGGATCCGATCCCGAGGGCAAGTCTGGTCCTCAAAAGACCCTACCCGACGCCGTCACCATCATCGAACCCAAGGAAGAACAACCCATCTTGCAACCCATCAGCCAGGACTACGGTGCCAAGGCCCTTGCTGCCCAGCAACTCGCCGAGCAGCAGCGATTGGCAGAACAACAGGAAGCAGAGGGTCAAGAAGGTGCTGCACCTGCGGAATACGCCCAGGAGTGAAAAAATTCTTATTTGTAGACACTTCTGGTTTCTGTTGTCGCTTGGTGTTTGTCGTTTGTTCTCTTTTTCTTTCCCGTTCTACTATTATTTGAACGAATTCAACGAATGTCTTCGTCACTTCTTGATGCGAGAAAAAGCGACTTGCATGGCTGTATCATGTCTCTCATCTTTCATCTTCCCGGTTTTTTCAGAAGTCCCACCTGAAAAACAGGAGAAGCTCCGAAACCCCCTTGACCTAACTTATTATCGACAATCCTCAGTAGATATGAAAATTCTAAGAGTGACATGAATGATCAAATGGGGTTCAAAATTCGGAGATGTGTAAGATTTGTAGATTAAATCTCCTACCTACGATAATGCTTTCTGAATAACCTTGAATCTAGACAAAAGGCTCAGGCCAATGCATTTAGCCGTTTACATGACAAGGCCAGAGTTTTGTGCTAGACCTGCAAAAGATTGGAGGCTCAAAATAGTGCTTAATCTAAATACGGACATTTCTATATTCAAGAAAAAAAATAAGCCCCTTTGTACTTTTCACGCTTTTGATCTCGTTATCATCATTCTACAAATGCCTTCACAATTGCAACGCCTCTGTTCAAAGGAATGCCTCGATGTTGATCTCGAGTGTGCTGACAGGCAGTTTCAGATCGTACTTTTCTAGTACAGTCGGATGAAGAATACCAAAGGAACCAATTACCTGCTCCTTGTCACCGATTTTGACGTGAACCGAAGCGGCGTGGCCGTGGAAATAGATCGGGTCTGATAGAAAGGTGTTCAGTAATATGCATCGAAAGCTGGTTAATGATAGACTTACCGTTAAGTTCCTCAATCCAGTAACGATAGTCATTCACAGCAGGATTTTCTAACCCCTCCTCGCCGGTAATGAACGCACTCTTCAACATGGCCATCACCCGATCTAACAACCCATGCACAACCTCGAAGCCGCTGGTCTTGCCGTACCAGGCGGCAGCGAAATGTCTTTCGTTTCTGCTCTTACGTTCTAGCGACAAATCCTTGAATGCCACATCGCTGACCTCGAAGATCTTCATGGGCACGCTGTGATTCCTGTTCTCTTTCAGAGTTTTCAGGAGTCCTGGAAGCAGGCTGGTTCGTACAACTTGGAACTCAAGTGTCTTGGGATTGGCGAGCTTGACCGCAGTATTACCGTCGTCCTTGCGATTTAGCCAGGCAAAGTTCTCGTCGTGTGAGCAGAGAATCAATGGCAGCACTTCGGACCAGCCAGCCATTGCGGCCTCCATCCGAATGATGTCCGTAAGCTTATTGACCGGAAGGGGCTGTGCAATAGTGCCCGATTTGCTAGGGAAGCTGCGTGGCAGCTCGTTGAACCCGTATGCAATCGCAACGTCTTCCATGATATCCACTTGATGCAGAATATCAGCTCTAGTGGGAGGGATCTCCACTTCGATCAAATCACTGGACGACTGGGACGGTCGTGCTTTGTAGGCCATCTTCGTCAACAGGCGAGATACCTCTTCGGCTGACAGGTTCAGGTCACAGCATTGGTTGATGTACGACAGTTCAGCTTGTGTGGTGCGAGGTGCAATATCGGGAGTCACACGCGTCTGGCCGTTGTGATCCGAGACAATTTGGACAGGTTCAATGCTAAGCGCTAGGTCAGATCGTGAACTATACAAAAAAAACTCAACAGGGGACTCACGTAAAAGGTTCAGAAGTGTACAAGGAGAACATGGTGACCATGATTTTGGTAACAATGTCCAACTTTGTCTTATCAAGAGCAGTGATCTCGATGAAGACGTTTTTGGTACTCGTTTTGATTTTTGAGTGGTCTCCATTGATGATAGGGGGTAGCGAGCAGACGACCCGATTCGAGTCGTAAATCACAGGGTATACAGGTGAGTCTCTGATAATATGGAGGTAACGGCCAAGATGTCTGTCGTTCTGTGAAGTGGTAACAGAGAGTTAGAAGTCATGTTGTTATCAAATTTGCTTGATTTGCGTACAGTATAGAATTCCATGAGCTCTTCACCATTCATTTCCTTGGTCTGATTCAACGGCGTGAAAGAAATGTCCTTCGGCTGAAGTGCCTCATACGTAAAGGGACCCTTGATGGTGTCCAGATCGTGAGTTCCAATTGAGACAAGTGTTCGTTGACGAGCAATGTTCTGGTGTAGCTTGTCTTGGAGACCGATGAAAGATTGGTATCGCGCCTCGTCGAAGGTCACATTGCGCAATATGGCACCGGAGACGTAAGGTCTTATTCTGGTTGTCTGCGATATGTGAGTAAGAAAGTAACAGGATCAGGATCAGCACATATCTCCTCACGTCTTCCTTGACAACAATTTGTGTCAATTCTCCGGTTGCAGGTTGTACGAGCCGATAGTTGGGAAACGGTTTGCGGCCCAGGAAGACGTTGAGCATCAGCGCAATGCCTTCGAAGCAGAGTAGATCATATCTAAGATATAGTCAATACCGTTGCATTATGTTTTCCTTATTGTGCGTCGACGCACCTGTTGGCGGGTATGTCGATCTTGAGTTGCGGCGGCTCGTTGTCAGGTCGTTCCTGGTCAGTTGTCTGGCGGTAAAGTGTCAATGAATGTTGCAATATTAAATAAAAAATGGAAACAACATGAGACTCACGTCTTCGTCGAGCTCGATGCCTAGGGAAGGAATATTAGTGGCTGTTCTTTTCGTGGTGCAGTCGATTTCTCGGGAAACAACGATTGAGTCATACCAAATTCAAAACAGAGGTCGTCGAATTCTTCAGTAGTGAAGCTGACGCAAAGAGGAAAGATGTCAGCATTCAAGATATCTACAATGCGGAAAAACTGTAGACAGAACGTACTCTCTCCCCAGCTCTTTGAACAAGGCGTATTTATCCACCGACACGGTAGGCATGGTTGCGCACTCACTCGCACTGGTTCAGGCGGGAAGCGGGATGGCTGGAATTGAATTGAAGAGAGCTTCGGCTTTTTTTTATGTTTTTGGCGGGGGATCTACGGAATCAGACACCACCGTGCTCGACCAGAAAACGAAAGATATTCAAATTGATCCAAATAGTATAGAAAAGAAGACCAGACACTGTGTGATCGGACGAGTGGCGATGTTCATGGAAGAGAACAAATCAGAGAGGAAAAGATGGAGAAGTTGCGCCCAAAAAGAAAAAAAGAAGCAATCGCAACGCACCAGCCACACTTTGGACCGACCCCTCGTTACTTGTTGATAAAAATAGGGAAAGAGGCAAGCCACTAGCAGCCACTAGCCACACAACGCACGCGCCAAAGGAGGGAAGGAAGGTCCCCTTCCCCTCTGTTTGCTGTTTTGTTCGTTCTTGCCTTTCTTGCTCCTGCCAACTTGGTCATCTTCACCTCCCAAACAAAAACTGAAGCTCTCTCATTTTGGGATCTTTTCTTTTCTTCTTCTTCTTCTTCTTCTTCCTACAACAATCTCCCTTCGCAACAAAAACATCATCTCCTCTGTCATTCTCTCCATCATTATCATCATCAATCCTCAAATCATACTACATTGATCTCCGGGATACTCTGTCATTTGGCTCCCGGTAAATTCATTTCATTCCGTTTTGAAAGGTGCGTTCGTTCGTTCACCCGTGCGCGCTTGGCTCTTAATCCTGAATCACTACTACCACCACCACCACCACACACCACTCCTTGCCCCCCCCGTACCGTAACTTGGGTACCGCTTGCTCCGCCAAATAATAATACACCATCCATCATCTGCTTACTCGACCCCACGATATTCTTCGCACTCTGCTTCTACACAGCCTCTCGCGCGCTTCTTCTATTTCCCCAGTCCTTTGCGTGGTTGCTATCTTGCGCCTCAATTTCATCCTGCTTTTGAATACATTTGATGTACTAATAAGTCACCGTCCACAGTCGTTCATGCAAGGCTTGACCAACACGATCGACTCATTTAATCTTGTTTGACTACTGGGTAAACTACCTCGCGGCATCACCCACCTCCCTGTGTCAGCAGCTTCTCCTCTGATCCGCCCGTTCATAGTTTGGTCGACCTCGCGCTGCTGGCGATCGCTCCAACGTCAAACAAAATGGATTCAACGGCCGAAAGCGATGAGCTCTACCCCATCGCCGTTCTTATCGATGAATTGAAGGTACGGAATTCCTCGCTTGGCCTACCAACTACTACTTATGGAAACGAATACAACCGTACTAAAAAATCATAATGCAAACCAGCATGACGACGTCCTTCTTCGTTTGAATGCGATCCATCGCCTGTCCACCATCGCCTTAGCGCTTGGCCCGGAGAGGACACGAGACGAACTCATTCCATTTCTCGATGGTGAGTAATAAACAATCACGTGCGTGCAGCTTGGACAGTCACCATGGTCTGATCAAATCTCTATAGATTCTGTCGAAGACGAGGATGAAGTTTTGACCGCATTGAGTGAAGAATTGGGCAATTTCGTAGAGTACGTTGGAGGTCCGGAATATGGGCATGTGCTGCTCTCGCCGCTTGAAAACCTTGCAGCTATTGAAGAACCCTTGGTTCGGGAGAAGGTAAATTGTCCTTGTTTCAATACAAAACACGGACAGACGCTAAAGAAAACGGCGATATCTAGGCTGTCGAGTCTCTTAACAAGATTTGCGACCAACTTTCAGCAAAGCAGGTCGAGGACCACTTCATACCTTTAGTACTTCGTCTTACCAAGGCCGATTGGTTCACGTCCAAAGTTTCTGCTACTGGGCTTTACTGCGCCCCTTATCGCAAAGCAACCCCCAGTGCACAACAGACCCTTCGCCAACATTTCGATGGTCTGGTTCACGATGAGACACCGATGGTCCGAAGACAAGCCGCCAACAACCTCTCCAAGTTTGTCAAGGAGCTGGTGCCCGCGGTCATTATCGAGGAGATTATCCCGCTTTTCCAATACCTGACTAGAGACGACCAGGATAGTGTACGGCTGTTGACCGTCGAAGTACTCATTTCTATCGCGGAAGAAATTCCAAAAGAACAGCAGTCGGGTCATGGCATCCTGTTGACGTCTCTACGAAATCTTTTTGAGGATAAGAGTTGGCGAGTCAGATATATGGTGGCGGACAGGTTCGAGCAGGCGAGTTCCCTCGCTTTCTCTGCGAATGAGAATTTAGGGGCTAACCCTTGTTTAGATCGCCAAAGCAGTTGACGAGGAAGTTGTAACTAGAGATCTTGTCCCCGCTTTCGTGAAGCTTCTGAAAGACACAGAGGCTGAAGTCCGAACCGCCATAGCCGGACAAATTCCAGGTGAGCTGTTGATTTACACAATCTGCAACTCGCCGAATACTAATATTCACATTGCGTAGGCTTCTGCAACCTCATTGATCGCGACACCCTCTTGAATGAGATCATGACCAGTATCGAGGATCTTGTTTCAGATCAGTCGCAACACGTCCGTGGAGCGCTTGCAACCCAAGTCAGCGGACTTGCTCCAATACTTGGAAAAGAAGAGTATGTTCCCCGCCATCATGCAAGCAAACTGGGCTGACCATGGTAGAACGATATCTCATCTCTTGCCAATGTTTTTGCAAATGCTCAAAGACGAACATCCCGAAGTACGCTTGCACATTATTTCGAAACTCGACATTGTTAACAAAGGTAAATTCATGCCAGAGAGATTCAATGCGCGTGGTCGGTCAAAGCTGACGTGCTTATAGTTATTGGAATTGATTTGCTTTCACAATCGCTTCTGCCAGCTATCGTGCAGCTGGCCGAAGACAAGCAATGGCGTGTCCGGCTGGCCATCATCGAATACATACCCCTTCTTGCAAGCCAGCTGGGCGTTAAGTTTTTCGATGAGCAGTTGAGTGATCTTTGCATGGGCTGGCTGGGCGACACAGTGTTCTCTATCCGGGAAGCTGCTACTCAAAATCTCAAAAAACTCACAGAAGTCTTTGGCGTTGACTGGGCGAACCAATCTATTGTCCCTAAAGTGGTTGCCATGGGCCAACATCCTAACTACCTCTATCGAATGACTACATGTTTTGCGATCTCGGTAAGAAGCCCCTTGAGTCAGTTCGCGCCGCTTGACCAACTAACATCTGAATAGACTCTTGCACCTGTATTGAATCTCGACATCATTGAAAACTCGATCATTCCGATTCTGGAAAGACTGGTGACCGACAAAATTCCCAATATTCGTTTCAATGTCGCAAAGTCATATGCAGTGTTGGTCGACACATTAAGGCGGCTGCCTGCAACGGGCACTCTCCAAGATCTCGCAAAGTCGGGACAATCAGAGACCCCTTCCACTCACGGCCAAGAATTAATCCAGGAACGCATAATACCTCAGTTGGAGAAACTGCAGGGAGACGATGACGTTGATGTTCGGTATTTCGCTTCGACTGCTGCTGGTGGTCATGATGAAGCTATGCAAACTTCTCCCTAGACAACCAATTTACTCATTCTCCTTTTGACAAAGTATGCTATTGCTAAAAGACTTTGAAAGACTACCATTTGTACGTGCAGAAGAGAGGAATTGCTGGATTTCTAGTGACCTAGTTGAGTTTACAAACATAATCAGCACATTGTCGAAACCCAAAAGCAGTTGGTCATTCTCTGCATTCCAAAATTGATGCTGCACGCTTGTCTCGCGAAGGAATCGATATGCATGCTCGTCAGTAGAATTATATACGGATTCAAATAATAATACGAGAACGGAAATCTTCCGTCTAATCTAAGATGTCTGAACTAGTTACAGCGTGGCCTTTCCTAGTAGAAATGCGATATTCCGAATTGGGGTTGGAATAAGGCCCAAACTAAAAAGGCGGCTGAAATTCATTTGTCAGCAATACACCGAAAGCGAGTCCTTTAATCATCCATCTTTTGATCCTACACTCGATGTTATGAACTACGTACTTTGTCTCTGGTATATATAAATCATGAATAGCTAGAGATGTTGACCATCATGGACTAGCCATATTTTATATCTTCCTCTGCGCGACATATTTGATCCTTTATTATTCAGCCGCCCTCGCATTCGGTTCACCATTTGACTTCTTCGTATCTGAAAGTTGACGACAGAGTCATTGCATCGGGGGGTTTTTTTTTATTTCTACAATCCGAACAAATTCAGAAGCTAAGCCTGCGAATATACATACACATCAGAACACAATGTCGTGGCCGTATCGCTTCATCTTATCCCTTCCGGATGCGGATATTGAACGTCGCCGACGAATCCTCGACAGCAAGGGTGTCTACGCTCAAATTTCAGCGCTCGTTTTCTTGGGTTTCTTAATTCTCTTGAGATCAAAGAAAGTCAAGCAATCCCAATTTCAAGCAAGAAAAGCCAACTCGGCCAAATCATGGTGGAGTACTCCTGCTATTCGCGGTGGTAGCGAGACACGTAAGCAATATGCGGTTGTTCTACTGTGGCTGTTATGGCTCGTGTCTTTGAGTGTATGGAAATCAGGAGATGGTAAGATCTATTTTTTTTCTTTTCCCCCAGGAGACGAATTTTCACTCCGTGACATATCTGCTAATAACATGGATATAATTTCTGGATATCAGACTACATCCACTTAACCAAAGCACTAGGCCACGTTGGTCTCTCCCAATTACCCTTCCTGGTACTTCTAGCTCCTACTTCGTTCTTGTTCACTTCCAACTCTACACTACCATCACTTATCGCCTACGCAACTGCAATCCCGCAGCCGGTCGTGACGATTTATCACCGTCTTCTGGCCCGATTTATCCTTATCCCACTGGTTTGCGGCCATGCCACGCTCTTTCTCCTCTTTTATGTCCAAGTACCTCACCCGGAATTCGGCACTGTCTTTGCCAAACGCATTCGAGACTCGGACGTTCAGTACGGATTGGCAGCGACATCCTTTGCGCTTCTGATCCTGGTCCTTGGTCGTGCTAATGTCTGGAAATTACGAGGGTGGATGAGCACGTCGACTGTCGAGTCCCGTCGGCAGTTGTTTTATGTAGTGCATTTGTCGCTTGTGGCTGCTTTCTATGGATTGGCTTATAGCCATGTGCGATATGCGCGGCCGTTTGTCCTTGAGGCTATGGCGGCTGGTGCTGTTAATGTGCTTTGCTGTGGGCTGCTGGCGTCACGGAGCAAAGCATGAGAATATATCCAAGGATGTAACGAAAATTTGTAGGCATTTGGAGAGCAGCTGGGCACATAATCGAGAACGAAACTTGGAACATCTGGCCTGTTAAATAGAACGAATATCCGATCTTCTTAAAGAGGCAATCTAAGCCAACATCTTCGTGAAAATTCATGTATCATGATCTCGATGACCTGGAGAACTGCAGTCTTAACATCCCTGAAATCTATCATCGCAATCGGCAAAGAGCAGATGCTACGTCGCTAAACAAGAGCAGTAGGAAAAATGTCCGTAGCCAATTTTAGTGGCTAAAATCCTTTCCCCTTAAAAGTTCTGGCCGCATCCGTGGCACGTGCGTTACGTCAAAAACGGGCCAGCCTTGGATCTCTTTCCTCTTCAGCACGAGGTCTTTTCAATTTTCACGATTCTCTCTCCTTTCTTAACAATACTTTTTTGGTTGCTCCTTATCTGCATCCCGATCGCATAGAGGATCACTCGCTGAAGATCATCCTTGCGACAGAAGTTATTTCGAAGAGATCCAGGGCGTGGTACCTTTCCGCCCGCGCACTGCCTGGCCGGCATCCCTTGCCATGGGCCAGCTGTCATATTCAGCATCCGGACCGTCCTAAGATCAATCCAACTTCTGCAGGGATGAGGGTCTCGCGAATTATCTATCTCTTGTGTTTTCTCACAGTCGCCGTCCTCACCTTATTACTCTTACGAGAACCAGAAGTCGATACCGGGCCCAAGGCCCCCTTCGAGAAGAGCTTACCCGCGGACTTTGAAACCCTTCTCCAACCAACCACCGAAGACTCGCACCCGATTGCGAAACTAATCAACGATGCAAACACGAATTTCGACCAGAAGCTAGCGCGTCAGTCCAAGACTCTGCAAGAGGCAGTCGAAGAGTATCGTCGCCGATATGGCATGCCGCCGCCGCCACATTTTGACACGTGGTTCTCGTTCGCGAAAAAGAGAGGGGTTCAGCTAATTGACGAATACGATACGATATACCACACTCTCCTGCCGTTTTGGGCGTTGTCGCCCAAGGTCATTCGAAAAAGAGTTCACGAGGCACTGGGATACGATAATGCGCTCATTGGAGTGTTGATTCGGGACGGCAAGGTGAAGAAAATTGAAGGTGGAGGGGACGGCTATCAATGGCAACGCCAGGCTACCGTGGGCATGTTGGAGAGTTTCTTGCAATATCTACCGGATATGGATTTGGCCTTCAACATCCACGACGAACCGCGTGTTATAGTGCCGCACGACGATCTGCAGCGGTTACTGGCGTACGCGAAAGATGTCGCCGTTCCTGCTACTCTGGCGAAAACCTCGTTGCGCAACCAATGGTCGTCGCGACCGTCGGATTTGAACAAAGGCGATCGCATTGAAGAAGTCCGAACGACCAGATTCAACAAATTTGCCCATCAACCCACCTGGACTCATTCCCGCCTGTCCTGCCCCATTGATAGTCCTGCGCGGTCACTTGACGAAAATGTTGCCGACGATACGAAGCCGTACGCGGCAAGCGATTTGGGCTTTATCTACAACACGACTGCCTTTACGGATATTTGCTTTTCTCCTTCCCTGAGCAAGACGTACGGGTTCTTCGATCGACCCAATGCTTTCAATATTGTTCACGACCTGTTTCCCATCTTTTCGCAGAGCAAAATTTCTAGTTTTCAGGATATCATATATCCCAGTCCCTGGTACTGGATTGGGAAAGTTACTTACAACGCCACCCGCGATTTCGTCTGGGATGAGAAGATATCGCAGATGTATTGGAGAGGATCTACCACCGGCGGGTTTTCGCGCGACGGCGGATGGCGTCGACAACATCGACAGCGATTTGTCAAGAATATCAACTCCGCCAGCGACGCGACGATATTCACGCAGATGGACGACGGCAGATGGACAATCAGCAACGTGCCTCGTCAAGAAGTCATGTCGATGTTCAACGTCACTTTCACCTACGTCGGTCAATGTGACCCCGGCGATTGTCGGGCTCAAGAGGAATATTTCGACATTTCCCCACCTGTGGACCAGCAAGATGCGTGGGCATACAAATATCTATTGGACATCGACGGCAACGCCTTTAGTGGCCGCTACCATGCGTTCTTGCGCAGTAACAGTCTCATCTATAAAATGGCCCTCTTCCGCGAGTGGCATGACGAATGGATTGATGCGTGGGTACACTACGTGCCGTTGGGCATGAAGGGTACCGATGCCGTGGAAAGCGTTCGATATTTTGCGCAAGAGGAAGATGGCTTAATTCAAGCTCCTCGATTAGCCAAACAGGGCAAAGAATGGGCGCAAAAGGTCCTTCGGAATGAGGATTTGGAGGTCTGGTTTTTCAGGCTATTACTAGAGTGAGTACTGTTCTGGTTCCTCTTGGTTTACAAGACCAAATAGCTAATGACATTTGTTTTTTTATTTCCAGGTATGGGCGACTGATTGATGATGATCGAGAGAATATTGGTTACATGCTGTGAAATGTCTGGTGCTACTCATCCAAGGGCAATTGCCTTTTGAGCTATATGTTATGCTTCCCTTGTCCATGATTTTCTTATGCTGAGCTTGTGTATTCCTGCCATATACCATTTTCTTTCATGTCACGTGTAATTTTTTTTTTCCCTCTTTCTTTTTCTCTGGCGCATGCAGGGTGTGCAGAAGTGGCGTTTGAATTGGTGTAACATGGAGGTTCTGTGCTAGAATTGGTTTTGCCTTGTGTTTAGCAGATGAGAATCTGAGAATATACACTGGAACTATACCTAGGTATATAAATATATATACTGTTGTATATATGTACAATTTATATATCATATTAATAAAATATTGAAGTCTTTTAATGGTAATAATGCATGTAAGAATATCATATAAATATAAACTGTATATAGGCTTTCTAGTTAGCGTGACTGTACGTCACTCAAGGCTGAGGCTTCCGAGCTTCGGAAGCTAACAGCCGTGACAATCATTTGATGCAGCTGCGTTTGCCCTTTTCGTTCTACCTCAGTCTGTTATGTCTTTCATCTGACTTACCGAGGCCCTACTTATTTCCTCGCACTTTCTTGACTATGGTTTCTTTCTTAAGAAGGACTTGCTACGCTTGCAACACGTAGTTGAAATATCTGACTGCACGCCGTAAAGCCTTCTTCTTTCACTATTTTCTACACATCTGTGACAGCTCTACCCTGGCCTATTTATTTATCAGCAAATCTGAGGTCATGCATGTGAAAATGGCTACAGTCTTTGCAGGAGCTTTACGCTCTCTACTGATGCATGCAATTGGCCTGTCTTTCATGTTCTACTACTTCCTGTTGACTGTGGTTACTGGCCAATTCTTCAAAAAGCCTTCGCCTGAGTACAACGCAGAACTAGCTCAAGGTAGGCCTGCATCTCTTCTTCTTACTCTTATTTTCTTCCTCTTTTTGGCTGTTCGAAATAATGTTCTGACAAAGAGTCTAGCTCGCGAGAATTTCTGGAATCTGTCCAAACAGCCGTTCGGACTGCATCATCGCTTTGCCAAGATGCGAGATGGCTTCAAGTTTCATTACGTCTGCAACGCAACTCCAGATCCTGGTAGTACTGTCGCCGCATCTAAGCCACTGGTGATCTTTGTGCATGGCTTTCCCGACAGTTGGCTTGTATGGCGATACGTCATGGACTCGACGCAGTTGCGAGAGCAAAGCAATTTCGTAGCGGTGGATTTGCCTGGATACGGAGGCTCGGATCTGCTTGAGAATTACTCTGCGACAGCAGTGCTGGAGAAAATGACTGAATTTGTCCTTTCGATGAGGAAGATCTATGGAATCGATACACCTGAATCGACTGGTGCGAGACAACGAGTCGTCGTCGTCGGCCACGATTGGGGTTGCGTTATTACTATGCGTCTTGCAGCGGAGGCGTCGCAATTGGCTGATCGATTCATTCTCACTAATGGACCTCTGGTATGTTATCTATCCCCCCCTTTTTTCCTATCACAGGTAATCTACGTAAACAGTGATAAGTTAGTGTTAACACTTCCGCAGGTTGCTCTCTGCCGATCCAACGCCATACGTCTGATCAGCTCTGCAGTCCAAATGTCAAAGATCTTCATTCGAGCTCCTTTCAGATCACGCTCAATGCTGAAACAAGCTTTGCACACAATATACCCCGTGTTTGATCAATTTCTGGCATCCGGGTACATTTTCTCCCTACAGTTAGCTCTACCTATTGTTCGTCAACAGGGTAGCGGGGGTAACACTGCGCTGCTACGGGCGGTACACAAGATGGCTCGTGGTAAGGACACCGTCCCTTCTACAAAGGAGATTGCAGAAGGAGTGGCGAATTCCCTGGGCCCTTCACTCGAGCAAGAAACAACAGAGACGTCTGAAGGCGACAGATATTCCCGAGACGTTGTCAAGCAATCGGACGCAGACAAGTACGTCAGCATGACCCATTACTACAGACAGGGCACAAGCATCCGTCGCTGGGAGAAATCACTCGAGACTATCGCGGAACTCTACCGGTTGAGTGACGACGGCGACATGCGACGCAAAAGCAGCCACGCGGGCGTATTCGACGAGGGACCCGAGGGATCTCTCAAGGCCAAAGCGACGATAGTCTGGGGAATGAAAGATGTGGCGCTCACCAGCCATCTCAATTTAGATGGGATTGCTGATTATCTCTGCAAGGACAGTCAGGTTATTACTCTCCCCGGAGCAGGTCATCATACCCCGCTGGAGAACGAGAGTCGAGTGGCCTTGCAAAAGGTGATTGAATGGGCTGTGGCTGGGGAACAGGGCGATCCAGGCGCGGTGGCTCAAGCTGTGTACCCCGGAGCGATAGTGACAGTCCGTACGTGAGACGAGGCCTGTGCCTAGATATCTTCCGTTCCATTCCAGCCAGCTTAGGTACTCGACACTAGGTACTCGACAGCTGAGAGCGACTTGACGTTTGACAACGGCAAATGTCTCCGCGTGTTACGATGTTAACGGCGTTACCATCCTTTTGAGTGTTTTCTATTTCCGAGTTCAGCCTGGTGCTGATACTCCGTATGCTTCGATTCTTTCCAGCATGTATGGGGATTGCGTTGCACGAGCGCTAGTGATGTATGTATGTATGCAGATTCAGTGGCTCGGACCTAATCAGTTAATGGTAGCATTCCTGATCTACAAAGTCTCCGAGAAGAACGTGGCGGGCAAAGATGAGCGATGCAGCCAATAGAGAATACCATAGTTAATCCAATCGAAGCTCTCCATGCATTGTCTGTGTGGAAGAGTAAATAGAATAGTAGGATGGTGGGATTAATTAATTGATCTGGTGGCTTCATTCGTCTTTATGTCATTGGTCACATGATTCTCTACGCCGTTAATTGCCCCAGGCTAACATTAGACTAGAGCTGCGGAAGGTGCGTCAGCGACTGTCAGGTGGTTCTTCTTTCTCCGCGTCTGCTTGGATCTTCCAGCTTCTTCTCTTCCCTCTTTTTCCTTCTTTTTCCTCTCAGCTTCAACTCCGCTGGGGATTATCAACAGATTAACACAATTCTCCACGGTCTGTCTCTTAATTCCCCTCATTCTCAGTCCCATTGATCCCTCATGCGCTGCTCAATTGATCTCAGCGTTCTCTACCAGCTAGCTATGCTGCTGCGTCTATCGTGAGCTAGTCAGCCGCCCAGTAAGTAAAGTGGGAAAGGGAAAAGGGAAAAAAGCCCTTGTCAAGAAAAAGAGACGGGAGGATAAATCACATTCTGCTCATTTCTTGGTCAATCACCTACTAAATACCTTTTTCTTCTTTTTTTCCAGTTTTTCCAGAAAATGCTGGTATAAGGAACATTTGCTGTTTTCGTTTCGCATCGCATTGCAGTGCGCCTTGCCAAAAGGCAGCCCACCTTTCGAGCCTTTTGTTTTCGTTGTAATTTCAGTTACCTTCGTCTTCGCGAGTTTTCCTTGTCGCAGCAATCCACCGCCACAATGTCTGCATCGGAGAACGCTGTCTATTGCACTGTGAGTTCTCGCCGTGGCTTTCTCGGCTTCCTCAAGTGTAGAGAAACCCAATGGATTCCTGACAGCAACTTATAGCTCCTCACCTCCGACCACTATCTTCCCGGTACGGTAGTCCCTGAAACAAAACAAAAAAGAGCTCCCGTTGGTTCGGAAATTGCGTTGCCACGTCTTTGCTAACCACAAGAATCAGGTGCGGTCGTACTGGCGCATTCGTTACGTGACAATGGTACACGGGCGAGGATTGTTGCTCTGTTTACCCCAGAGACTCTCAAAGAGTCCACTATTCGCGAGCTTCAGGTACGCCAAATCCTCTCAACTTGGCTGCGGAAGCCTGCCTCCTGAAGCTAATAATGGGATGCAGTCCG
The DNA here is from genome assembly GCA_002916415.1 of Talaromyces borbonicus. Lineage (NCBI taxonomy): Eukaryota > Fungi > Ascomycota > Eurotiomycetes > Eurotiales > Trichocomaceae > Talaromyces > Talaromyces borbonicus. The sequence goes on from NBSA01000012.1 coordinate 1,464,942, forward strand.
TATTCGATGAAATAATCCCTGTCCATATTCTCTCGAACGCTACGCCAGCCAATCTGGCTTTGATGGATCGACTCGATCTGGTGTCCACATTCACAAAAATTGAACTTTGGCGCCAAACGCAATACTCCAAGATTGTCTATATGGACGCCGATATTGTCGCCTTGAGGGCCCCGGATGAGTTGCTATCACTGCAGGAAGATTTTGCTGCCGCGCCGGATATTGGCTGGCCCGATATCTTCAATAGCGGCGTTATGGTTCTACGACCAAATCTGCAGGACTACTACGCTTTGCGCGCTCTGGCAGAGCGGGGCACAAGTTTTGACGGCGGCGATCAAGGTCTCCTCAACACATACTTCAAAAGATGGCACCGCTTGAGCTTCACCTATAATTGCACTCCAAGCGGAAATTACCAGTACATGCCCGCCTACAGGCATTTCGAAAGCACGATCAGCCTCATTCATTTCATAGGACAGCAGAAACCGTGGACGCAGTCGCGGCATGCTTTTGCCTCCGGTACTCCTTATTACCAACTTTTGGGAAGGTGGTGGGCTCAATATGATCGACACTATAGATCTTTGGTAAGTCTTTTCGTCTGATGCGCCGTAGAACATACTTTCTAAAGCATAGTCGTCACAGCCCGCGTTTTTACCGCCAGCTCAAGTTCTTCCTGGCTATTCGCAGCAGCGAACTGTCGGGGGTGCTTCCTCTCACGATTACTCGTCTTTCCCTGCATCTAATCAAACCAAAATTTCACCTACAGTGCAGGACGTGTCAGCTGGTCCTTACGTTGAGAAGCACCACAACTTTTCGACTACTCATAACGTGTCTTCCTCGCAAATTGCTGAGGACTTACATGTACTTCGCCGCTCTCCAGTATCCGAAGGATTCATTGATACAACGCCAGCATTCGCGCCGACTGTCGCTCAACCGCAACCCATACATCATCCTTCAATGACCCAGAGTCTGAGAGATCACGACCACCGGGAAACCATGGTCGAAGCTCCTGCAGAAGTCAGAAGCGTAGTTCCTCTATATGTTCACGGCGAAGAGCAATCGGCAGTTTACGTGACTGTTCCCGACAGCGGGTTAGAAAAGTTCACTGATCTTAAAGCCCAATTTGCAGCTCAAACGCCTCCTCAAACGTACCACCAGCCGTCTCTCCAGGTTGAGAATGCTAAACCTGCTGCACCAGTGGCACCAGTGGCACCTGCAGGCCCAACTTCTCCGCCACAAAAAGCAGAAGAACGGCCTTTCTCGCCGCCACGGGCAGAATGGGATGCATCCAGGTAACGTAATCTTGCCGTTGTGAATCAAGAATCGGTCTAATTACAACTTAATAGAGAGCCACCTCCTCGTCACTCGCGGCCTGAAGCCTCAACATTAGCAACTCAAACCTATACAATGTCTGAAGATACGCATTTGTTTCGACCTCCGTCGTCGTACCCTGAAGCACCAAAGAATATGTACTACGAAGTTCCAACCACAAAACCAGAATCTCAAAGGCTAGCTCCAATTTTCCCTTGGGAAGCCCATGCCTCCAAACCAACGAGAGTGTTTGCCGATGAGTCTCCGGAACCTCGAACTTTACCTTCAGACCAACATACGACGAACGACACTGTCCATGAATCCATTTTAGAAGCTGCTAAACCGCACCAGCATATAGAAACCCTCGAGCGATTGTCACGTGGTACTGCCTTTGGGACTGAGTACGGTACTCCTGACTTCACACCTGCAGAGTCTTGGGAGAAATTCTCTCGAGGAAACGCATGGGACGAGGTTCCAGAAATCAACAAGTACATTGACGCCATACAGCAGCGGTCTAAGAAAAATCCACAGGCTCAAGGGGGCAAACCAGGTGTTTCTCAAAGGCCGCCACCCCTCAAGATTACAGACTTCCCAACTGAAGTAGATCGGCCCAGTCTTCCAGTGACACCTGCGCCAAAGCATCGCTCTTTCTGGGGTAGCCAGGACGGACAACAGGAATCCAGCGAATTTCCTACCGCTGAGGGAGTTCCAAACCAGGGCGACTGGGTGGGTATCTCGGCTGATGTGTTTTTGCAACTCCTGATCTTTATCTACTCATACTGGCGAATCACAGAACCCGCTCGACCGACTGGAAGAGCTTCGACAGCGCCAACTGGCTCTGTTCACGCAAACGATAGATTCGATAGGTTCTCTAGGTTCTCCAGGACCAACAGAATCTACCGACGGAAATGAGCATTTGCCTGAGGCAGGGGCAGAGACGCGATGAGTCGACTGTACGTGCATTGATAAGCACCGGAGGCAAGCGTCGTCTGTTCAGGATGTTTGTCCACAACCTCTTTTTCAAGAAGCAGATATTTCCTTTTATCCAGACTCTTCGTCAACCGTATATATCATACCGCCAACACCAGGGCAGCCGGGGGACTTTTCATTTCTGCTCAATGTAACATTATTTGATTCGATATTGTGTCTATTCTTTTTGGTTCATAGCATCAAGCCATGACGTCACAGAAGTGATATCGGTAGCTTTACGAATGTTGAAATATTGTTTATTCCATGATTCATTCCATTAGAATTGACAGAGACAGGACTTACCGCAGGCAAAATACCTCAAGATACACGAGCTCTTGATCTCCTTCTTTCAGAGGAATTCGCGTTATCCTTCTCAGGCCGACGGTCAAAGCCGTAGGTCCGGAATAAGCCAAACAGCCTCCCGACTTCAATAGCGCGCCGATCATGATCTGACCGATATCCAATAACGTTGTAGAAAGACTCCCAAAACTTATCTCGCAGGTACTCATGTTTAGGGTGATAGAGCCAACGCGACGAAGTCTGGACGCCAAGAACGGTTTCAAGACCCCAGAGCGATGTGCCAAAGGGCGCAATTTTGGCATCGGCCCAGTCCACGATGCCAGTAATGTGGCCGGTGTCCTCATCGACGTGAATATTCATCTCCAAGAGGTCATCGTGATTGAGTACCATGGGATAGTTGGAGCGAAACAGTAGCGGGAGCCCTTGGCGTACCTCGGCTAGCTTTGGTAGAAAACGTTTCGGCAAGCCTTGGGAACGCCGGTCGAGTATCCGTAGATAATGGGCGAGTAAGTCGTGGATGATATCCGGCGGCTGTTTCAATACTGGCCTATTAATCCACGCCGAAGCGAAGAACCTAGCCATTCAGTCAATGAAGGAACTCAACTTATTATCAAAACTTTTGTCAACCGACCTTGCCAAATCCTGCACCGCTCGAACCAGATGCTGTTCCATTTCAGGGGCGAAGAGCTGACGCCGAGCTCGAGAGAAGGCGACTCCCGCAATAAGATCCATCTCATAAACATAGACGTCGGCCAACATGCCACGAGACTTGCAGTTAGGAATGAAGGCTCCATAGGTCTTTTGTGCTTGCTTCATGAGCTCGAGATTTAAGGCTGATTGGCGAAATTGGATGACTTTTGTTCCTTGTTGTTTTGTACCCGCTATCACAGTGTAGCTGCCCTCACTTTGGACGAGTGTAGGAGAGACAGGAGTTCCAATACAGTAATGCTAGCTGCCGCCATTGCAATCGTCTCTTGTAACGGAATTGTGCCGGTAGAAAAAACTAGAAATCTGGTACGTAGACAACACGTCAATATCTTCTGCACTCGCTGCGTATTGAGAGATATCCATTGGGAAGATTTCATCCATGGATGCCAGCAGGTGCTTTATTCGAGGAGTGCTGGACCTCCAACCCACACCCACACTAGTTGCTCTAGGTCGCAGAAGAACTCCGTCTCATGGCGATTGGCAAGTAGCGCTCCACAGCTCGCTGAGCCCGAGCTGGCCGCGAGCGCATTTACGAAACCTACAAATCTTCTATAAAATAAATTCCTAATATATTTTATCATTACTAATTTTATAATTAAAAGTTGGGGGAAGTGCTTCATATCTAAAAATACGATGTATTTTTAAATGTGTTATAGGTATATATACCTCCACCCTAAAGAATAATGTCATACCTATTAGCTTGTTGAAAATAGTCATTTTATATGGCAATACAAGGTGTCCGGAGAGGTGCTTTGGCTGGAGAGCTTGTGAACATATGTCAAAACGCATGTCGATAGTTATGCGCGAGGGACAGGAGAAGGACTTTTTCAGACTTTCTCGCCGCGCCGAGAATAGAAATCGCATTGCTTGATATGGCTGGATTTGCCGGTTTTTTCATCGAATATCGAAAACCCGTAATTGGCTGCATTGGGTGGTGTGTATACTTTAAAGGCAAGTCAGTACAAGTCCATGAGAAGTTTCAATTTTGACGATATTTCATATGGGGAATCCTTGTCGTTTTTGAGATGTAGTAAGAGAGAAGATAGAAAAGGGGAAGGACTCACAATGAAGTGAAATGGCGACTTTTTCAGGGTCAATGTTTGATATACGATGTAAACCGAGCTACCGACCGAGATTAGGAATTTTGATTCAGTTATTGCGTCACGGTTTTTGGGGAGTATCTGAATCGAGAAAATGCCACTCACCTTATCAGACATATAAGTCACTTCGTTTTCGCCGTAGACGGTCTCCTTGGTGATTTGTAAAGGGGCATTGGGGTTGTGATTCTTATCTGGCCACGAGTAGAGGGTTTCTTTCAATGAGCCTCTGAGAACCTAAAAATTGTTTCGTTCAAGTTAGGTTTCTGAAACCATACAAAATATTTCCGGATAGCCATACCTTCATCACGCAGTGGGCATTGGCATGGTCGTGAATAGCGCTTTCTCTACCTGGCGACCAGACGAGAATGAGCTGTAAGAAGTCAGCCAAAAGTACGATAATCAAGTCAACAAGAAATTCCGGCTTTTGGATATTGTGAAGAGATCGAAGTACGTACCAAATTGCTCTTCCCGTTCCCTTCATCAACGAGATTCCGAGTGTACGATTTGCTTGGATCTGACATGGCGTACGCACCCCATTCCGCCTCGTTGGAGATATATTGTTTCATGAGCAATTCGATATCGTGCGGATCCACATCGTCGGAATCCAGGCCTGAGCTTGGGCCCAACGTGGCACTGAGATCCTGCACCAGCTTCTCAAAAGCATTGTGAGCGCTGCTATGTTGAATGTCGGATTTGATATACGGCATGTTTTCTGAGAAATTGTCGTCCCGGATTGATGTTATTGATGTTGTTGACTGTATAGGAAATCAAGAACCTTGGGGCATATCCAGACCGCAGGGTGGGACAGACTATATATACAAATGTAGCTCGATAGGGTCCCTCAATATTCAGTCATGTGCTCCACCGCCCCCAGATCGACAAGGGATGCCTCTTATTTGATTAGTGTATGGACAGCTGGCGCGAGACAATGACTCAGTTTGGGATGATTCGGACGAGAGAGCTCGGAAGAAAAGTATCGTGAAAGTTTTCGAACGCAGTTGTGGTAACGTCTAAGTTGATAGATGGAGTCTTTATCCAATTACCTTCAAGATTCGATAAATTCCCACCCAATTGTGGTTATTCTTCTTTCTTTCTTTCTTTCTTGAGATTTTTCTGCAAACTGTTCAATTGAGCTTGGTCGTTCTGCAAGAGGTTTGTAAAAGTGTAGCCCCGACTCGGCCGATGTGATGTTATCTTCTGACCGATAAGATCCGATAAGATCCTTTTTTTTCTTCTTTTTTCAGTCTTTTTTATCCGTTGATAGCCTTGTGTGGCCTGAGGCAGCCGAGATTTATGATGACTGTACACCGACCAATCAGAATGACGCCCCCGCGCACTGAGGAAGAGTTTCTGCCACCGCCCACGCTCAATATTCTTAGTCAGACCAATTTTTGCATTGTGGAAGTTGCGTAGTTCATCCCGACAGACCAGTCTTTCGCTCTATTCGCAGTCGCATCAAGGGAGACATACATTGATACACGCGTTCTCTATTTTTCTGAAGACTACCGCAAGACTTCTACCGTCGTCGTTGCGTGGATACTGTCTATAACACAACCACCACATCGCAAGCCGGACACACCATGGCGACTACCGTGGATAAGGTACGCATTCATCGCGAAGTTGTCAAGAAAATCAATGCCACTGACACTTTTCTCTTTCTATTTCATAGATCAAAGAGATTGAGGCCGAGGTTCGTCCGTTCGACACGCTACAATGTCTCGAGTAAAACGATCAACTCACAAATTATTTCCAGATGGCCAAAACTCAGAAGAACAAAGCTACATCATTTCATCTGGGTACGCTCAACCGGACTTTTTTTCTGCCCTGCCAAACACGCCTCGTATCGCTATACATGTGTTGGGACTTTGTGGAGATACTCGACAAGATATATTGTCTAACTTCGGATGATCAGGTCAATTGAAAGCAAAACTTGCGAAATTGAAACGAGAGCTTTTGACTCCGTCGGGTGGTGGAGGCGGAGGCGGAGGTACGTTTGTGGTCGAAGATTGATGCTGTGACAGCGTTTGGAGTAAGGGATTAACACTCAATTCTCGATCTACAGTTGGATTCGATGTGGCTCGAACGGGTGTCGCGAGTGTGTATGTCGAGTCTCACCTTGCATCGCAGATGGAAAAGAAGAAAAAATGGCTGATATCATTTGTTTAGGGGATTCATTGGGTTCCCTTCGGTCGGGAAAAGTACTTTGATGAGCAGGCTCACAGGCCAACATTCCGAAGGTCTGCCTTTGCAGTTCATCTCGCTGCCTGGAAGTATCACTGACTAGCGAACAGCCGCTGCATACGAATTCACGACGTTAACTACGGTCCCGGGTCAAGTCATGTATAACGGTGCCAAGATTCAAATCCTAGATTTGCCCGGTATCATCCAGGGTGCCAAAGATGGAAAAGGTCGTGGTCGACAAGTTATTGCCGTCGCAAAGACTTGCCATCTCATTTTCATTGTTCTGGATGTCAACAAGCCGTTGACAGACAAGAAAGTCATTGAGAATGAATTAGAAGGTTTCGGGATTCGAATCAACAAGCAGCCCCCTAATATTGTGTTTAAGAAGAAGGAGAAAGGAGGCATTTCGATATCCAGCACTGTACCGCTAACGCATATTGACAATGATGTGAGAAATTTCCCTGTTTCATTTTGTTCCACCTTGCACCTCCTAATTGAAGCCTATCAGGAAATTCGAGCCGTCATGGGCGAATACAGAATTACTTCGGCAGACATTGCAATCCGATGCGACGCTACCATCGACGATTTGATCGATGTTCTAGAAGCAAAGAGCCGACGATATATTCCCGTTATATATGCTTTGAACAAAATCGATTCAATTTCCATCGAGGAACTTGACTTACTGTATCGTATTCCCAACGCCTGTCCCATCAGCTCCGAGCACGGCTGGAACATCGACGAACTTTTGGAAATGATGTGGGAAAAGTTGAATCTCAGACGAGTCTACACCAAGCCAAAGGGCAGGCAGCCCGATTATTCTGCACCTGTTGTGCTCAGGAGCACAGCATGCACTGTGGAAGATTTTGTACGAACCACTTCTACTCCCGCTCTACTTGAAGTTTGTGACCGCGCTGACCAGAACACTAGTGCAATGCTATCCACAAATCCATTGTCGAACAATTTAAGATAGCAATTGTTTACGGACGTTCTGTCAAGCATCAGCCCCAGCGCGTGGGGCTCACTCATGAGCTTGCCGATGAAGATATCAGTGCGTTTGACTACTTTCTATTTCTGTCTTTTCTTTTCCTTTTCCGGTTGTACCTGACTAATGCGTATATTCTTTTTAGTTACAATTCTGAAACGATAAAGGTCTTCAGCCATATCAGCTGCAAGGAGTCTGGCCATGTCGATCGTGCCCGCATGTGATGAATCATATTCAACCCGACGCACTATTGTCCAAGCTCCTCGTGTCCGGGACATGAGACACTACAAACTCGAAGAAGATATGCAGTGCTGCTCCAGAACGCCGGCCGCACCCATGACCCTGCCAATATCAAGAACTAGCCCCGATGCAGGCGGTCGCTACGCATTGACCCATATACTTGAGTGTGGCAGACTCTGATCTAGATTTGGTCGAGAGCGAATTTAGTTGAGGTTTGAAATCAGCACAATAACGAAGTGTTGTGACTGGCCTCCAGAAAAATTGAAATGTCTTATCAGCTTTCAACGTTCAGCGTCATGAAACTCCTTTGATACATACTAAAATTCACAGCATGAATCCTCGAATACTGTACATAGCAGAAATGTGTTGGATTGTCAGTCTTCTCCCTAGAATTTCAATTCAGGCAGCTACTAGCTACCATAGTTAATGAACGAGGTAGTATCTTCTTGTTGCTGTTACTATACCAGGCGTGGGTCTCCGGGGAGCAGCGGAGCGCAAAGTTTCATTGGCATCTGCAGCCCTGATTGAAATCGGAATCGCTATCTCTTTTCTGCAAAAAAAAAAGAACGTAGTACGGAGTAGAAAAGACTTCTCCTAGCTCGAGAAAAAAAAAGTCTTTTAATTGTGACTAGTATTTTCATTAGCCGAGGTGTGTAAGTTGCCTGAATCCTTTTTATTTTATTTTTTATTTATTTGCCATCCACTAAATGAATAGTCAAGTTGTATTTGAAATTAGTGTCGTCCTTACTATAGCTAGAGACTCTAGCTATTACAATTGAATACTAAAAAGAGAAATATTCCAAGGTTGCGATTGATGTCTAACTCCTCATTTCGTCTCTCGGACTGGTCTAGAACAGGCCAATTCTTTGACCTGCACACGGTCAGAGCGGGGTTTATCTATACAATCCATAGCTGTTGAAGTCCATGCCCTACATAGTAGGCACTTGGGAACGTATTCTTTAAAATGAGTGCGATCAACTCTAGAGACCTACGCCTGTGTGAAATAAGGTACAACTCATGTTCGAAGGTTGGAAGTTTTTGCTTTGTCGGATGAACATATTCCGAGTTGTCCAAGTGTAGGTAGGTAGGACCAGATTTTTGGTACTACCTGGGTACCTGCTACATACCTAGGTAGTCCCAGGTTCCTAGGCAGATGGGGATGGTCTAAGTATGCATGAGTGGTTTAAAATCCAATAATGTATTGTCAAAGTAGCCAGCGTCGCAAAGCTTTAAAGGTAGGTATAATCTATATTATTAACCCGGCTTTAAGGATTAAGACCGCATTGAATCAATAAAAAAAGAAGAAATGCAGACGAATGGGAATGCGATGCAAGAGCTCACCTCTGGCAAGCACCTGGGCAACTAAGATCTGTCGAGCATGAAAAGCACGGGCATCATATTCAACGATGATACCTTCTAGATACGGAACTACAACGACAAACAATAGTGATTATGAATAGACCCTTTCATTACAGTACCTACTAGATAGGTAGTTCGTTCTGAAATCACTAGCCCAAATCAGACACTCGAGACTGTTTGCCCCTCCGGACATGAATCGAATTTCCAACAAGTATGGAGAGAATAAATTACACAGTACAAATGAAAATCGAAATTGACCATGGTCGAGTCAGCATTCAGACCTCTCCGGAAATTGTCTTCTGACTCCAGCTTCTTCCCGTCCCTGGTCCATTTCAAAATTCCCCCAATGCATACTCCGTACATACTGTGCAGCCAAGGTAGGACCTGAGAGAAAACGTGACAAGGTCGCTAATCCCGGCCCGCAGAAGGTTTTGGTCATGCGGATGATCTGGACGTTGCTCAATAGGCTTATTCACAGGAGGATTTGAACGACCTCGGAGTATCCCGAAGGGGAGGGAGGGAGGTCATAAGGTAGGTACATGTAGGTACATGAGGATTTTGGTGTAAAGGAACGGTGAAGGTACATGGCGACGCCATACATTTTTCATGGGCAAATCAGGTATCTGTCAATGTACACCGCTACATCGGTGTAGCGGATGCGCAATATCTCGGTGAATCAATCAACCTGTAGCCCATTTTTTTCTTATTTTTATTTAGCTCGGAAAAAACACGTTTACGTCGTTTAAAGAAAATGAGATCATTGTGGAGGAGGAAACTGGGCGTCTTTCTTACTTCAGTGGTCTTTTGAATTTCTGTGCAAGGGTTTGGTACTGGGGTAGGTATTTCAGCTGGGTGCTTGTATTACCGAGTATAAATATAGCTTACTGAATTTCAGGTTCATTTTGTAGGTAAGCCGTCTACGAAAGTATGCATTTGCTCCCCTGCAAATTGTAGCTGGGATGGGGCTTTGAGTCTGGGGCCCCAGAGCCACTATTTGCCCTTGTTCCAGATCGTTGTCGAGAGTTTTTTGTTAAAGTAAGATCTAGATACTTCCAATGTTCTATTCATACGTCTTTTGATACCCTTACTATAAGCTAGATTTCCTAAAAAAAAAAAAATAAGTGAACTCGCAACACAGATAAATGGCATTTCGTTTTGTGTGAGTAAATCACTTTTAGTATTAAATTCTGTGTCCACTTCCAGGTTTCTGCTGTCAAGTTTAGCGGGGTTCAAATGCTAGTCGACATTTCCGACTAGCCCAAGAACAATCTCATTCAATGAATGACGCACCAAATTGAAAGGGTTGTGAGATCGAAATGATTTGGGCAACAAAGCCGGAAAACTCGAATCATTCAACCTGGAGCGCATGGACCCTGAAGCCTACCTAGGCACAAAGCCAGGATCGATACTAGAGTTCACGTTTGCATCGATATGCATACTACTAACTTGCATACAACTGATGCTCAATCTCAACGCTAGCGTGGTTCTTGACCGAGCTTTGTTCAAGACGTGTTAGCCACGGAGATTTGCATTAGTGTTATTGGCCAGAAACTAGAAAATGTTAAATGCAGAGGACGATTATTCTGACTCGTATGAGCTTTGATGCTCGAGATAGCGTACTACTGAGCTACTAACGAGCAAACGGGCCTTAGCTTGACGGACCGGATCGGTGTTGATTGCATTCCGAAAAGCCAACGCATGTGCTTGGCTCGATTGTCATGAAATTTGAATCGTGATTTCCAAGGTTCACTTCAATTCAGCTAGATTAGCTGGAAGTAGCAAATCTAGAGCCATTCCAGATTCGAGGGCTGAAATCGGTTTCTAACTAGGTAGTATCTACTCCGTACATACGGTATGTAATTTGATTCCAGACCCTTGTTTAGTACCTAGGTAGTAATAGACCCAATGACTTCGTGAACAGCTCGTATAAAACTGCCGAAGATTATTGTCTTTGTCGGATTATTCTGTATCTTGAATATCCATCCATGCTGCGAGGTATCCCCTATCCCCTTTTATCTTCCTCGAAGGAAACCCCGTAGCCTCCAGGGCTCACCGCATAATTTTATATCAATCATCGGCTGTCCCTGAAGCAATTAATCGAAAGCGCAACGAACGACTACCAGGGTCTTCAACTCTCGCCCTCGAAATTTGCAGGGTAAATGCGGCAAATACTCAATTTTGCATGTCGCACTGGTTAGCGCGAGACTGCTGCTTGATTCTTGCTTAGCCGTCTAGCTCCGGAGGGGTGCCGCTGTCTCCGCGTTAGTCTAAGTTGGGCAGCTTGAATAGCACGTAATGAACGATGAACCAGTAATATTCGTGCCCTTACGGTACGGCGTACAATAGTCAACTTAGTACTCCGTACATAGTTACTTGCAGCAATCGGAAACTAGCTCGGAAAACGACTTTCGAACAGGCCGCCCGAGGATCGTAGGGCCTGGAATTCAGATGACTCTGGCGTATTTCTCAAGAATCGAGCCGCTAATCTCTAGTAGTAAATTAGTATGAAGACTAGTCCAATTAAGTGTAAGCCAGGTCCACCATGCGGCCAGTCATCCACAGCGGCCCGAAAAGGCAGTGGCTCGCTCCGCCGGAAGCTTTGTCCAACAGCCCAAAGATTCAATCTTGTGCCTTGACTCTTGACTCGTGAGAAAATGCAAGATGCGACGGCACTTCGGGGTGTACAATCATTGTCTCAGGGCTGGACCAGCCCCCATGGCAACAAAATAAGCAAAATAAAAAAGCCAAAGATCATAGAGATGTTCTTAATTTTATCCCTTTCTGTCTGCATTTCCCGCAGAAGTCGAGCCGGATTGCTCCGATCCTTTCTCACACACACACACACTCTCTCTTTTTTGGCCTGTCTCGTCGAACCCTTGCTCCTCAAGCGTCCCCCTCTCCGGTTACGGCGCTAAACTAGACTCGAGGGGGGTGGCCAACCACTTAAGGCTCAAAGCCGGGTAGTCGATTCATCGCCCAAATTGGGCCTACCATTCATCATTCGTTGGGATTTTTTTGCTGGCTTTGGGTATATCCCTCGCCCCCTCGTCCACTTCGTCGAACTTCATCGTAATGCTATAATGCTACCGTGTACCTCCATGGCGCGCTGCTTGGACCCCAATTAGTTGCCGCTCGAGGATCTAACTTGGTGTGTATCGCATCTTTGTTCCCCCGAGGATTTGCAGTACAGCAAAGGGCGCTAGTTTAGTAGCGCGGATTGAGTCCACGGGTGTCGTGGGCTGATGCTTTTTAGTCCTTGTGGGACCTGCGTGCTGATATCCGCCAATGATAAGGCTGTGGCATCTTGACAATTTCTGAAAAAGTTGAACTCGTATTGGTATGTAAGAAGAATAGTGCGGTAGTATGATTTAGTTACGAACTTGAACGGAAAATCAGCGAATTACCACACCTTTCTCTGGTACGGAGTACTCCGTGCTAAATGGGAATTTCCTCGATCCTCAATGGACGGCACAGCCAGGCGTTGCTGTCCCGTTTTTGCTATAAATAATTTATGGTGGTTCAGGTTCAGGGTACAGCCGGATTTGACAGTGTGAGTTCCTCCTGTCTTTGCCATCCATCCCTCTTGGGCATGCCAATGATAGCCTATGGCTGAGCTCGCCCGCTGATCAGCAGTTGCTCTAACCACATCAGCCATTAAACCTGCTCCCATATTGGAACTCCATGGAGTCTCGCGGCCTTGTTGCTGTACGTAAGCACTGAAGTTTGATGCAAAATTCTGACAATTAACGTCTCGTGTGCATAAGAGGGTAGAAAACAGTGGCATAAAGAAAAAAGCATGCCAAACAAAGTTTGCGGCCCGGACCTCGGACGTTCTTATCGCGCAGCAAAATCGGCGCTTCTGGTTCCTGATTCGCCGATAGTATGTTTCGTGGCTATTTTCATAGTTTCGGTAACAAAAGCTAAAGATCCGTAATGTATGAGCTGCGTAATTACATGTATCAAACCAACTGATCTAGGTATATATACATGTAATTTCTACTTTTATCGCCATCCATAGCTCCGTCCACGGCGTCCATTTACCACAACGAGAGAGCGAAGAGTCTCAAAAAATTTCCGTCGGCTGGGTATTTGATTTAATTATTTCACATTCCCCTTTCTCTTTAGTTGCGATAAAGTAGGATAAGCTAAAAGCCTCACCTGTAAGAATCGCATGCTACTGGTCCCTGCATACCATCCATGTAGCCATGGATGACGGATCTAGAGCCATGTTGGGAACTAATATAGTGATTACACACCATAAAAAAGATAGACCCGTGGATACCACGAGGGACGAGGATATTGGCACGGTGTCATCTACTTCCTATACGCCCTGCTATCAACAATCAGAATAGTTGGTGCTTGGACCTTCATCGCGAAATCAGATGGCTTTCACTTTCTTTGTTCTCTGTTCGGATTTTAATGTCGTTGCAGAAATCTGACGAAATCGAAGAATTAGCACATAGCTTACAATCGTCCAGAGCATCTAATCATTTATTTAATCCCTGCAGCTTGTAATAGTCTTTGTCTAGCTGACCGCGGTCAATTCTCATTAGCGCAATCCCCGGGCTTTCTAGGTCTTAGTAACGCCGCGGAAATAATCCTCTCATTCTGACGGCGTACGCCGTATTCACGATAGCTAGCTACTCAGCATTGGCGTTTGAGTTAGTAGTTATCTCAACCCTCATCTAGATTTCTCCACTCTACATGTTTAGTGTTCCAAGGTTGTTTGTTGAAAAATGGCGTATGAGCCGCCGCTTATTTGTGGTTCATCCCATTCAACAGACTCCGGACAAGCAATGCAATTGACACTGCTGCTTTAGTATAATCCGCTTCGCGAGCTAGCTAGGGAATCCCGCAGCCAGCCTCGCTCACCTGAAATGTTGGTCATGTACGTCGTTGCTAGGTTGTTTACGTTCTACTCCGGACGTAGAGTAGTTGCGAATTGTGGATACTGGTACGTGCAGGTGCGTGTTGAGTAGTTACCCCGTTCTCGCTAGTCGCAAGCTTACGCAGCTCACTAGGCAGGTTCCTGTTCTAGGAATGGCCATAACAATAAATTGCTCTCATGCTCACGCTCACGTTCACGCTCACGGCTTCGAAGCGCCTTTTCGTATTCGATCTAAAAATCAACCAACTAGTATCCTCGGCCGGATCATGGTTTGACGATGATCCATGATTTGCGCGGACACAGAAAATGGCAGACGAAGACATATGATCTTCTCTTGCGACTTGAATTTGCATGTGGACCGCAGCCGATTGTCGCCAAATTGCGTACCTACGACTACACTACCGTTTGGAGGTATTTGGAAGTACAATCCTGGTAAATGCCATGGCACAGTCGAGTGTACGCCAGCAGTTGCTTCTTACTGATTGCCTAATAAAGAATGATATAAAAGCATGCTGATCCCTTCCTGATGCTTGACTCAAGATGAGGCTGCGTTGGCGATCACTACTATTACCTAGGCATAGAACGGGCATCCGGCAAGGAAGAACTAATCTGTGCCGTGGACGTACGTTTTCAGACCCTGTGACAGCCCTGGAGTGCCACAGGATATTTTCGAAATACTCCAAGATATCAAGTCCTGTGCAATCTAACTTGATATCCACGGTTCATACCTAGTCATGGATTGCTACAAATGCTTTTTCGAAGAAGGGAGCTTTCCATGCACGATGATATAGCTGCGCCAAAAACGGAGCAGGTAACGGAAAACGTCCGAATAGAGTCGCACTTCTCGAGACTCGGAAATGACCCAGCTCGGTATCATCTGCTCGTAGGTCTTACATATAGCATCATCGGTGACCATTCGCATCGGTGACCATGCCTCTGGTTCGTTGCACCTCAACTTCTGTTCTGCTGCTCACTTCATCATATGACTTGCCTCACTAAAGAATGAAATACGCCGTGTCTCATGCAATGCCGGGTATCTACGACTCAGGGATATATGGCTAACTCGTTCGAACGAGATCCTTCTCAGAATATCTGGCCATTAATCAACTGAGAAGCCGAAATCGGTCCGTGATTCGACCGTCAATTGACAAACATGCAAAAGCCGTCGCGATGCCCATCTTAATGAAATAGCAAGAGATTGGATAAGCGGAAAGAAAATAAAATACCGCTTTTTTTATTTTTACGGTGTGTATCGTATTAGAGCTGTTTGTAACGAGAGAACTTTCTGACTTGAAACGGTATCGTATCGACGGGACGAGGGCATCGTATTGTAATCGTCAGAAGACATCCATCAAGAAGTCAGACTAAAGTAGCGACTGGCTAATTTTTCCCTGGACCATCGCTCTTGGCTGTCGAAAAAAATAAAAAAAGTCTGGAATGAAATGCACCTAGGCCTCCTATGTCAGAATGGCCCTGTCAAGCTAGCCAATGACACGAGGACTCCGCAGTCGATTTTTTGCCTTCTTCAGCCAACCAGCGTCTCGTCTCATCCAGTATATTCGCCTAAGCGATCTATGCGGCCGCTGCTATTTGATGGTGCAGTTTCCATATTTTCCCCAAAGGGAAAATAAACCATCGAGGAAATGAAATTTAGAAATTTACCGCTAGCTAAGGGAACTGCCTCGATGTTACTTTGCGGTGACATGTCCCCTAGCGTTTTAGTCAAGCATTTGAATGAAATTATGAAATCATGAAATCATGAAATTACCAAGACGGTAACATATCTTCGTTTTTGTAGTTATAGTAGTAGTATTAGCAGTAGTAGATCGAGAGTACTACCAGATCCTAGTCACTTCAGAATGTCAATTGGTTAGGCACAAACCGAAGCAACCGACTGTTTCGTGGTTCTATACTGACAAAAGTAGTTGGACAGTATACGATTCGTTCTTCATCTCGAGCTCGCCTCTATGCCAAAAGGTATGAAGAAAAGTAACGAAGCCAAAGCATAAATCTCTCTGTTGATCCAGTTCATGTGTCTTCATTCTTTCTCATGATATATAACTAGTTGACTAGTTCCGTCTGGAATTGAATGACTAATTCATGTACTTTTTTTTTTAAATTTTGATTGATGTCTTACTTACTCTATTTGACTTGTCTCCTCCCCCCTCTTTACTACTAAACTACTGCCCAAGGCTAAATAATACTTTCTTTACCCGCCCCGATTGGCAGTTAATCCCTTAGTCTTGCTTAACGTACCCAGCAGGTAATTTATCGCCTGATTGCCTAAGACTAAGACTGCCCACACTCGAATTGGTTTTGACAAGGGCTTGCTTGATCTTCCGCGGATTCCCTCCCCTCCATTCAAAGCCTGCAGCTCGCGGCAAAGCTTTCAAGGTTTGTTTTATCCTAGCTCCCTCGCCCGCATATATACATACGTACAGCTCCCGCACCTATGCTTACCCTATGCGATTGTCTAGCCACATACATACATATATGCTGCTCCATTACGTCCAACGGTGCTTAATTCTACACTCTTTTTCGCCATCCAGGTACGCGCGCGGGACCTGGGTTTGATTCTTATTTGATCCTCGACTGTCTTACCGAGGAAACCTTGGAACCCTGGCAATCGTTATACTTCCGAGCTTGTCGCGGAGTTCCTGTTCGGCATCTAGTTTGACAATGAGTTATTATTTCTTTGCGGCAAACAAGTTATCAAAGTGCCACTGAAGGACTGTCGATCTGTCTACCTAGATACTCGTCAACAACCTTGGAACCCATCGAAATTCTGACCCTTTTGACTTCTAAGCTGCTGCGAGACTTTTTTTGACAGCAAAGGCTGGTTGAATGGGACACATTTCTTAGGCAGTGGCTCTTCCTGGAAAGGTTTCTTCTGAATTTGGAAAAAAGGGGAGAAAAAAGACACCGGATTTCTTCTTGTTACGAATCCCAAGTCAGGAATACCCTACATATCATGGATACGGAAGCCCCCAATACCCAGGAAAGCGAATATGGAAGTTCTCCGTGGGTTGATCTGGGAGCCTTTGAGTCGCCAGGCTCTCACCATAGTCCGCCATTGCCTGAATACCACGGGTTTAGTTATGGATCTTCGCCCATCATGCCGCTAGAACCAGCTTATAGCATGTCGATTCCTCCTCCATATTCGACCATCAATTTGACTATGCCAGCTCATCCTTGGCCCAGCATGTTGACCACCCACTCACCCTTCCCAGAGACTTCTATATCGCCAACAACTACTCCAACTTTATCCATACCAGGGCCAGTGCCAATTCGACCTTTGCATACAACTCCTGCACCTACTGCGCCAACACCGCGCAGAACCCTGACAGATGAAGATCGTCGTCGAATGTGTCTTTATCATGAAGAGAATAAGACGGCTAAGCAGACTGATATTGGAGGTGAGTGTTCAAAAGCATTGATCCGCAGAAACAACTTCATGAAAGACACAGCCATGATTAACGTTGCTATTTAACAGCATTATTCGGGGTGGAAAGAAGGTGAATTCAGACTTTTCTCCCATTTGTGCACTTGGTTATGAATACTGATTATTTAAAAGTACTGTATCTAAGGTTCTTCGGCAAAAAGAGAAATACCTCAGTATGGATGATGGGAGTCGATCTCCCATCAAGCGCAGCAAAGGCAAAGTGCCCGATATCGAAAAGGCTCTTGCAAACTGGGCTCGAAATTACCAGCGTCAAGGGTTGACTCTGACAGACGCCATGATCAAAGAAAAAGCACATTTCTTTGCTACAACGTGTGCCAGTCCAGATGGAAAGCAGAAGCTGCTCAGTGCAAGCTGGCTAGAGAAGTTCAAACAAAAGAACAACTTGAACCCGTCAAAATCGCGGAAGAATTCCACGGATACGATTTTTAGTGATACAGAAAGCTTATCCCAAGTGCGATCGCCCACGGGCAGACGGATTTCCACCAGCATCTCACCTATATCCCCAACAAATCTGACCTTGTCACCTCTATCGCCCGCTGCCAGCAACGAGACTCTCAAGAAAGAACTCAGCGAAAGCGCGCTTCAGGATTTTACCCGCGATTCTATCGCTCATGGTCATTCTCAGAGCACAACATCTCTCGATACGATGCCGTCGTTATCAGCTGGCCTAGCTAGCCCTACATCGCCTCTGATGTCTGGAAGTCCCTTCACGCCGACTGTACGCTCTCGTCTCCCATCCATTAGTTCTGCGGCTAGTCGGCCTCGAAGCCAAACATTTCCTCGCGCAGGCGAAGCAGAGTCCTTGGACAACAGCAACAACAACGGCGAACAACTTCCGACTAATGGATGCAAACATTCCATGAACGGAGTCTTATCCGTTTCAACAGCTGACAGTCCTTCGGACGAGGGTCAAGAACAGAAGTCTGCCTCAGAAATGGTGGCTCCTTGTGACGAAAAATGCAATCCTTTGAATCATCGTCGAAACAGCTCGGACTTGAGATCAATGGGTGCATCGATGCAGCCGCCACCAGTACCACAATCCCGGTCCAGCGCCATGAATAGTCCCATCAATTCTCCAGGGTCGCCAACACAAGACGAAGCTCGACGCGCTTTGGAATTGGTATGGAATTACTTCCAGAATCAGCCATCCAACCTGAATCCGCAGGATTATGTCACAATGGGAAAACTCATGGAGAAGCTGGACTTGGTTCATAACAACCAGCCAAATTTGGGGAGACTGCATCGTATCGACGAAGATGGGGATGTTCCTCAGATGGTCAAGAAGAGGAGCATCCATTCTTTGACATGATGTGGTTTATTGTTGTGTTCTTGTTATTGTTCTTTTATCCTTTCATATATCCTTGTTACTTCATTTACTTCGATGCATCACTTTTTTGGGGGATTTTCTCCGCTTTTTTTATTTCATCATTTTTGAGTATCATCATTACAGAGAATTTGGAACACGATCAGGCTATATCAAGAGGTGGGATGGCAAGTTTGAAACCGTGGAGGGCGACCTCCATTCTTGCCGGGAGTTCTTATCATTTCTTCATTTCTTCTTTCTTCTTTCAATTCAGTTGTGGTGATTTCCCTTTCCTTATTTTCCAACATATCATATTCCCCAAGATCTGCTCGAAAAAAGCAGACACTATACTACAATCCTGTGGGCAACCACGCATGGAGACAGCCAAACAATAAACCAGTCAATCTTGCGAGTCTTTTCAGAGACGAGACGCCAAACATTTCGGCATCATATCAAAAAACATATTGATTTCCACTGCACATTCATACTGTCTAAAGTTGTTTTTGATTTTGCTCCTCATCTCTTTTCAATTTTCTTTCTGGCATTTCCCCTGCTGTACTGTGCAACCTACCTACCTATGTTTTTCAACATCGTACCACTCACTCGTTTTGTTTGGACTCATCCACGGAAATTTCTTGATTGGATTTTTATTAGCTTTTTCTGTGACACTACCTTGAGTATACGGAAACAATGCATTTTTGCGCTGACTTGCATCTGGTTGTATCCCCCATCATCTATTCCCCCCTTGACTGCATGCATTTATTGACCTGACTATTCACCTACGAATTAAGGGACATGTTCCTCGTGAATTGAGAAGACTTACAACGACTCAATACCTAGCAAGGCCCCCGAGGTCGCTATAAGAAAGAGAATACGAGTTATTACGTCCTTATTATTCCAGGCAAATGAACTCCGATTAAGTCACTATTTATTTATAGAACTACCCCACGCTCTTCCATAAGAGCACTGACGCTCTGTTCGGTCAGTTCGGGGATAAGCCTGATCAAGACCATCTCGACAATAGCGTAGACGAGATGCTTGTTGCAGTAAGCGTCCGAGAAAGGATCTAATAAATCCTTCTCTATGCGTTTCAAAAGTGTCTCTGAATCATCACTTAGCGCTGTGGTAGAGGGCAATGGCGCCTCGTTAGTTTTGTCTCTGCTTTCCGGTTTAGCCGTGTGGGAAGTGGCTAGAGAATCCCCATCCTGACCAAAGAAAGCTCGAGCAATAGTGGATGGCATTAATGACAAAATATCCACGGCACATTGACGTTTGATCCTGGCAATCTCTGATGGTGATGGGGAGTTGCCATCTATTACTGGATCCATAGTATCTTTATTGTCGTATTTGTAATCATTGACTTGATTGTCCGTACCCCGCAGTGATAGCCCAGGGTTGACCGAAGCATCATTATCAGAGTCATTATATTTTTGACCAGAGGTATGAGTAGCATTGGTCGACGCCCGGACTGGTCGTACATTCGAGGGGAATAGCGTTGTCCTCACGGTAAATAATAGGACCGGCAATATAGCGGGGGTCAAGACGTAATTGCTTATCATATCTTGAAGGTACCTGGATTTGACGAATGTTAGCAAATGAAAAAGCAAGAACTCGATATCTGCAGGAAGAATGAGTTCCAACAGGGGGTGGTCAAAATTTAACGCCCGATGAGGAAAGAGGACGCCGATTTACGGCAAAGGGAGGTATAGCTCGAAAGCCGAAAGAATGAAGCGTCCGGAATAATGGACGTAACAAAAAAAAAAAGGAAAGAAAAGAGCGTTGGGACTTGGCATCTCATGGTCAAAGACACTACTAATCAAGCAAGTCGCGAATTTGATTGTCCGAAAACGGATAAAAAATCTTAGGACTCTGGACATAAGGGACCCGATAGTAGTAAAAGCAGTATGCACCATGCAGTGCGTCGCAAGAAGGCTGTTAGTAGGTCAATTGCTGTGCGAGAAGCTGACGGCGCAAGAATGAATGCACCAATCGGGAAACCGTTGATTCTTTTTTTAAATGGCAAGTTGGTTGCCTCATGACCATAGCGGCTAGTTAGGAGCCAGCTCGTCCTCATTGAAGCGAATCTCGCCGTGCGATTTGACAAGATGCCTCAGAAAGTAGAACGAGTAAGCGCTTTCCTCGTCTTTTCTCAAACGACCAATCTTTTATTGGCCTAAGAAAATCGATACCACGACTGACTGCAATGGAAATGGTGGCACAAGTGCATATACCGAGAATCTCAAGTGTATACCGAGATCGCCCATCGCGTTCGGCGGAAATAGGAGTAGGGGCTGAATATTGTAACCTGGTTTCGGGGACCAAGAAGAATGAGAGTGAAATCGATTCTGCGGCGCATAAATTCAAGCAGAGGCTGCAATTAAGACAACTATCCAGCATGCCCTACTGGATGGAAGCTCCAATAGTGACGGACGGAAGGCAAGGACCGATCCAGGCACTTCGGTACCTCAATGATCACCCAGCCTAGATGAAACCGAGTGTTGCGAGAAGCCCTAGGCATGCGCGTGCGCATGGACGTGCCACTTGACCAAGAAACCAGTTTCTCGAGTCGTAAAAAATACATTGCAACCTATGCTCGATTTAGGTGCCAATTGGGGTAGTGCGAACGGACGGCAGGTCTTCCGTCCGTGTCCTTCCTAGAGCATGATAAAGGCTTGTGAGGCGCTGTCGCTACCTCGCGATGATGCCCAATCATCCCTGTAGATCATGGAAGACTCGGTCAAGTGGTTTGTAACATCAGGGATTGCAGTAAGGACCAGGATTATATCGCCATAGAATTGAGAAGCAGGCAGTGTCTCCTCCTCGTAAGACCAATGAGTTAGGTCGCTAAAGCGTATATTAAAGCGTGCCCCACTCCACTTGCCGTCACATAATGTAACGTAACAAGTGGTCCGGTGGTATTGAAATATTTCCACACCCCTGTCACTTCTCATACGTATTGTATGGTAACAGACCAGTATTGAAAATGTAAAACGGTGACTGAAATTCTGCAATCTCGAGCGAGAGGCCGAATGTGGAGGGTGCATAAAGCGAGTGGGACACGCTTGCATCCATGAGTCGCAAAGGCAAACTGTATTGGCTGAGCTGAAGGTTTCCGGCAAGTCAAGTGACTGAAGGACTATGCGAGTAGCCGAATGAGTGACGCCGTCTGAAAGTCCAATTTTCCAATCAGATACCAGAAATGACCTCCGACAGAGGGACACAAGACCTCGAGATGCCCGTACCTTGACGTTCCGTTTCATGTCATCGGGGCATTTGTCAAGATCTGTGAATGACAATGACATATTCTAGCTCCGGGTATCGACTCTCCGTTACGGATTGCGCAACGACGAGATTAGGGCAACACGAAGGCCCGCAAAAAGGATAATTGTCCATAGGAATGCTTCAAATGAAGTAGACAGGTTCCGCACGGGTGGGATATTGATGCGACAAGAAACGTATACACCAAGTGATCAAGACGAAGCAAAATTTAAAAAACTGCTATAGTACTTACCGATCAAGGATACTACCCTTCCCACCAAGCTGGCCGGGACCCGTGAGCATGATGCTCTGAGCTAACAGTGCTGCACCATGCAGCCAGGGCATTCTCTGCGGCAATTTTAGTAACTGAGCGACCAAACTGGGAGCTCGATAGCTGAGAACGGGGCGTGAGAGAATCCGCTGCCTTTGTGTCGCCGGAATAGTAGTTTGGTAGATTGGCTGGGCTTTAATCGCATTCGACGTCTCGACGTTAGAAAAAGCTGTATGCAGCAAGCCTCCAATGATAAAGCGCATTGTAACGGAAACCAAATAAAGGTAATGGAGTAAGTTCCAAAGCAACTGTAAAACTGAATTTACGGAATGCTTAGATGATACTTCCTTTCCTTTTTCATCTCCATCGTCGGATAGAAGTCCGAAACGTTCCAACCGGCTTGACTCTGTAGCAGAATCCGTACCCTTTTCAGCCGTCGTTATTGCGTCTGAATCCTTCTCTTTCAATATGGTGATGACCTTGCTGATTGTGGTCCAAATGAACCACCCCTCGCAAACTCGCCCACTGACCTGGTTTCCCAGTATCAAATCAGACAGCACATCTTCGACGAGTGTTCGCAAACAGATATTCTCAAGATCTTCGGTAGGCAAGAGGACCGCCAGGACACCCTGTGCCAATAAGTGGCGGTATATATTTTCATCCTCATCTTGCTCACGTTTTTGAGATCCCGTCGACCGATCTGGTACGGAAGAAAGTGCGGGATGTGGGTTCAAGCTGTGATACACTTCACGAGTTGAAACTTTGGTATTCACCAATTTCGAGTCTTGTGTTGAGATGCGATATGCTAGAGAAATAGCAATGAGTATTGCGCGACGGCTACAAGAGACCGAACAGGGAATGAAGACAAACCAGCAACATGACCCTGAACGAGCCCAAATATCTCATCCAAGACAAGTTGACCGACATCTACTCTCCGCAGCCTTTGTTCCAATGCCCGTGTACAATGCGCTATCAGTTGGAGGACCTCGTCGACAAAAATGTGATCCGGCGTGATTCTTGAGTACCACGAATAAACAAATTCTTTGATAACAACAGCGATCAGGGCGTACAGTTGTAAGTCCACGCTGTTAGAGCTAGTCAACGGTGGTAAGAGCTCCTGCAAAGATTGTGGCGGACTCGAGCCATGGAGGGGTGCATCAGGGCACAACACCCTGCGAATCAAAGAAACCGTGTTCTTGTCGACGGCCGAATCAATCGAGCCGGTGTCAGGTGCAGTCCTCCGTTTATCTGCATTTGGAATTTTCCGACTCGATTGCTGAGAAGTATGCTTAATATCGGAGGATCTTGATGACGACGTCGTTTCTCCGGAATTGTTGAAGGGAGAGGATCCTCTCCGAGGAAGACTCGTGTTCATTGCATCGCTATCGACGATTTGCGGGGTAAAATCATAGCAGAATTCGAATACGGACGAATAGTTAGAAGTTGGCGACTATCATTATTGTTGTCGTAGTCGTAGTCGCAGTAGAAGTAGGTGTAGGTGTAGGTGTTCGTTGTTTTGTGTTGAGCAGAGGAATATTTCTATGAAATTAATTAGCTGGATGACCTCAGGCTCTGCGGAAGTACTTATCCACCGGCAATCATCTCAAAGAGGAAGGTGGCTTCCCGAGGCAGAAAACAGCCTATCAGCAAAAGGATGAATCCACGTAACAATTTTCTTTGTCAATTTTCTTCAATTGGATAATTTTGTTTAGATGAACATACTTATTGGCGCTTTTTCTTTTTTTCTGTACATAGAAATATTATACTGCGAATTTTATTGCTCATATTGTGGTTACAGATCTACAGGGGCTTGTTTCCTGCGCAGATGGCTTCATTTACTATTCCAGTCTGGCTCGACTGTGATCCAGGTGAGTGAAAAGAAAAAATCCAGTTGATGTGCAATATGTTCTGATGAAGGCTATTAGGACACGATGTAAGACAAACCTGGTACATATCTGAATTGCATGGAATAATCAGCTTATCAGTCACCATCAGGATGTCTTTGCAATGCTGCTCGCAGCCCATCACCCTTCATTGAACCTCCTCGGCATTACCACGGTGCATGGCAATTCCTCTCTGGAAAACACCACGGAGAATGCCAGCCGTGTACTAGAAGCTATTGGAAGACCAGATATTGCAGTTTATCCGGGTTCAAGGAAGCCCTTTTGCAGGTCTGCAGTACATGCACCGGATATCCATGGTATGAACTTCAACCGCTTTGATAACACCCACCCACTGACATAATACCTGTGCAAATAAGGAAAATCTGGTCTTGACGGTACAGAGCTCTTGCCTGTCGCCAATCGAGCCCCTGTCTCGGGTACAAATGCAATTGTGGCTATGGCCAATGCGCTGCTTTCCCAGCCAGCGGGTACTGCATGGCTTGTTGCAACAGGGACACTGACAAATGTCGCTCTACTGTTTGCAGCTTTTCCCGAGGTGGCCGACCATATCAAGGGTTTGAGTATTATGGGTGGAGCGATCGGGGAAGGCTTTACGGATGTGCCAATTAGTCGCTTGCCAGGAGACGAGTCTCGGGTCGGGAATACCACACCCTGGGCCGAATTCAATATATACGTATGTTTTCGATGAAGCCGAGCTCATTTGAAGACTTTGAAAAGCTCATTCAAACGTATAGTGTGATCCAGAAGCGTCCCACTCCGTACTGTCACATCCAGTACTCAGTGCCAAAACGACCTTGATAGCCTTGGATCTGACGCACCAGGTGCTAGCGAATGCTTCCGTCCAAGAACAGATCTTGAAAACTAGCATATCTCAAGCGTCCACGGCTAGTGAATTGCGCCGCATGTTATACGAGTTATTGGTGTTCTTTGCAAGCACCTACCACTCGACATTCGGCATGCCAGACCCGCCTTTGCACGACCCGTTGGCAATGGCGGTGTTGCTGTCCAATCTCAATCCCACCTATGCTGCTGTAAATGAAGCACCGCTACTGAAGTTTGGCGATAACAATGGGGAGCGCTTCGCAATGCAGGTAGTGACTGACGGTCAGCACGGAAGCGATCCCGCCACAACTGGCCAACTGGGCCGTACCATCGCAAAACCTGTCCAAGGGCCGGGAATGATCATCCCCAGGGGGGTAGACGACGAAGCCCTGTGGAATTTGATACTTTTCTGCTTGGAGCGTGCCGAAAAGTGTTCTCCGTTGAGCAAGTAAAGCACCAGGATGCAGTTTCGGCTTCTTCGATCAAACATGCGCGCGAGCCTCACTGTACGTAGATATTTTATACGAGACATAGATGTGATTTCGACCGGTTTATATTTTGCCCTTGCTGGAGACTCAAGAATTCAAATGATTATGCCGACTACAATATTCATACTTATGATCATATCACAATCTCAATGGGAAAGCACTACGACATTGGAAACAGTTTTCACGTGTGACAAAGCCCATCTTATCAAAGATCATGGTTTTCATGGCCATTACAGACTTTTCTTACATTCCAATATCGAATTGCCAGACAGGAGTTTCTCTCCTTGGATATCATTAGAAAAACAATAAATGTTAGCAGAGTGAGTGCAGCGAACTAAAAATCCTATCAATCTCTATTAATGGAAGTCCAGATTCAAAGGCATCACTACGCTCGTGTGGCTAGGACGAGTTTGATAACCCTGGGTTTGGAAATGGGTGCATCGGTGCTACTTATAACCATGCACGCGCTGCAAGAGGAGGAGCGGCGCGCACCAGATGCTCAGATGTGGTAAGAGTTGCGAAGTTCTTTGTGATATTGCCCGTGGGTTGTCATCGTCCATGAAGTAGGTTTAACCGAAGCAGTCAACCTCGAATATCGACGGCAAAGCTAATTGTATTGAGAACTTGACTTTCTCTCCTTAGAGAAACCTACAAACCATTCAGTGATGGAGATATCCTGATCCATCTCTGACTCACGTCGGACCCGCAACATCGGCTTCTTTATTATCAGTGACCGCCTGAAATCTGCGCTTTCGAGTTCTGATACTACATATCAGGATTGTCCCGTTTTCAGAAGTAATAAGTAGTTACCCATTCTTTCCTGGATTTAGCGACATCGTCTTCATGCATACCAATGCCCCTCAATGGGCTCTCCTACCTCGTTCTCCTCTGTACCGAAACCCAAGTGGCCTACTGCTGCGTCTATATCTGTGTACTGCTTGCCGGTCCCAGGAGGGATTTTCAAAACTCCCCAACGCAGAGGTCTTTGTGATATTCGAATGAGGGAATCCTTTTGGTCCTCCGTTTCACTAACTTCTGATTGCACATCACGGTGGGTTGAGGTCACGTTAAGCAAGTTCTGCATCTCAATGTCGCTTTGCTCTGCTTCTTGTGATTCCAGCCATTCCTGGCCGGGAGGGGTCTGATAGGTTGGTTCGTTCGCCGAGACAGGATCATAACCGTTCCTGGCCGGTCTTTTCAACAAGGGAGAGGAGAGGATAGTCTCTTCCGTAGGCTCGCCGCGGGCTACAGGCGCATATTTGTGTCTCGTCTCTCCTCTGGACGATGGGGATGATGAGCTGGTTCGAGTTTCGGTTCCGTTTCCAGTTCCAGTTCCAGTTCCAGTTCCCGTTCCCGTCCCAGTTCCACTTCCCAAGGCTGGAACCACATGGCAGGCAGCGGATATTACCATGGAATTGCTCCTCGCTAGAACCATGTTGTTTTCCATTCTCCTGCTACAAAGGATGAGCGGGACAATAGCCAGCGCACATCCAACCACGATCACGGCAAGAAGCGGTACGGTTGAGAACCCAATGCCTACAAAAGAATCATCGCTCAGAGCTGATCCAGGATCTGAGGTTTTCGGTGGCACAAAATATACTTCAGTATTAATTTTATAATAGCCTGAGAGATAACAAGATCAGTCTAAAGCAGGGCTAAATGTATTTTGGACTGTGCACAGAGGGAACCACTTACCTCCTTCGAGAATGAAAATATATAGCGAGTTTGACAACAGCCAATGGAGAATCATGCTCGTTACAATGAGCGGAATACTGTAGCGGTAGGGCAACTGCAGACGGTAAGTCGATATCTGGTGGCCCTCAGGCCTCGTGACTCGTAAAGGTTGATATTTTCTGAGGTACGAATTCCACTCGACCTCCGCACACAACCTCGTATAGAGCGCATTATACACCAAATACGAGAAAGATAGGAGCAGTTGAGGCAAGTTAGCTGTTATTATGGCACTGAATAATTCGGCTGGTGTGCTCCCCTCAGTGTTCAAGAGTCCGTTGTTTAGGCTGTGATCGAAAGATTCCGGTCTAATCGCCCAAATCGGTCAATCAGCATGAGTAATCAAGATGAATGGAGAGATCCTCTACTAACACATTACCAAGCGGCTTCCACTGCCGCGCAGACGCGAACATGCCTCCAGCAAACGAGAGTACAGCCGCGAAGAGGATATAACTCCCTATCCACCGCGGCGTCGTGATGGCTACGAACCAACGTCGGCTCTGCCAGTGCCATTGCTGTGGTCTGGGTTGTCTGAAAGTGACTGGTCTATTTCTCATCCCTGCAGCGTCCAGGTTGCAGATTTCTTTTGTGATGCCGTCAGGCTGAGTGATGAAATTGGCGATGGCGTCCCCCAACACAATCAACAGCTCGTGCCGGCCAAGTATGCCAAAGACCGTTACTGATAGCACTGTCTTGAATATCATGCAGATGATAACAATGAGCAACGCCTCGTTCACGAGTCCTACTTTACACAAGGGTTTCATCTCCTGAGCCAAACAGTACTCTAAATCCAGGATGGAGGCGTTGGGGGCTTTGGTTCCAGGCCAAAAGGTATTCGCGTAGCTGGATGCAGGATCATTCAGCAAGAAGTTGAAGGTGTAATTGGCCTCGATCTCGTCCGCGGACTTTGCTTGCATCTCCCCAGCGCTCTGCCCGTACGCCAGCAGGCAACTTTGAGAACATCCGGTAGCCCGGTACAATCGTGGGTCCAGAACAGCCTTTGTGCTGCAATTTGCTGAAAACCACAGCGAGTCGCTGGAGGACGACGGGACATGTGCATCCCAGTATGCAGCCTGATCATCCGAGAGAGGAGCGAGCACGCTGTCTCGCGACCACCCCAAGCTTGCGTTCGGGCTGAACGAATAGCTGGGCTCGTGAGAGCGGACTACCATCACTACATCATGATAATCATTGCGTGCTGAGCAATACACGTACTGAGAGAGGCACTCGGGCACCTCAATCCGCTTCCAGCTACCGGCCGCTTGTGCCGTCCATGAGATCAATTCCACCTCATCGGATCGGGTGTCAAAGTACTGTGACATATTCACACTGTCGCCATAACCTTGCGGATCGCGGTCTAATCCTCCCGCTGGGTACAACATCGCACCCGGTGGAAAATACTCTGCACCGTCGGTGAAGGCCTCGGAAGCCATGGTAAGACGCCAATTTCCACCCTCATAATTGGTAGAAATGATGATACTATTGAAGAACACGTGAATGGGCAGAGAACTCAGAAATAAGAGCAACCAGACCACCCTCTTGAATGGAGACAAGTAGAACAGATTCGAGATGGACGAGACGCCAATGTCGAGCTGCGTGTCTTGAGCATGTGCGGCATCCACCTCGGCGCGAGACGGTGAGGAGGTAATCTGTCTGAAGAAGGTGGATGAGGCTAGCACGCCCGTCGAGACGATGTTGAGAAGCAAGTGCAACCAAATATTGATTCTGTTGCTCGTCGTACAATCGCCCTGGTAGAAGATGAAGTTGTTGTGAATACCACCGGCCCGAGAGCTGCTGATTCCGAGAAGAACGCAGCACAAGATTGTGACCACAGAGGTGGCGATGATATTAATGGCTGCACTTTGGCGCCACCCATCAAGAGATAACTTTGGTAACTTCATCTTCCTTTGGTGTAATACGGTGCGAAACAGCTAAGCCTGTGTGTCTATGTCGGTCGTTCATACATATCCATCCTCTTGATCTTCCAGAGAGGTACAAGTAAATCAGGTTCATGAGATGAGAGAGCAGCATAACGCGGCTCTCTCGCACTTTATCAACAACCTGTATGAGCGCCATACCTAGGTAGTCGTTTCAGGGTCCAACATCCAACATCCAACATTAGCTAGCTTGCTGCGTAGTGACTTGTTCATTTTTCTCAGCCGCGGGAACCTTTGAAATTCAGCCTTATTGATACTGAGACCGATCGGCGAGATGTACATCACCCACCAATGCGATGATAGACATGCAATTACACAGCCTTCAAAATGTCTGAAAATAGAAGTAGCATGAGAATATCGCCCTTGGAAATTTTATTTTTTTTAAATCTAAGGCCATGAAATAGAGCGATGGCTTAGTTAGAGCCGGGATTACCCAATGAAAGTAGCAAGTCTACCACCTCAAGCATCTCCACGCATACCCAGATAATGTATTTCATATTCATGGGTACCTAGAATATAAGATACCATACTTCCAAAGCTGCATCGCATGAAATGCACCAATTGTGAATGTCCTGTAGGACATCAATTGGCTGCTTCATCTACCTTATTCTTTAATTATACACTATTCCGCTCGTAGGGCGTACCAGTAATTAAAGGACGTCCCGGATAGAGTATGCAAGGCTTCCAACCACCCGAGTGTCAGATGTATTCCAAGGTTTTCATTAAGAACATGAATTCCCAAGAAATGCAAACAATCCTTACCTGGATTGTGGAAATTGGTAAATTCCACCCACTGCTTGAGTAATCGATTGGGTCCGGATATCTTCCGACAGACTGCCTGAATAGATGATCGTGGTAGATTCTCGTAGTTATTATTTATTAGAAGCCGGTGAATTTTCTAATTTCATTGCCAATAACATAGATCTAAATGTAGAACTAGTTAAAGAAAAAAGAATCAAATTGTTGATTGTCGGGATTAAGCATATTTAAGGGTATTCCAGCCAAGAAACAATCATAGTAGATTACACATCGCTGATTGGCTGTGAGTCCCACCACAGGCTTACTTAATGCCGTCAGCGGGCCTTTCCCCGTCGGCCGATTAAGTAAGCAGTAGCTTATCGTTTTGGCTTCCCGCAGTCTCTCTTACTCGATTCTCGATTTCGGTCATCGATTCTTTCTTTTTCGTTGTTTCATGCCGCTCCACGACTTGAGTAGAACACATCACAACAACATAAGAATCCCTAATAGGAGAAAATATTTGGATTTCTTTTCATAGCGGCCGTGATTTTACACCGTGATTTCATTCTGCCGTGCAAAGGATTAGGAAAGAAGATTGACTCTTCGCCAGCCAGCGCATCCTTTCGCCACTTGCGGCCAGCATGATTGAGCCGAAAAGTTCTTGAAAAGATGCCTCCAACAAGTTCTCCTTCGGTAAGCAAATTTGAAAGATTGTGCCTCTATATTTGGCACTCTTGACTGACAAGGCGACTCATTTCTGCGATAGGAAACACCCGGAGTTTCGTCTGGTTCTGTGACCGATCAGTACTTACCCGAACTTCAAGCCATATCCAACCCAGTGCCCAATCTGGCTGCTACTCTTATCGCCATTCCGACTGAGGTTGATGATGCCAACTATGAGAATGTCAGTTTCCTACGGACCCGCCCTCATTCTCCCTCCAATTCATCGAGTCGTGCCAGACGAAGGCGATTGGCGCTGCTGCCAGAGGTCGATCTGGAGAGTATGGAGATTGATGAACAGAGGCGCTTATTGCCGTATGCTGGCGAATCCGCTTCGCGCACCTCGAGTACTCGTCGCTCACAAGAAGTATACAACACCAACGGGAGTTTGGAAAGCCGGCCTTCCAGTAGTAGACGATCATTATATGGATGGGCTCCCGGATCTGACAGCGACCACGGGGATGCTATATCAGGTTATCAGCCCAGTCAGCATCCCCCAAATGATTCTTCGGATGGTATCTGGACTGTGAGGAGGGGTATGGATCGAGATCCCCATCGTAATATGCGAAACACCCGGGTCTCGAGAACAGAGTTAACCAGCCCGACAACAGTACCGGGTTACACAAGAGACCCCTCAGATACAGCCGATATCAGCCATGGACCTTGGACCGACCACAATAACAACACTTTTACGGAGGCTTTACTTCAGTCAGTGCGACGCGGTGCGCGACATGCTACGCGGACACGAACTCTTCAGAATTATTTATTGGATAGAGAACGACTCAGCCGTCAAGAGAATGTCGGGCGAGAGCGAGATGGGGATCGTGAACGTGAACGCGAGCGCGAGCGAGAAAGGGAGAGAATTGGCGCAACTCTTGCTTCTTCCTCGCGGGCTTTGCGAATGAGTTTAAGAAATCTCTCAGGAGAGTTGCGAGACAGATCAAACTCGCATCGGCAGATTCTCAGCGAGAACCCACCTAGTACGAAACTCAGGGAGACGATCAAGTATCTTGAACATGTTCGTACCTCACAATCAGTGTCTGAGAGCATAGATTCTGCTCTCAGAGGTGGAGTGGCACAGTACGACCAATTGGACGGCACATACACCGAAAGTGACTTCATATTAGATACTAGCGTTATAAAGCCACCTGGTCCAAGCTCGTGGCTGCGGCCGGGGGCTGTCTTTTCTGGCTCACAGAAAGCCGTTAACACTATTGGAGGTCATAATTTCGATATGCTCTCTCATCGAGTGCCTCAGTCTACAGCTACTTCAGTGGAAAACATCACAACTCGGATTAGCGTCTCGACGAGCAGTGGTCGAAGGTATTGGGCGAACGAGACGCCACTGTCTCATCTTCCCGGTCATCACTTACGAGGAGAGAATAACAAGCACGAACTCTGGCCTGTCAAGGTTACGATTCACAGCGTGGATCCTTCTGCAATGACGTTGACAGGCACAATGGAAGCTTACAACATTCCAGACAAGACTTCACCAACGCGGGAAGCGCATATCATCACATATCTTGAAGGTGAAATAATTGATTTAAATACACATAGCTTAAAGACGACCAGCTTTGAAGCCAATGCGGACATTGACAGTACATATTGGCGTGAACTGCGGCCATTCCGGCGTCTTACCGATGACCAGATATCGAATAATCTGTTGAGTAGGAAATGGGTAACGGAGGAATTGAATCGGAAATGGATCTTGATGCGCTGGAAGGGTAGGTCAACTCCACGCCGTTACTTTCCGGGGTATGAAACAATTGTAGCTAACTAAAAGTCTCACAAGAACGTTGCTTTATCACACCAACCGACGCTCGTCAAGGTCTCACAATCTCTGGCTTTTACTATATTTCTCTACATCGCGAAACAGGAGAGATAGAGGGCCTCTACTATGATCCTGGTAGTTTGCCCTATCAGCAATTGTCGTTGAAGGCGGAGAGGCAACCCATGGCATTTCCGGCAATGGAATTCAGATGAACATAATCGCATAAAACCCGCGATAACTTTGCACATATTTACATAAATCCATCCCTCATAGCATGCACTGTTCATTGTGGAGTGTTAGGCGTCATCATTTTGAGCGTTTTTTCTTGTCTGTCGCTTTGCTACCACGTCGGCTGTTCTCCATTTTTGGCCAGTTTGTAATGCACATAACTATATCATGGGAGCTTCCATGCGGCGAATCCATATATCTGAGCATCGAAGCTGTCCGTTTATCACAGTAGATCAGTAAATTGTCTGATGTCCCGAGATCTACAGTCAATTGACACTAAGGAACTATACGACGTTCGAATCCGAGCATTCCAGCCGGATTTCTACAGCAACCTGGAATCTACGTTCAGAGATATAAAGAATTCCGTCACAACGTTCACCATTTCTTTTAATTTCCCGGATGTATATGACCACAAGAGGCCAGCTTTTAGATAGTAAATGGCACAATCCTCCGCTCAACTCTTGACTGTCGATATGCATGTAGTAACCTCGATCGTCACATTCCTTTCAGACACAAAAAGCGCATTTGTTTCGTTGGGTTTTAGACGTAGGCGAGGTACCGCAAATGAATCCAGCATCCTGAAGAAATAAAGAGAGAACGAGCACGAGAGTCTCTCAAGAGACACCTCTTACTGCTCAGTCTGGAAGTAGTTGAGGATGACAGAGCGCTCCTGAGACTCCTCACCCCAATCCTTGACGACGACGCAAGAGCAGTTGACGACCTTGCGAGCATTTCCTTCACGGTCGAGCTGGCCTGTAGGACGTATGACAAACGTATTAGTTGCGCTCAAAATAAAACAGAACAAGAGCCTAAAAAGAAGAAGAGAGGTAAACGTACAAAGGCCGACCCATTCACCAAGCTGCTTTCCATCAGGAACCTTGATGAGAGGAATCTGGTGCTCGGAGCAAAGCGCAATGACAAGTTTCTTGTACGCTTCCTCCTCGCAGCTCTCGTTCAGAACGCACATGTGCGCCTGACGACGGTCGAGGGCCTTGGAGGCTTCGCGAAGACCGCGCGCAAGACCGTCGTGGATCAACGCAATCTTGAGAACTCCCTTGAGAGCGTCGTTGACGGACATCTGGCCACCGCTGGATTCAGCGGGGATTTCGACATCCTCGGCCTCGGCGACGGGGGGGTTGGAAACAGTCTCTTCTCCGTCCGACTACAAAATTCCAGAGAAATTCCCAGTTAGCAAAATTGCCTGCTTTATCGTCTCTGCCAGAATCTCATGCCAGACGTACCATTGTGATTGATTTGATATGGTCGTTATACCTAAATGTCGGATTATCCTCAAAGAGTGGTTGATGTTGATAGATTTACAAGAGCAAATAATATCGTCTTAGGATTTGATGTCTTTCATGAAATTAATTTTTGATGCTCGCTAATTCAGTGTGCCGATTGACACTAACCGTATTTGGTGTAGACCGGGTATCTATTATGTAATCACATCCATTAAATTGTCGATTTATCACGTGACGTGTCGACCCTAAAATTTTACTTAGAAGAATGCCATTGTTTTATTGTAGAATTCGAGCGCTAAAGATAGGAAAGTAATAGGTATCATAGTCATACACGAGGAAGAATAAGTCCAGTCCATGTGAAAGGTCATTTCATTGGTCACAATCGTTAAGACAGACATTCGTCGAACTGAAACAAAAACTTTAAACATATGTACTCGGACGTGTGTGTCCAAACCCGTTCGTCAAGCCATTTACTGTGGCTGGGGTTTCGTGATGGTCTGAGGATGCGTAGTACCCATTACCATTGACCCGAGGTCCGTCCGGAAATTCTGACGATTCGCCATGTGATGAAGATGGTTCCTGGTCGATGTGCATTTTCAGGAATTCAAGGTCAAGTCCGTTGAGATGCGGAATATGGGGAACGAGATCCATGAAATCAGACAGTTTGACCCAGAAGATATGCTCCATTCCGAAATACTTCGGTCGCGTTTCGCCGTCGCGACGAATAACTTCGCCAAACGAAGAACACGGGACTTCCATATCATCTCCCTGAACCAAGATACGTCGAGTCACACGCCACAGATTCAACCTTTGCGTAGACGTAGCTTGCCTCTTCTCCCAGCTGGCATACTGAGACAGTTGCAAGTCATTGGTGGCAAGAAGGGGTGCGACGATAAAATTTGGAACCCATAACTCATCAGCAACATCAGGCCCGCAGGTAGAATCCAGCTGTGCAGTTCGTGCAGTGACTACAGGCATGAACTGCTTCAACCAAGGATGGCTCTTCGCGCGAGGGTCATTTGCTCCCACGAGGTTTGCAGAAACTCGAAGTCGGTTTGGAAGTGCATCACGACGACGTTGCTCTTGTTCTTCAAGTTCCTTGCGCAATTTGGCAATACGAAGACGCTCGTGTTCCGCCTTTCGCTGACGTTCCTCTTCCTGTTGTCTTGCACGTCGTTGCTCCAACTCTTTACGCTTGCGCTCTTCTTCCTCGGCAAGCTCTCGCGCAACGCGGGCATCGTCTTCAGCCTTACGTGCTGCGGCGGCGGCGGCGGCTGCGGCTACTTCTTCTTGTTCTTTGGCCTCGCGCTCTTTTTCTTCCTGTTCCGCTATTTTTCGGGCTTCTTCCTCTTCTTGAAGTTTGCGGGCATTGGCCTGTTCTTGTTCTATTCGCGCAGCATTTTTGGCTGAAGACTCCTGCTCCTTGTCTGTGTTTTCATTCTCCAAGGGGATGCGATCAAGCTGATGGGCGTCTTGCTGCTTGAGTTCTTGTTTGACAGGAGCCATAACTTCGGTCGTTCGGGCGGCGCGCTTTTCGGAATTTGTGTCTTTGTCCACTTTGGTCGAAGCTTTGTTGACTTCTGTGGCCGACGAGTCATCATTTCTTTTATGTATGCCATTGACCATTTTCCGAGCGCTTTCTTCCTGTTGTAACCGACGCTTCTTCTTTTGCGATACGTCTTCCGATTCTCTGCCCCAGTCCGAGCCTCGAGAACGCGATCGTTCTGGAGACACGCTATTTCGAGGTCGTTTGAGTTTCGCGGGAACCTCCAAATTGTCTTTGCCATCTTTCAACTCTTTCAATACACGAGACTGTGACTTGGATAATTCTTCACGTGGAGATACAGAGTCAGTTGACATCATGCTTAATCGACGGCGATCGCGATCTGGCGGTCGCCCTGCGATCAGCCTGCGGCGTTTGGGAGCATCATCCCCGCGACTATGAAGGGAAGTATCGCTTGGCCGCCTTTCCGAAGGCGTTTTCCTAGTCTTTGCCGTATCGTGGTCAACCGAATGTTCGCTAAGAGCGTCATCTTGAGAAACAGCTTTGTGACGTTGACTAGCAACGGAGCTGTCCTTTTTCTGACTTGCCGAGTTCCGCCGCTTGGAAATTTCTTTGCTCGTCGTCACATCTGCAGTGCGTGATGATGTCGGGCTGGAAGCAGGCTTATGAGGGGCGCTAGATGGAGACACAGACCGCCTTGTCTTCTTCTTTGAAGTCTTCTCTTGTTCACGCAGGCGTTTCGGAGATTTGGCATCGGCCTTTTTAGCTTTTTTCATCTCGCGATGTTTGTCGTACGCTTTCTTTAAAAGTTCCACCTCTTCCTCCCATCTATCGCCTTTGCGCTCTTCGGCGATCTCATAATAGGTAAGCCCTTTATATAACCTTCGCGCAGGGTTGAATCCAGGGTATTCCAAAAGTAGGCGGACAATCGCCAAATTCCCGCGGCCGATAGCGGCAAGCATAGGCGTATTGAAACCAGGTCGACAGTTTGAATTCTCGACGGGATCGGGATCCGCGTCCCCATCGCCCATCCCCAGTAACAAGGACATTACATCCTCGTGTCCTCCCTTTGCTGCCGCAATCAAAGATTCGGTATCGGCCTTTTGAATCACATTCAAAATGTTGGCCACGCCTGCCATGTCGCCTTTCGCGGCAAAGTTACAAAGATTCTCCGGTGTTGCCTTGGTCCATAAGAGATCATTACGAGTTGCTTCGCTTCTCACAGTCTTCCTCCGGCTGAAAGTACTTGATCCGGGAGGAGGGCTCATCATCATATGCGCTGGAGGTGAATCCCTAGGACTGGTTCCTGAAGTTCCCCGAGGAACAGACCCCTTACTTGAATTTGAGAGCCCATGGTCTTCAGAACGTCGCTTGCGCGGAGGATGTGCTTTAGCGTGAGAAATTATCTTTCGTATCTCGTCATAGTCTTCTGTATCTGAAGGCACTAGATCGTAAGGCTCGTCGCCTTCTGCGTTGCCCAGTCGAGGGTTCGCACCAGCATCAAGTAAAAGTTTCACGACCTCTAAATGACCGTTTTCGACGGCATCGATTAAGGGAGTATCCTTGTCAATATTCCTCGTATCAATCTCGCATCCTGCATCCAATAAAAATTTAACAATTGGGGCGCAGCCTTCCAGAGAAGCTATCTGCAGCGGGGTGTTTCCTGCATTGTCAGGAACGTTCAGATCTTCCGGGCGCTCGGCGTGTCGAGCCACAGCAACTTCATACTCCTGAGCCGCACAAGCTCTAGCAAGACGCGTTCTGCCGTTTTGGTCTCTTTGTTTTTTGTGTGTCGCAGGTTTGGCAGAGGAAACTCGAGCTCCTTCAGAAGTAAGTCTTCGAGAGCGCGCAGACCGAACCGGGGAAACGCTAGCAGACGACGAATCTGAATGGAGATCCTCTGAACTCTGTCGACGTGGACTACGCGCCGAGTGAGCAGCAGGTTTCCGCTTACGTTGGGTGCTTTCAGCAGATGCTTGCTGGGGACCCGACGATGCCCTCTTTCGGGAATAGTGCGTCGGCGAAACAGAGCGATGTTTCAAGGCTGAGGTAGAGGTGTTTGTCTGAGGGTGAGACTTTTCGCGCCTATCACGATCATTGCTAGAATTCCGACGACGACGTTGCTTTTGGTCGACAGAATCATCGCCTGTGAGGTCCCCTTCCAAAGAGTTCTCGCTTAGACTGAGCTTCGCAGAACGCGAATCGCTATCACGACGTTGAGCGGCATCAGAGGGTGATCGAATCGAATCTCGAGGCCCTTTGTTTTTATTTTCATCTACATTCCCACCTTCGTCTTCTCTTTTCACCACGGAAGAGATGGACGACGTTCGAGAACGAGACTTGATCCCGGATAGTGCTGGGGGACGATCACCGGGCGCGTCGTGCTCGAGACGCTTGCGCTTTTTGGAAGGGGGAGATGAATCCCCCTCGAGGACGTCGCGATCAGCCTGATGAGCTTTGTCGATCCGCGCCGTCGCAGGAAAGGCATGTTGAATGTGCTTTCTTCTCTTTTCTGGCGAAATTGACTCTCGACCGGACTGAATAATGGTTTCGGCTTCAGAATCAGCTTTGGTACTGCCTCCATCTCGCTCGAGATCAGTGTGGTCTGGATCTGCTTGGACAGGATCCGAGGCCGGCTGAGGATCGGCTGACGGATCAAGAGAGGGCGACGATTTGAGCGCTACATTTTCCGTTGGAGCACTGGCAGGTCCGTTGGCGCCAGCAGCATCGACAGCAGCCGAAGACGACGACGGCGGTGGTGGTGGCGGAAGAAGGTCGGCATCACTCATAGCGAATAAACGAGTTGTGGTTGCCCAATGCTCATCATGCTGGGCTGCCGTGATGGGCAAGTTTGGCCAAAGCAATTGAATTCCAACTTGAGACACTGCGACCGATACGATGATCGGATGGGCCGCAGAGAATTCTGGAGTTTCGTGGTGACTTTGAGCGACGCGACCCGCGATTTGTGTGTAAGGACGACTCTCGGTACAGATTAGCAGCACAGTCGAGTTCAGGTATTGCTTGCCTCTAGGCGAAAGAGAATAATTAATCAGATGATGAATGGAGCCAACTGGCTTAAATAGAGAAAAAGGTGAGGAGATTCGGATGAATTTGAGAGTAGGAAAGTAGAGATGGCGAGAAGAGAGAGAGAGAGAGAAGTTGAGAAAGTTGAAAGTGAAAATGTGAGAGGCGGCGAGGAAGGTAAGAAAGAAGGAAGGAAGAAGGAAAGAACTTGAGAAGGCAGGAAGGAGGAGGAGAGTTGGCTGGTTGAACGAATTTGGGCAAGGGCGACCGTGGACACTGGGCGCTTTACTTTGGTGCTGCAAAGTGCAACTGCAACTGCCAACTGCAGACTGAGGCAAGTCGCCAACAGGGAAAAAGCGGATCCAGCCCGAGGGAAAGATACACTAGCCGCTTTGGGACTAGAGCGTACCCCGAATCGGGCTAGATTGGGTGAACCAGCCAGAAGTGGGCGTTGACTGGTCGGGTGCTGTACAGCCTGTGATTGGCCCTTGAGTTCTGCCAGGCGATACGATAAGAAAAATAAGTTCTCATGTGATTTCCTTCTTTTTCTTGGAGTCTAAGGAGAGCATGTTCAATCCAAGATCAACTTTTCCTTCTCTTCTTCTTTTTTTTCTCCTATACAGCAGAGACTATCGGATTATTTTACAATGTGTATCTTGATTTTTTTCTTTCTAACCACGAAATGAAGTCAATGGATGGCATCTCAGGAGAGCGCTCACCGCTCTCGAGTCGCCTCTCCTCTTTTCTCCTCTATCGATGGGTCCTGATTTATGGTTCTCATGTCGATCCCTGCGCGCTGCTACCTCAACCTTCTCCTAGAGTGGTTATGCACGATGGACGCGGCACACACTGTACAATGTACACACTACACACTGCGCAACATTACAGCATTACAGTATTAGTCCATGAGCGATTGACCACTCTGACCAGAAAGTAACACACCATACTGCAAGCTCGCTGTACGACTAGTGCGTTGTTCCGTATACTTTGTTAGAGCTGTGCTATATACTTAATATAGTCCCGCTGTCCCGCCTAATTTGAGCCCGCCATAGCCTGGAGCATGAAATTGCTTGCAGCCTGCCATGAGGGTCAGTCCTTGTGAGAGACCAAGGATTCGTCATCACTGTAAAATCTGTTTAAAAAGCCACAGAAATCATTACTTCTCTATGATTTTTCTCTCTTGCCGTTTGCGTGTGGCGAGCTTGGAAAATTGTCCAATCAGCGTATTGCCCGGCTCTACGCAGCCAGCGTCACGTGCGAAAG
Source organism: Talaromyces borbonicus (assembly GCA_002916415.1). NCBI lineage: Eukaryota > Fungi > Ascomycota > Eurotiomycetes > Eurotiales > Trichocomaceae > Talaromyces > Talaromyces borbonicus. Next base: position 1,504,640 of record NBSA01000012.1, read on the forward strand.
CTCCTTCTGGAATCGGACAAATCAAAATAATTGCATTGCATTAAATTAAACTGAACCAACTAGTTATCAACCTGTCCCATCGTTTATTATCATTCATCACCATCAAGTGGCCAGGAAGTGAACCTACAAATAGGTTTAACGAGCGAAGCACCGGCACTGCAGGTTCCGTCATGTCCTCGTCTACTCAACCTTCAATTCAACAAATCTTCTACGGATTGGACGTCGTGGACTGTATCTGTTTGTGCTTCGTCGCTGCTGCGTGTACTGTGTGCAACCCTTTCCCTAGCACAAGAAGATGATTATCACGATCTCGTTGTTCGTATTGATTCGCTCTTTTCGCTAGACTCTTACCTTCTTCTCGATACCCTCCCTCAACCAACGATTTGTCGACTATGGCCCGCGCACCGTTGATCGAGACATTTTGATTTCTACCGATTCCAAACTCGGTACCAAATCATTTCCGTCGCCATCGTCCGGTCCTGCGGCCGCCTCACGCAATGCAGAATTTTTTCCTCGCGTGTTAGACGTGCTGGCAAAATGGCAGGTGCCACACCGATATTTTATACATTACTATACCCTGTCCTGCCTGGCCTCGATCTTCTGGATCACACAGCTTCTTGCCAAAGGCCCAGCCTTTCGACTCATTGCATCCAACATGACCAACGAGCATTTACAAAAGTCAATGACTATACATCAAACTATCCTATGTTCGATCTTGATGCTCATTCAAGGCGGCAGGAGACTGTGGGAAAGCCTGGCTTTTGCCAAACCTTCATCGTCACGGATGGGAATCGCACACTGGCTTCTAGGATTAGCCTTCTACGTCGGCATAACCACAGCTATCTGGGTTGAAGGGACGGGTTCGTCATGATATTTGCATTTCCGGTCAGAAAGTAACCGTTTCTTTCTTCTTCGCTAATCTTAAAGCTGCAGGGTCGGTGCTTTCAACAACCCTTAGTATCGACGACCTACGCGTTTCTCAGGTCCCGTCCCTAAGAACGTTGATCTGTCTTCCGATATTTTTAATTGCATCCGGCGTGCAACATGACTGTCACCACTACCTTGCCTCGCTGGAGAAATACGAAGTACCAAAACATCCCCTTTTTCAACGCGTGATTTGTCCCCATTACACGGCGGAATGCGCAATATACATATCTCTTGCGGTTCTTGCAGCACCGCGCGGAGAAATCATCAATCAAACTGTGTTGTGTGGCGTGCTCTTTGTCGTGGTCAACCTCGGTATCACCGCCCACAATACGCAGAAATGGTACGCAGCCAAATTCGGCGCCGATAGCGTTCGCCAGAAATCGAGAATAGTCCCCGGTATATTTTAAATGCGAAGTGGTCAGATTGGCACATTAATTTTTTTTTTCTCCGTGGTGATTCAACCTCGGCCCAGGAACTTCAACGAAGTCCCGATTTTGGCTACCTTGCAAACATCTCGATAGGTGAGACTGACCCTAGTCTTTCTCTCGTAAGATCCTGCTGCGTACGCTTGTTGGTCTCCAAGTAAATCCCAATTAGAGATGTATTCAGGCGATAGATTGTCGTCGATTAGAGTATTTGCGATTCCGTGCAAATACTCGGAGTACAGACTTCCAGTTGTAATCAACAGACTCCTCGGTTCCTGCAGAATCCGATATTTAACCTTTTGTCCACCATCCCCATTATTCTCTGTGGATGTATGCGTCTGTTTTGCATAAACATCCAACACTATTGGTGCCGCAAGACTGACCGTGGCGACAAGCGGGTAATACGCCGAGCCGTCTTCATGCGGCATGATGCCTTGACCAGGCTGGTATTCATTGATCAAGACATGATTCGGCGCCTTATGAGGCGCGTCTGCGAAACAGCCCAGTGTTTCAAGTCTGGGTTGGACAATCGGATCTCGTAACCAGTCTGGTAAAGGTGCTGCTAAGAGGGTGTTTGATTTGGTCAGTGCGGAAGGCCAGGTTTGTAGTCTTCGATGAGCTAGGTGAGTCCATCTCGGGAGAGGAACGGAGTTTATCTATCCGTATCAGCTTTGCTTTCATGTTTTTTCTTTTCTTTTTCTTTTTTCGTCTTTGTAATTGTCGAGAAACGAACCTTTCTCAGAATTTGGTCTTCCTCCTCGACAGTAATGAAGTTGGGGATGTAGTAGGCATTTTCAGGTAAACTCGGAATACGAGCTTGGTCGAGAGTGCAACTGATTCCGTCGTTCGTCTCCATAGCTGTCCAGCAGTTTACCTGATAATGTAATTTTCGAGGGATATGAATATGTATATCTGTTGACGTAGGTTCCTAGGTGGTTTATACTTCTAGAGACTCTCAAGTCTACAATGAAATTTGTGGGGAACATTAACTTAGTAACCACCCGGGCACTCCCAAATGTGAACATCCAAAGTCTCCTATCAGACTGTACGCTCCATGCCAATTTATCAGGGGAACCCATTGGTAGACACCCCCAAACTGTACATCGACACCCAACTAACCATGGATAGTAATTTTAGAGTGAATGATTAGGGTTATATCAATTATTTTCATAAATTTCCAAGTCAGCTTGGTAGTCTCATCAATCAGTCCATCAAACAGCCCATTAAACAGCTCGGGCCTGTCAAGCAGCCTGTCAAACAAATCACAGCCCATCAACCAGCTCAATCAGAGCCCACAAAACAGTCCATCAAACAATCTGTTAAACAGCTCATCAAGCAAAAATAGCTGAAAAGGAAGGTGCAGCTTGTCGACAGGCAGTATATATAAAGCACCTCCCGCCATCATTTTTCTAATCTTTTTTCTCTTCCTTACAACCACCGCTATTTTTTCTCATCTTCTGCCAACACCTGAATCAGGCATTATATACCGAATCAAGGCCCCCTCCCCTAACAGGGCTCCGTTATGGTGCTGTTGGTTCTTTCTTCCGGTTTACATCCTCTTTCTCCTTAACAACTACCGCCATCCTGTGTCAAGGCGCCTTATCTGCTACAACAGTACACTGTCTGTTTTGATCAATAATATAACACATTTGCCCGATTTCTAAAGTATCCATTCGAGAATGTGAGTCCTTCATTTCTTTGATGTCTTTATTTCCCATTTAAAATTTCAAATACTATCAATTCTCAGAGTTACAGATGTCTTTTCCTAGCAAGATGATTATCTATAGGATATTTATCAAATATAAGATAAATGTAGTCTGTTAATTATTTATAAATAAACTTCATGCAGAATTGTAATTCAGAAAGCTATTGAAGAGGTTGAGAATATAACATATTAAAGTATTACTACCGCTCAGGCAGTAATGAATAGCACTGAATTTATCAAGATTTGGTGAATATTAATGCGGATTGAAATCGGGGCCTGAGTAGATCTCAACTCCATCCTTCGAATATTCTCTAGAAGTAGACGTTATCCTAAAAGATGTTTCCCGTTGCAAACTACTACGTCAACGTGATCCATGGATACTGAAAATGATCTCTAGATGCTAGAAATACACCACTACAACACCACGCAGCGGATATTTCCCGCGCCACATGGGAAGGAATTGGGATCTTACACTGCGCAGTTTGGCACAAAGAGTGGATTTGGTAGTTTCGTGGATAATGCTTTCAGTACGCTTAATAGAAGTGATTTAATAGAAACAATAGGTCATTATGATTCTTATATATTGTTTCCAATGTCGTTCCGTTGGATCCAGACAAACAGCCTACATCCTACCATTCCCTGCATTTTTCTCACAAGTCTGATTTCGTGCCTCATCAACACATATATGGGCAGCTAAAGCTCCCTAATAATGGCAGCAAACAAGGTATATTGGTACTCCTTGCCCGCCGAGATTCGGATTATGATCCTGGAAGTCTTACTGCAGAATGGTTGTAGCTTGGCTGGTTTCGCCACAGTGTCGCGAGAGTGGCAGACAATCATTGAGCCGCACAACTTTGCCCGAATCAAGTTGACACCGTCACGCCTCATTGGTTTTGATTCAATCATTCTTCGCAATCGGGCCCTTGTGCGCTATATATGGCTTTGCTTGGAACTTGAAGAATATGATTGCACCAAGTGCGCACCTGAAGACAGGGAGTTATGGGGGCTCAGCAACAAGGACAATATTCTGGTTACCACAGCATTCCAGAATCTATTCTCGACTCTCAGCTCGTGGGAAGCAGATGCTGACTTGCTGCTCGATATCAGTGTTCACTCCCCCAGCGACTCAGAACACTGGTTCAAATATCTGACCTTTGGGCCTGATATCTCTTCCGACGAGTGTGAGCGGGGTCTATGTGAAGAGCAGTCGATGCTGGTCAAACTTGACGATGATCAGCATGGTTGGATTGGTGGCAGTCAAGATTCCGCTCCGACTGAATATGCTATCGACAAAACGTTCGATGAAATCATGGGCGAAGGTCCGTTCGATACTGACGAATTGGAAAATCACTGGTGGCAGCAACTACCATTAGTCCCGGCAGTAACAGGTGTGCTACTACGTCAACAAACACGCCGACGATGGAAGCCCAGGGCGCTGGCACAAATGTTTGCTCGCCTTCCCAGACTCCGGGAAATTCACTACGAGCCTTGGAGGGAATGGGATAGCATTCAGAAGTTCACAGATAAAGGTGAGCGCTACTCCGTCAATTCGTCGTTCTATATGTATCATTTATGTGTTCGTTGCTATATTGGTAACTGCTGACAATCTTTTACATAGCTTTCCGATCTTTTTTTGAATCGCTCGCTTCTAGCCGGTTACCAGTACGGAAACTTGTACTCTTCGAGAATTTCAATCAACAGTACCCGTTTATCTATGGTTCATACGAAGCACAAGTCGGTGAAAACCCCCACCCTATTCGAATCCCGAAGTCTGATGTCAGTCAGGCAGTCGCCAACACTAGTCTGGAGCTTGAGCACCTCTCAGCATCATTCATAGTGGATGCTAGTTACTTCTTCCATGCTCGCGAACCTCACTGGAAATGGCCCAACTTGACTTCACTTGCACTGACTTCACGACTGTTCACACCTGATGGAAGTCTGATGGAGATTGACAATATGCTCCAGGCGGCAGCAGCAGCGGCCATGCAGATGCCAAAGCTTGAAATAATGGAAATATGGAACGGACGAGTGGGAATGGCGATGCTCTTCAGATATCAGCGAGTTAAGAGAGGGCAGCGTGCTGTGATAACCTGGAAAGGAACATGGGAATTCACCCTAAGATCCCCTGTGATCCAAGCTTGGGAAGCTGTCGTTCTGAAGCATTGTAACCACGGATGCGTTATTGACAAGGAGTTGCTAGATGCTGGGGTTGTCAGGTCTCATGGTGATGCAATCTACCATTTGAAGCTTTTAATACCGGTAATTCGGCCTGTTTCGTTATGGCAGATTCGGATGGAGCACAAAATTCGTGGAGAAAAGGGGCACTGATCAACGCGCTGATGATATTTTAGCAATTTGTTCAAGACCGACAGATAGGCTTAGTCCAAAAAAAGTTGGTGTTGCTTTAAAATGTTTAGATTGATTTAAATAATGTAACTTTACACCCATATGAATTCCTAGCATTTGATGCTTCCAAGGTTGAGGCACGGAATGAGTCACTTGAATTAATTTGATACCCGGGCGAAACGAAGGCAGAAAGCTACTAGGTAGTTAATGTAGCAGACTCTAACTGAAGTTCCTTATCTGTACTTTGTATGATAGGTCCCATCTCCCCTCTGTATCATCCCGGACATTAAGACCACCGATCTGAACATGACATCCAAGTCTGATAGGCTACAGTGAAGAACAGACACAGCCTATCCCCAAGTCACACCATGCCCTCTGCCCCCCCTGCGCTGAGCCGACAACCGCCAATCATTTTCTCCAGCAAATTTGTTGTGCAGTGGCTGTATCCGCTCCTGTTTCCGTCGCTTTGACATGGTGCCGTCCATACCTGCTACCTTGTAAAAAGTCGGCGCAGCCTCAATAAGCCATTTCGGTTCGATGCTGGTAGTCCAGCGCATGTATTTCTTGATAAGATAGTTTGTATTAATCTATATAAAGGATTGACTAGTGTCTGATCTTCAATGTCCTAGAACATGCTTTTGATATGTCTTTTTTGAGAGGTTCCTTTCAAGATGAAAGCGTAGCGATCTTTGAAGTCTTGACTGATCGACGCTACCAAAAGTTGCTACTGGAAGACCTGTTAATTTCACATCCGGAGGAAACCCAATGTGTGTTCCCGCGATCTTTGCAGGATCATTTGAGAAGAGAGACTGACGACATCTTAAGATTGATTTGGGATTCCCCAGACTTGGAAGTGAGTTCTTCAGTCGGGGATTGACGCTAACCCCTAAAGTCTCCGAATCCATCTTCCAGAGCCTTGAGGGCCGCTCGCTTCGCAATTTCGATATGAAGCAAGATTTGCCAAATCTCTGCAGCTTCAGTCCCGTGTAATACTCTTTCGGCAGCAGTGATAGTTCGTTCTTCAGCTTCCTTCAACTCTTGTTTAGCGGTTTTTTTAGCTATTCTGCGTGATGATCCTGGCCTATGAACAATTAGCAGACTGCATTTATTTTATATTCGATAGATATTCTATGAATGATCATCTTGCCAGAAAAAAACATCTACGACTCTAAGAATTGATGGCATTTGAAATTTTCAATGGAAAATAAAGACATCAAAGAAATGAAGGACTCACATAATTGATGATTTCAAAGTCGAGCAAATTTGTTCTGTTGTTGATCAACAGATAGTGTTCCGGGGGGAGGCGCTTCATATATAACCTGTCGACGGGTGCAACTTCCTCAAGTTTCCCAGTCGCTCCTTCACTTTTCCCGCCTGGTCTGAAAAAAAAGAAACACAAAAAAACGCCATCCAGCCACACGTCGAGGTTGGGTACATGCAATGATTCCGTTGCAGGTCAGTCCTGCCTCGGCTAGGTACTGTGTTGTTTGAGTGGTCTTGCCCGATTCTGTCTCGCCAACTACAATCAATACCTGATGTTTGTGCACTGCATCGATAATCTGGTCCTTGAAGGCAAAAACCGGCAGAGATTCCCGTTGCTCTTTTATTGCCAGGTTCACTTTCCTTCCATCAGACCGGGGCTTCGACTGAATTGCTCGTTTCCACTCCGGAACGCTATCAGATTTTGCAGAATTGCTATTAGCACTTCTTAAATCAGCAGCAAACTTGCGCTGACTTGGTTCCACCAAGGGATCATTCCACTGAGCCAATAGATCGTTTCTTACTTCCTCGTCTGTGGCAAGATCTATATCTTGCTGTTTTATTTCTTTCCTCTCTTTTCCGAGGGCGCTGCCGGAAATAGCAGCTCTATTGAGCGATCCCTCTGGTGCTTTAACGACACGTATAGGTGATAACTCGAGAGACTGTCTTGTCTGTCTGGTAAGGAAGTGTGGTTCGTCTTCTCTGACTTCGATGTCAAAGTCTTCTTCCAAATTCTGATTGCGATCATTTTCAAAACTCGCATGATACTCATCCACCAGGTCGGGATAATCAGCAGCTTTCGCAACTCCAGATGCGATAAGTTGGCGGATCTCCCATCTCTCAGGAGATGTCATTCTCTTGCTTTTGTGTTTATGAAGATCGCGATTGGGGTTCTCGCTATTGGTCGATTCTTTCCAACTTCCGCCCAAAGAATGCGTATTCGCACCAGTTCCGAAGTTGTCAACAGGAGCCGTAGTCTGACCGGTTTTCTGATCAATCCGCTTCATAGAGAGTCCGATTTTTGCTTCACCGATGCTGATGACTTCGACTTTGACACGTTGACCGAGCTTGACATGGTCGGATGGATGGTTGACCCGACTGCTTGCAAGCTGCGAAACATGCACGAGGCCACTTACCTTGTCCTTGACATTTTCGAGTTTCACAAAAACACCAAAATCCTTGATTCCAGTCACACGACCGTCGTAAATTCTATGTAAGATTGGCGAGTCATCCACCGCGGGTGATAGCAGGTGGATAGCTTCTGTATTTCTCTTCAGCTGCTCGTTCTCGCTGTAAGCATCATGCCGTCTATCAAGCCTTACCCTTTCTTGTTCCACGTCGTCAGAATCCCTTCCCTTGCTGCTTGATCGCCGTATTTTTGGTATCCCAGGACTTTTGCCCTTGTCGCGGCCGCAATTTTCCTGGAAAGGAGATCTGCTCTTGCGTGCTTGCGTTTCAAGAGCTTCCAACATGTTCAGAGCATCATCGACAGGATGCTCCACTAGCGCATTGTCGGGTAAAGGCGAACGGGAGATGTTCTGAGAGTCATCTGCGATATGTTGTTTGTTGCCCAGGTTGTCTTCTTGTTCGGGCCTGCTTTTCATTTTTGGGTGCATTAAACAAACAAGCCGATCGACGCTATCAACCAGACTGGGAGAGAACGAGTCACCAACCATGTTTGTTATTTTGGTCTTGAAGATCTCAGTCGTGTCGGATTCCAAACGTTGTGAAATTAGGAACTCCGCAAGAGGCTTGTCACTGAGTCCGAGGTGGTTTTGAAGTTCGGAGACCACCTTGTTTACGAGTCCAATGAACTCAAATTCTGCGATGTCCAATTTCTCCATTATATTTCTTCTTTTTCCTTTTCTTTTCTTTTTATAAAAAATATTCTTTTTTTGGGTTATGAAAAACCCAAGTGAATCACCTATCACTGTTCAGGACGCTTTTGCTGACAGAAAGGGAGGACGACGTTCCAGGAGGCTGGTGGTAGCGGTGAGATTAGACACCAACAAGTACTGTACTTCGGCAAGGAGAAGTTGCAGCGCCAACTGATAAGAGTTGAACCAAATGATGAACTAGGCTTGAACTGTAGAGTCAAGTCTGACGACAAAATCAACTTGAAACGATTGAGGTTGAAGTTGACTGTGATTGTATGGTGAATCAAGGTGCCTGCCTTGGCGGAACAGTAGTTCTTCCGCTTCCGGGTGGCTCATTTAACAGTCTTCTTTGTTTTGGATTCTCATCCTTATTTCTTGGCCTGGAGATATAAATCTCATATTTCTACATTTTCTAAACATTCTCTTCAACAGAGTCTGCACCCAGTTGTATGCGAAGTTGTAAGACAGGATCAATCAAGGCAATGGTAGGGTGCAGATTTCATAAACAGCTCTCGTACGATACATATTCAAATTACCAATCTCAGCTGTATGTGTATTCTTCTCCCGTTGCACCCAGAAATCAGTAGAGAAACATCTATATTGATGTAGAATATTGCCTCTACATACTAGTCTGGACTGCGTGCAGGTCAAATAATATTGAACTGTCAAATCCACAAGTCATCATATTTCTGCCTGAGGCAAAAACTTTGGAACTACTCCGTACAACCCCACGATTTCTGTCTGTTTGTCGTCTTAAAGAAGCAACAACACACAGAATAGAATCCCGAAACAGCACCATAATTCTGTTCGCGAGCATATTACTGGGTCTGTCTACATCTATCTCAACCTGTCTCAAAGGAACCCGAACTATATCCCGAATCCAGTAGCAACCCGGCTCTCTCTCGATGGGGCCCAAGAAGGATGCCAAAGGGAGCAAAGGCAAAGCCAAGGACACCTCAGATGGCGACGACAAAGGAAAAGGAGGCAAAGGCTTAAAAGCTGCAAATTCGATCAATGTTCGACATATCCTGGTACGTGTATTTCTTATGTGCTGGGGAGACGTTTGAAACAATGCAACCCGAGAAGAAACCAGTGATATATACTTGTTTTCCTTCTGGATCGCACAAACGCTTTCACTGACTCCGATCTGTGTATTCCAACACGTCTCTCACTATACAGTGTGAAAAACATTCCAAGAAAGAAGAAGCTCTAGAAAAACTACGCAACGGTGCCAAATTTGATGATGTCGCCCGGGAATTTTCAGAGGATAAAGCTCGCCAAGGTTCGTACACCTATCCTAGTTTACATTCTTTTTTTGATACTCTCCTTGCCTGGTTCTATACATCGTCACAGATGTCTTTAGCGGAGAACATACGTTAAACCGTTTCTCTTCGAGAAATTCCTTTCTGCAGGTGGCTCTTTAGGATGGAAGGTACGCGGCAGTCTGCACGGCGATTTTGAGAAAGTCGCATATGAACTCGAGCCAAGTACGACGGCAAATCCCAAGTATGCTGAAGTCAAGACTGGGTTTGGATATCATATCATAATGGTGGAGGGCCGGAAATAGCGTTACCTATTTTCCCGAGGTCTCGTTTTTAATGTTGATTCGACTCCTAAATCTATCTGCTGCCCAACGGCTGGTTACGAGTATAGGTTGGTGTCAAAGTTCTAGCGGGACAACTTCCAGTCATACGAGATATTATGAACAAGCTAGTACATATAGGTACGAGAAAGTCTTTGAAAACAAAATGAAACCGTCAATTTCTCTATTAAATCTATTCGATCATGATTTCTTTAGCTTAGCTGCTTCCTTCTCCTTCTTCTCTCGTCGTTGAATAATACCCTCGGCACCAACACCCCCAAAGACAAGCAGCACACCCAGCCACTGACCGTGGGTCAAAGAGTGGCCGAACCAAAACACACTGATGATCATGCTGAGCATCTTACGGGTAACCGTGACGGTGACTAGAAGCAAGGACGAGAATTTGGAAAGCGTGTAGTAAATAAAGACCTGACCCACCGCGCCGCACGCGGCAAAGCCTAGTACATGCTTCAAGGCTTGCGGATGACGTTGCAAGAACGAGACTGCAGAAGACAGCTCTAGTCCTGCAGAAGGTGGGATTTGAAACGGTAATAACGAGACGATGGGTCCACCTTCGGTCAGATACGGCGTGAGCAGAAGATACGCCGTAGTCAGCACGGTTGCTAGGATATTCTGGGCAACCATCATCTGGGGGCCTGTGTAGCGGGTATATAGTTTCGGGGATGTGAAAATGTGGTCTTGGGTTGCGTTGGTCAGGCCGTCAAGCAACAGATTGATAAACATGAGAAATAGTCCCAGAGCAGTCTGCCCGCTATGCGTCGAGGCGGCTACTTTCTTGGAAGTTCCAGGGTGATATAGAGTGAAAGTGGCCACGCCGAGAGTCACCAACATCACTACCACATATTTGTACAGCGGGTATCGCCTCCGGAAGATAGTCAGATTGAGTAGTATGACTGGCAGCAATTTGCATGACTTTGTGAGAATAAAAGTCAAATAGTCGATGTGTTGTAGACCAGCGTAGCCAAAGGGCGAGGCGAGCGAGGAGGAGATGCTGACAAGAATCAGGGGGAAGACGATCTTCCGATTAGGGAAGATTGAAGGAACCGCTTGTCCCCTCGGAGTCGAGAATAACAAATATAGGGATCCTGTCAATGCTGCAAAACACGACTGGATTGTATTGAGAACGACCGAGAACGTCCAGCGCTCCGTCGTCAGGTCTGAATCTCCCTTGGCGTTCAGAACCGGATAAGAAGTGGTTGTAATGGCTTCCTGCAAGAGACCCCAGAGAAGGCTAATAAACAGATGTCTCGAATTAGCGCCGTTGTCTTAAATAGCTTCCAGATACAAAATGAACCACACGTACAAGGAAGCATATATTCCGCCTACACAGACAGCCAGTTGTACCAGACCAGGACTATTCTCGGGTTGCGATACGTCTGGATGCGCCGCGGCGTTTCCATTTGCATTAGTCTTTGCGTCGAGAGAATGGCCATTCGAAAGTTGAGACTTGGGACCTGGCAGTTCATTTAACTGTTCCATAACCTCCGATGATGGATATTTTTGTAAAGGCGCTCGTTGTTTGGTCCGCGCCATTGCTGGTGTATGTGATTGAAAAGCGACGAGCGCAACCGAGCAGTATAGGGTAAGAGAGTGTAGAAAATGATTGAAACAAACGAAGCACGAATCTCTGTGTCAAAGGAGAGATGATGATGAAGAAGGAAAAAGGAAGAATAAGCCCACAGAAAGAAGGTATATAATGTCAAAAGTCTGGGGGAATTCGGTGTCGAGGTTGTAACGGCAAAAGCCATGTGTTCATAATTCTTGAAGGACAACTAAACAAAATTAAATGAATCTCCAAGCTTACCCTAGCAGCGGCCCCACAGTCCATCCACGCTAAACTTCACCTCACCGATAACTCCGAACCTTTTTTTATTTTAATGATAATAACTTCAAGTTGAATTAACCCAGGAATAATTCTCTACTGTCGAATTAATATGTCTGAGAAATCGTCAACTTCAAACCTGGTGACGCCCTCGGCGCTCACGTCTCTCATTTCCAGTACCAGCGACAACAAGGAACAACCAGATCCTCTGCACGCACTCACCATCCAAGTATACCACAACCTTCAACACCAACACCTTTGGACCTCGCTAGCAATCCACAACCCTTCGAAAGACAATGCCGGTCTTTCCAGACTACCTGCGCCTCTGATATCCGGAATTCCTCCGCATCGAGTTTATACGCATCCTGACGAGCAGCTCTTTTTGCTCGAAATAGGGTTGCGAGAACAAGATCTTCCTCCCGAGCGACTCTGGGTTGTACCGAGTACGCAAGCTCAGACCTGGACATTGGCGAAATTGGCATCCTTCTTTGACGCGTTGCCACCTATCGGTGACTCGGAAAGAGGTGGAGAAGATCTGGCGTCTTTGCCCTTGTCCGAAGAAGTAAATCGGGTCGAGGATCAGGAGAAACAAAATAAACTTGCAAAGTATCGCGAGAAAAGGAGAGAGGCAGACAGAGAGCATAAATGGGGTGGAAAACGTTTGTTGCTGGCCATGGTGGACAGAGTGGCCGGTGGCGATGGAACGGTTGTCTATTATGTTGTGCAAGAAGGGCAGGTTAAACCCCGGCAGAACTAAATGATCCAAGCGATCCATGAATGGCTAGGCTATATGGCTCGATTGTTTTCTACTGCAACATGCGAGAAAGCATTTATAGCATCATGACTGCTTTCGTTATTCTACATTGCGAGGACTGAGATTCGCAATCGTGACCAACGGGTTCCAAAAAGTTATATACAAACATGATTCCATACGGGTCATGGACGGAGGATACATGCATTCGAATATCTTCGTGCAGAAGAGACGGAAAAGGCAGCTTAAATCAACGACGTGTCCAGCCGCTGAAGCTCATCACGGCAGCTAGAGCAGTACTGGTCGTACCACTTTTTCACGTCCTCCTTGTGATCGGAGAGAATTTTTTGCTCGTCACCATTTTCGCGCGCATTGTCCTCCAATATGTGCGACACACGTTCGCACCGCTGCGTTTCCCGCCCAAGCCATCGTTCCCATTCGCCTCTTAGCACTTCATGCTCAATCCTATTGACCACGCGCAACGCAACGACCAGATCGTGCCGATATGTGCCGAGCTTCTGGCGCGTAGCCCGAAGTCGACGGTTGGCATTCCATTCCACGAAGTCGTCAGCCGATCTCTCTTTTGAGGAGAAGGGCAGCGAGTCGTTACTGTTCAGCATCATCTGTTCATGAAAGGTGGATAAGCAATAGCTGATATTGCCGTCCGCGCTTCCTGACCATGTCGGTTCTGTATAAGAAGTGACGTCTTCCAGGTCCTTGATGAATATGGCTTTGCTAATGACGTTGTCCGAGCGAACTCCCAGCCGAGCAAGGAGTTTGGCGGCGTTTCGTTCGTGCCACCACTCATATGTATCTCGCGTCGAATAGAAGGCATTGATCAAAACACTCGTGCCCAGTAGTAGGAGAATCAGACTATGAGCGCTGCCCGTCTTCCATGTCCATCTTACAAGAGCGAGGAACCACATCATGAGAGACGAGATGGCGCTTTCTAGCAGCGAAGCCGTCGACTCGAACATCAAATATGTCAGCGAACGTTGTTTCCGGGACTTGTGTGCCAACGTGAGAGCTCTCGTGTCCGCCGCAGAAAATTGGAAAACTCCAGTTTCGTGGCCAATTAGTCCAAATATGGTAATGGCCCGTTTAGTACGGCTTCGAGGTCCTAATTTTCGTACTTGATCGCTGATCAAGTCCACCAGGTCCAAAGCGTCTTGTTCCAGATCATTCAATGCCTGTCGATCAATGACACCTGAGATAGAGTTAGTTGTCTAAGCTACTAGAAATTGAAATCTGATTTTTCACCTTTTAGGACGTATGGCGACCAAAGCCATTCAACCTTTGTATAGATGGCTAACTTGCATTTGGACTTTGCAATAAAGGTTATCACAATCTTGCTGACAAGTCTGAAGTTGCGTCGGAACGGGAGATGCCACGGCGATTTCTTGTCTGTGACTACGTAGCAAAGATGATCATTGAGAACGTCAATAATTTGATAATCCGAGACTTTTGTTCTGGTAAGTCGTCCTATTAGACATAATTAGCACGGCTCGCAAGGACGACTTTCGCGAACAGGAGTCTTACCAAGTATATCTGTCCTCTCAATGACATACTCAAAGTCACGTCTCATATGACCAGAATCCAAAGTCCTCCATGGACCTTGCTTGATATCTAGTATCTAATTAGCAAAGTCAAACTGTACTGTATATATTAGAGTACCAACCTGAAGCTTTCCTCTCGTGTAATAGCAATTGCCATAGAACGCTCTTGTCACCAAACAAAACGTGGAAGAGCGCCTTGGAGTTTATATCAAACACCTTCTCGGCAGCAAGACGCAGGTTCCCCTGTGGCACATACTGGACCGGCTGGCTCGGTAATTTGAACTTTTGTATGTCTCTCCCATTGCCACCTCTGTCAAAATTGGCGTTGATGTCCTTCTCCACGTATACCGGAGCTTTGATATCTCTGTAATTTATAGTTGCAGACCGAGAAGCTCGTCCATCAGTAGGAATGTCTAAAGAAACATTTTCCCAACTATCCATACTAGCCGATCTCGGCAGTGATTCAGTCTCCATCTTGATTAAAGCTTTGAAGACTGCCTCCAAGTCCACGGCTTCTTCAGACGTTGCCACTTTGACCATGTAATTCAGTCTCTTCTGTAGCAATCGCAATGGCTCCAAGAAAGTCTTAATGGTGACGCGACTAGGCGATTCAGCTCCTGGTAGTGAAATGACGTGTAAAAACAGATAATCGCAGTCTCTTCCACTTGCGGCCGTCACCTCAGTAATTGTATCGAGGGGTTGACTTGCGGTCAGAACAAGCCCAAAGTGATGGCTGTAAAAGTACAGATTGCGGGTCGTCACAAAGGCACGACCTGGGAATTCTTGACTATCGTTGGGGTTCCAAGTCGCTCTAAAAACCATGACGAGATTCTCCTGCTTGTCCACGTTGGGAAACAGAAGGCGGAATTGGGCATCTTGCAACCGTAGACGTTGTGGATAGTAGCTGGGGTATTCGTGGGTAAGTCCAATTACGGCCCTTTGTAATTTGCTGGCATCTCCATCTAAACTGATGGTCTGCCTATGTCGTGACGCTGGCAGTGAAGGTGAAGATGCGGACGCGGAGTCTCTTCTTTCATTTACAGCCGTGGTCGACGAGTTTGCTGATACGGTATGGTCGCTTGACGCTTTGGGATCTCGAATTCTGACCCCTTCAGTGTGAAACGTATTAACGAAGCCCCAGTTCGCGCTACCCCAGAGGTTCGCCATCATCCCACTGGGCATCCCTCCCGTTGAATCTGCGAGCCCAACACCAATACCACGTTCGTTCCGCACGGCAACAGCAATCTTACTCATGCTTGTCGGTGCCGGAGGATTCGCTAAGGTAAGGGGAGCAAGTGTGGTGGATTGCTCGTCTTGGGATCCTTGATTGACATCCAAATCTGTTTGAGACTTTGGCGAGATCGCGGGCAAGAGACTGTGACTAGCTGTGATGAGACTAGCGATACCTCCGGGGCTGTTATTTATTGAATTTGTTGGAGCGGGTGAGGTTGACTTTCGATGGATGTCAAACTTCTGAATGATGCGCGAGGCATGGTCCCTGCCGCTGCTTCCCTCGACATCGAGCGTCTGCATGCGCCTCGCAGTATTTGCGAAGTCGCCGCTGGCCCGAATCGACGAGGCATCGCGCTCGGGGACAGATAACGTCGGCGTCCGCTCGGCATTGGAGGGATCATCCCCAACGTTCGAGGTCAGGAACTCAGTGCTGTCCGAAGTGAACTCTGGTGCTGGAGGATGTGATATGGAAAATGCGGGATCTTGAACAACAAGCTTGCCGGCGACAGAGCTTGCGGGATTTTCCAGCGCCTTCTGCTTTGCAGCCTCAAAGACATTAATCCAATCCATCAAGTCGCCCTGCGTCTCGGCTTGAAGCATGATGGTATTCTTTTTGGTCTTGACTTCAAAACAGAATCTGCGGTCTTCCTGAAAAGCAGGTCGAATGTTGCAGAGTAATACGCCGATGCGTTCTGTTTCTTCAACACCACCAGTTCTTGAGCTTTGTACTAGACATCCGAATATTCCATTCTTCAAAAACGCCCAGCGGCGAATCCATACCGTCCTCGTGGGTTTACCGGTTGTCGTTCTTAGATAGACCCATCCCTGTTTTTCCGCTTTCGTGGATCTTTCACCATTAGATTTTATCGATAGAGCTTGCCCCAAATACGGGACGGTGGAGACGGAATAATCGTCTAGCTCGCGCGAAGGTCTCGTGGCCAACTCTGCGGCATCTTCGATCTGTTTGCGTGCCGCCAATAATTCCTTGAGAGAAAAGCGCTCGCTATTCTCCATTTCATGAACCCAGCCCTTGATACGGTCCATATCTTGGCCCCATGTCGTAAAACTGTTGACGCTGTGATCATGAGCGAGCTTCATCTCCCGCCATTGATCAAACGATATCTTCACTAATAATTTGTCCAGTGTGTTCCGGATCTGGGGGGCCTGTATGGAAAAGTCGAGAGAGGCCTTGATGTAGGCCTTTCGGGCCTCGTGTAGTTGGAATGCATCCTCTCTAAGCGCAGATGGTTCTTTCTGTTTACCCTGTGCCGAGTAGCGGGAAAGAAGATGATCGTAGTTCCGTTGGGTATGTTCCAATGTGCGGCGTGTCTCCTTGAAGGTGCGGAGATCTCCCTGGGTAAAAGCCTTGATGGGTTCCAGCACCACGCGATCCGCCTTTTTAAAGGATGCCAGAAGCGATCCCCAAGTTTCCTTCATACATTCGCCCTGCCGTCTGACCGCCAACAGCGTGTAGTCGTGGTCGACCACGGCCTCGGTGACATTAAGGTTGCTCGTCATAAAAGATATGAAGTTTGTCATCGACAGCTCAAAGGCCGCGACTTCTGAGGCCAGCTTGCTTGCTGCCTTGGCGTAACCGTCGAGCCATTTTTCGACGTATTCCAGCTGATCGGCGAAGTGAAGGGTGGTCGAGCGGAAAGTGGGCGAGTCGAGGGCGGCTTCTTTTAGCCCGACGGGTCTGCATATTGAATTCTATTAGTGAGCATCCCTCCCTGCAACTCTCAAAGCGTCCTGGAAGACGGAGGAGCTCCATACACGACACTGACGAGCTTCCCAACTTCGGGCACAGGAACCGGCTGAGTTGACGCCGCCATTGAAGTCAGACTCTCAGAAGCAAGCGTTGAGCGATATACATGACAATCAGATTGAGATTTCAGTCTCTCTGCCAGTTAGGTTGATATGTAATGGTATATGGGATTATGCAATATAGAATGCGAACAACCAATATTGATGATGATGAGTTGTTGACTCGGCAATGTTGATGGATGACGCCAGGCAGGAGCGCTAACTACATGTAATCTCATCTGGAGCCTCAGCCCTCAGGCGCCAATTTCTTCTGCTCTTCTTCTTCTTCCCCGGACCCACCCTTCCGTCTGTCTGTTTTTGTCTACTTCTCCTACTGTACTTCATCATATCCCATAAAATGGATTCAATCGATCAGCTTTTCAATTGTGCAGCTGCATTGTGCTTTCGAGGTTCGGTGTCTCTAATCTCGAGGTTGTCGGCATACATTCAAAGAGCCTTCCTAATTCACCAGGCAGACAGTGAGCAACTTTGCTATTGTCAGCCGCACGTAATTATGTGTGCGGCCAGCTGAGTCCACCGACAAACCATCAACTCTCCACCTCTTTTCCGGCATCAAAGAAACAAGAATAAATGACAACGGAGAAATCGAGAGTTAAAACGGAGGACGGAATATCTCGTTGCTAGCCTCAACTTCAAACAGCTTCACCATAGCTCGTTGCATCTCCAGCAATCACTATTGTATTCATTCCCACTCCAAACATGGCCTCCAACTCCGATCTTGGAGTGGTTGTGGTCGTCGGTGGCTGTGGCTACCTAGGCTCCAATCTGGTCAAGACGCTACAAGCAGAGTCAACATGCACAGCTATCCACGTTATCAGCCGGAACCCGAACCAGAACCTGCTGCCAGACGTCATCTACCACGCAGGAGATATCAGCGATGCCCAGCGGGTGGCCGACCTCTTCGCAAAAATCAACCCGCGTGTTGTTTTCCACACGGCCTCGCCAAAAGATATCACTCCAGATCCTCTAATGCGCAAGACCAATGTAGACGGCACGCGCAACCTCCTGAAGGCTGCTCGCGAATCGGAAAGCACGCGCGCCTTCATCTACACTGGCTCCGACTCTGCATTGGAGCAAATGCCCGGCGTTAAACAGACAGAGAAAATCGCCAAGCTCTACACCGAGCGTAGCAAAAATGCCAACCCGTACGCCAAGTCAAAAGCTATTGCCGACGCTGAGGTGCAGGCTGCGAACGCACCACCCACCCTGACCACCGCTGTCATACGCATTCCCGGACTTTACGGCGAAGATGATGATAACTGTGTAGGTACAATCCTAGGCACAATCAAAACAGGTGAGCACAACGTGCAGCTTGGCGATAACAAACCAGTCTTTGAATTTGTCTACGTGAAGAAAGCCTGCGAAGCACATATTCTGGCAGCCAAACGAATACTCGAGGGTCGTCTTCACGGCGGCCAGGCTTTCTTCATCTCCGACGGCGTCAGTCTCCCCTACTTTGATTTTGTGCGTAAATTGCACGCCGGTGCAGGTCATCCGGTTCCGCCAGATCAAATCAAAGTCGTGCCGCTCGGGCTCGTGATTGCTATTGCGAAGCTTGCTGAATGGCTCTATTGGGTTTTTACTCTCAATACAAAATTCCCAAAAATGCGCAGTCAGCGAATCAAATACCTTGCGGGTGGTTGCCAGTGGGATGTAAGCAAGGCAAAGGAACAGCTAGGCTATGAGCCGGTGACAGCCCAAGACGCGATTCTCAAGCAGGTTGCAGAAGCGGAAAGCATACGGTTAGGTATTAAGAAGTAGCTAGCATAGACCATCAACGACGGTTTTCTCTTTCAACCCTAGGAAAATACTACTAGTACAAAAGTACGGAGGTTGCAACAGTTTACAGCTACATATATCAGACCAAAGGCGGTGAGGCGTTTCTTGCCAAATAAATTTTATATGCAAAGAGCCCCACAAGTCTTAATTTTTTTTTTCGATTCGACAATACAATGAGTACGCAATTTGTTGATTCTTTGTATCTCAAGCGCACTCGCCTCTAAGCTTCTTAGATCAGGTTCTCCTTCATCAGTCATGGAGCCACCGTCAAAGAAACCACGTCAGCTTCTCGACGATAGTGACTCTGATAGTGAATCGGACGGCCCGGGAGGAGTCGCTGTCTCGAGCAATGCAGACTTCAAAATTAACGAAGAATTCGCTCGTCGATTCGAATACAATAAGAAGAGAGAAGAACGACAGCAACGTACGTCAATCTCAAAATCTGGCATTTATCTTTTCCCTAGCGCCGGGTGGGAAAATTTTCTTGTTTACTTGTTATACTGATTGTTGAATGCAAATAGTGGAGGCAAAATTGGGCAAAACATCGACACTCAGTTCGCGCAAACAAGTCAACGGCGAAGACGCTTCCGAGGACGATGGAGAAGACAGCTCTGAAGAAGAAGACGAAGATGAAGAAGGGGAACTCGCGACCGAAGCGCTGGACAACGAGATCTTTGCGACTCTAAACGCTATCCGATCGAAAGATCCGCGGGTGTACGATAAAGATGCCAAATTTTACTCGGAAGTAACCGAAACCGCCGATGC
Organism: Talaromyces borbonicus; assembly: GCA_002916415.1. NCBI lineage: Eukaryota > Fungi > Ascomycota > Eurotiomycetes > Eurotiales > Trichocomaceae > Talaromyces > Talaromyces borbonicus. The sequence goes on from NBSA01000012.1 coordinate 1,524,513, forward strand.
CGCGGAGGAAAAGAAGAACAACAAGACTGAAAAACCAATGTATCTTCGTGACTATCACCGACAGAATCTATTGAATGGTAGCGCTGTCGCAGACGATGCAGAAGACACCCCCAAAACATTTGCGCAAGAACAGGCAGATCTCAAAAAGAGCGTTTTGCAGGAAATGCAAGCCGCCGAAGAAGAGCAAGACTCTGACGATGAAGAAGATGGCGATTTCTTGGTGGCCAAGCCGGGACACGAGAACGATGCTGTTGCACACAAGACGAAGGACGTGCAGCTCGACGTTGAAAATGCGGACAAAGACCCAGAGACATTCTTGTCCAATTTTCTGTCTGCTCGCGCATGGATTCCGACAAAGACGTCGCAGTTCCAGCCATTCGAATCTGACGACGAGGAAGAAGACAAGAAGGCCGAAGAATTTGAAGAAGCGTACAATCTCCGTTTTGAAGATCCTAATAAACTGAACGAAAAGCTTATGACGCATGCGCGTGACATGGCCAATCAATTTTCCGTGCGTCGGGAAGAAAAGAGCAGTCGCAAGAAGAAGCGAGATGCCGAGCGCGAGAAAAAGGAGGCGGAACAGCGCGAAAGAGAGAACGAGAGAAACAGATTACGCAAGTTGAAAATGGAGGAATTGGAAGAAAAAGTCGCCAAAATTAAGAAAGCAGCGGGGATCAAAGCGGCTAAGCTTACGGAAGAAGAATGGGCTACCTTTCTCGACGAGAATTGGGACGATGCTAAGTGGGATGCAGAAATGGCGAAAAGATTTGGCGAGGATTACTATGCCGAAGACGACGCCGACTTGGAAGACGAGGACAGTGATGGCGAGTCCTCGGGGAAAAAGAAACGGAAACCGAAGAAGCCTACGTGGGACGACGACATTGATATTAAAGATCTTGTACCAGACTTTGAGGACGAAGCTGTCCCTGGAATAAGTCTTACCGACGACGAAGAGGAAGACAACGAAGAAGAAGAAGACGGCGTCCATGCTAAGAAGAAGAGTCGTACGCAGGAGAAGCACGACCAGAAACGCGCCGCTCGCAAGGAGAAACGGCGAATCGAAGAAGCAGTCGAGCGCAACCTCGATCTCGACCCGAAGTTACTGCCTGGTGCAACGAGAAAGAATGCATCCCAATTCCGATACCGAGAAACATCTCCGCAAAGCTTCGGCCTGACAGCACGCGACATCCTGATGGCAGACGACTCCCAACTAAATCAATTCGTCGGGCTGAAGAAGTTGGCTACTTTCCGAGACCCCGAGCGCAAACGTCGCGATCTGAAGAAGATGGGCAAAAAGGCTCGTCTGCGTCAATGGCGCAAGGATACGTTTGGTACTGAGGACGAGCCGGAATTTGTACTGCCGCAGGGTGCAGCTCCTACAGCTACGACTACTACTACGCAAGAGGACGGAAATGAGATGAAGGTGGATATTCGCGAGGGAGGCGGTTGTAAGAAGAGAAAGCGTTCCAAGAAGCATTGAGGTAGATATAATCTGCCAGTGCATCGCCATGTTTACCTTGAAGCACATTTTGTACAGATATATTGTTAACGATGGCTCCTTTTTTTCGCATTTGATAGAGGACAAAAAAAATTGCGGAAATTTTCCATGCAAATTACAAAGCGACCAATAGAAATTAATGTAGTTCCGGAGTGGACCCACACGGTACAATTTTGCAATGCAAACATTCCATTCCCAATTCAATTCTTCAGAACGAAAACTTTCATAAGCTTAGGAATACTTTCTTATCAAGAAAGCTATTAGTATGGATTAAACTGCATCATATTCCGCAGTGAAGAATCGCAATCATTAGTGTTGTTTCTATAATTTGGCAGAATGCTGATGAGCCCGGCGACGTGACAGTACGGCTTTTCGTTGACCGGAGCGCGCGTCTTGCGGCTCTCACGGCATCCCAGTCCGGTACCTGTTACTATGTAGTATGTAGTATGTACCTGAGACGATGCCGGTTGATGTACCCCTGGTGGTAGTTAAGTAACATGGTTATTATGACAAAATACTTTGTTGCGAAAGTAATATCATATTTTTCCGGCTAAACCGACTTCGCAATAATGGCCGAGAGCAGCCCCTTAGGTCATGGTGCTATCTATTTTCTGCTATACGGAGAACTAGCTTAGTTGTTACTATGCCGGAACAAAATAAACATACAAGGCGGATCGGGAGATATCGGCAAGCTTTTTCTCTTTTTTTTTTTTTCTCGCCCTGTCCGTTTTGTATGGTTACCATGCCAGATCCTCGGACCAGTGGCTAATAAGAATACAATAAAATAATAAATAATAAATAAAATTTTTAATAGTTAGTTAAAAGAAAAAAAAGCGCTTAGTCAGGATGCCGTTGCTCCGTAGTTTTCTTCTCTAAGTAAAATTTTAAGACAGAAAAAGAAGGGGCGCGCTACTTTAGGCTTAGCGGCAGAAGAACTTTCGTGGCTGACCCTTTCCCTTTCCCTTCGTTCCTTCCCTGCCCGTTCCCGCTTTAAAAATTCTCTTTCCTGCTTTTCTTCTCTTTCTCTCTCTTTCTCCTTCTCCTTCTCTTCTTCCTTTCTCCATCACTTCCATTTCACAGCTTGTCTTGCTTTGCCATCAGGACATCTGTTTCTCTTTTTCTTTCTTTCTTTCTCCATCTCCTCTCTTCATTCGTGTCTGTATCAGACGCTTAATATTCCTTCACAATGGCTGCTTCTCAAGGTGACAAGACCGTCTTCGGCATGCCCGTAAGTTTTTTTCCCTGTCAACATTCAACCGGCTTCCACAATTCGTCCACGCCTAGCTGCATCATCAATTCCATCGAAGACTATCACACCGGAAAGGATTCGCATAGCTCAATGCAATGGATATTTCGTGGTGATGGGAATCGATGGAAGATGCTAGTTGGCGCGGCTACTTCCGGCCGTGCAAAAAAAAATTTTTCTCTTGTTCAAGATAACTAACATAATTATGTCAACAGGGATTCGTTGTCGATTTCCTGAGTAGGTTCCAACTTTACTCCTACCAAGCAATTCGTTATATCGCCCGAGATTGAATCAGTTGGTGGATACAATTTATTCAATCGAGGGAGTAGAATTGCGCCCTGTCTGATGGCTATGGAACGCGAGGCGCTAACTATTCGTAACAGTGGGTGGTGTTTCCGCTGCCGTCTCCAAGACTGCTGCTGCCCCCATCGAGCGTGTCAAGCTCCTCATCCAGAACCAGGTAAGCTTCGATCAGACACTTCCCGATTGATCCAACGAAACCCGAAGACTCGGGGCTACGATCGGGTATAGCAATTAATTGAGTACAAATGCTAATAATTTGCAGGATGAGATGCTTCGCGCCGGTCGTCTCGACCGCAAGTACAACGGTATCATGGACTGCTTCCGTCGTACTGCTGCTGCTGAGGGTGTCATGTCCCTGTGGCGTGGTAACACTGCCAACGTTATCCGTTACTTCCCTACCCAGGCCCTGAACTTCGCTTTCCGTGATACCTACAAGTCGATGTTCGCCTTCAAGAAGGAGCGTGACGGATACTGGTGGTGGATGGCCGGTAACTTGGCCTCTGGTGGTGTACGTATTTTCTTGAACCTCTTATCGTTAAATATGGACTAACTTTTATAGGCTGCTGGTGCCACTTCCCTTCTTTTCGTCTACTCTCTCGACTACGCTCGTACCCGTCTTGCCAACGACGCCAAGTCGGCCAAGGGCGGCGGTGACCGTCAATTCAACGGTCTCGTTGACGTCTACAAGAAGACCCTCGCCGCTGACGGTATTGCCGGTCTCTACCGTGGTTTCTCTGTCTCTGTTGCTGGTATCATTGTCTACCGTGGTCTGTACTTCGGTATGTACGACTCGCTCAAGCCCGTCATCCTCGTCGGACCTCTTGAGGGCAACTTCCTTGCCTCTTTCTTGCTCGGTTGGTCTGTTACCACTGGTGCTGGTATTGCTTCTTACCCTCTTGACACCATCCGTCGTCGTATGATGATGACCTCCGGAGAGGCCGTCAAGTACAAGTCCTCGTTCGACGCTGCTCGCCAGATTGCCGCCAAGGAAGGTGTCAAGTCCTTCTTCAAGGGTGCCGGTGCTAACATCCTCCGTGGTGTTGCTGGTGCTGGTGTGTTGTCCATCTACGACCAGGTTCAGCTCATCCTCTTCGGCAAGAAGTTCAAGGGTGGCTCTGGCTAAATGGGTTTATCTTCTCTTGCAAGATGAACTTGAGCTGTTGGGTTTGAGGGTTTCAAAAACGAATGACGGTGGGGACGAGGAGATAGACAAGTGCCGTGGAGGTGGTCTCTTCAGGATAGAAATATGCATCTGGGCTGAACTGGACGCATTAAGAGCACTGGAAGTTTTTTCTATTTGTTGTACTTTACTACTACTGCCTGCCAGCCTTATACTTTTATCCCCTGTACTTTCATATCAGATGCAATTGTTTTTTCATGATTGCTTTATTATTCTACGTAGTATTGTATTCATTACCTAGTCAGCTGTCAACTGCACTCTCAAATGAGATGTCAACTGTCAACTGTCAACATATCACGTGACGATGACGTGGCCTGGCCATTCGCAGGGATAAGACAAGATCAATTCACTCCAACAAGTACGAAGTATTGTCTGATAGCACAGTCACTATCACGAAGTAATCACCATCTTTGAAAATGCCACCAATACGAACGTTTAAAACAGCACCTATCAATCCTCATTCAGCGACAACATCCGCGACCGAATCACAATCACAATCACAGACCCAGGTCGAGACACAAACCCAGACCGAGAATGTCAATACCTCCAAGGAGCGCAATCCAAATGAACCTGCATACGTACCCGCGACACCAACCAGTGCAGGACTATCTTCAAATCTGAGCACGAATGAAGGAGGAGGGCGAAGCTATCCAGAAGCCCGACCAGGCGCACCCGCAATGCCAGCGCCAACATCCCGTTCCGAGGGTAATAACAGCATCTATACACCTACAAAGACATATCCGACAATAAATAGTCTTGAAGATTCTCATTCTCATTCTTCTTCGCCGCCTGCGCCTCAACCTGGTTCTCGCCCTGTACCACCGACCAGGACCAGTTATGCGGCAGCAGTATCAGCCGTTGAACAAGAGACCAGCAGCAGCACCAGCAGCAGCAGCAGCAAAAAAGTAGTACCCCCGCCTCCAAAGGCTGGTGAGCAAATACAGCCTGCTTCATATTACGCTCCTGCTCCTCCTCCTACCTCTGCATTCTCAGCGTCAAATTTATCGAATGCTGGCCCGACACAAGGTCTAGGTCAAGGCCAGACAATACCAAATTCAACTTCTACGCCGTATTTATCAATGTATCAACCTCCTTCTCGCGATACCCTTCCAAATTCTTCTTCTTCGTCCGTCTACGAACGAGGAAATGGATCATTATCAGAAGGAGCTGCAGGCGATATGCTGAATACGGCAAAATCATGGATGGCGTCTGCAGGAACAAAGCTTGCGGAAGCAGAAGAGGAGATATGGCGGATGGTTAATAAGAAGACGTAAACATGGATATCTAAGTTTCTAGGTGTCTAGGTGGTTTTGATTTTTTTTTTTTCCTTCTCATTTTCCTCTGGTGGTGTTCTGTATTATTTAATTGCGGTCATTCTATCAGGTATCAGGTTACTTGGTACGGGCGGATTCGGTCTGGTTATAAGCCGGAGGTTGACGAGCAAATGATTATATCACTGATTATATTGCTGATTAGATTGATCTACTTTGGTCGCTATTGTAAAACAACAAATTGATACAAAAGACATGCAATGTCCCATTAAGATTAAATAAGAATCATAATGATAGTCAACCATCAGGCCAGACATATTCATGTATAGATATCCATAGATATAAGTATAGACTGTATAAAAACATGCAGCAGCCCATCTCGCCTACTCATCCCAGCTCAGTCCAATCAATCAAGATGACCGAGCTTCCAGGATACAAAGCAAGACCACACTGAAATTCCCCCCGAACATGAAACAGAGCAATCAGTTCAATACAGTCAAGATGACCAATTGCCAGGTTTGTGTCGTTAAGATATCGTGTTAACTGCTATATCGTGGCACTAGTTAATGCAGACAGCATTCCAGAAAACCCAAAAAAAGACGCAATTATCAGAGTGGAGAGCCAGGGGATTCTTCCTCCGGCAACAATAATAACAAAGAAAAGTCGTAGGTCGTAACTTTATCACAATAAGAAAGAAGAAAAGTGCAAGGAGAGAATGAGACCGAGCATTCGACGCTTGCTTTCGCGTAGGCTCCAGGTCATACGAGGCCAATAATGCTCCTCCCTAAAAACAGAGCAGAGAAAAAAAAATCAAACGCCAGAAACACCGCCGAGCCTTTGCGGATTTGTTTTCTCTCTCGCAGGCATATGAGTCCATCCCAGTATATAACCATAATTAAAATAAGGCACCACCTGACCAACCCAAGGAACGTATTAAGTGGTTGACAGATGATGCGGGTAGCGTTTCGTGTGTATGCAAATAAAAAGCAGTATGAGTGCAAAGGAGGCCAGCCTCGTGATGACGAAACAAAGGAAAAAGAAAACAAGACTTCTCAGAGAAGTCGAGGGATCACGAATGGAGCAAGATTCACATGGAACCCAGGCGTAAGAGCGCTTCGACTGCTGCGCGCTCCTCGTGGTCGCCGCCAATGCCGTCCGGTAACGTGAACCCTAATCTTTGAATGGTGATGCCACCAGGCATAGATTTGGCCAGGGCAGGGCCTGCAGAGCCACTGGGTTGTGGTTGCATGCGTGTATGTACAGAAGCATGGGTGCTCAAAATCCCTCCTCCGCCAGCGTTGATGGACCGCGCACGAAGGGCATCTGCACCCATACCGGCCCAGTCCTCTTCGTCAGTGACGTCGCCTTCATCCCATTCGTCGTCAGGAACAGCGTCTTCCGCCATCTCGGACGACGAACAATATTCAGGAATGTCGCCGTCCAGCGACATCTTATCGGCCTCGTGGTCACCGTAGTCTAGATCGGAGTGCGAGAAGATAGCTGAATCTGCTATACTGGTTCCGTAGACGGGTCGATCGTTATTCGTTCGCCATTGCGACTGTTGAGGAATTCGCATTCCTCCCGCCGAAGTCGGGAAACTGGAAGGCGGCGAGGATGAAACATTCGAAGGCGCGTAGGTTTGTCGGTCTCGCGGCGGTTGGCCACTGCGACGTGCGTCCCAGCGACCCCAGCCGACCTTTTCGAATATTACATTCCCGTCGATGCCACCACCTTCGCCACCGTTGCCTCTTCCTTCTAAAGCTCCTACTACCAATCTGCGCGCCTTGGCGGGAGGTATGCCTGCAAACCCGGGCACTGAGGTGGTCAAATGGCCCATGACGTGGCGGATGGCCAGAGGACCGTGAGCGAGCAGGATATCAGGCAAATGGTACTTTGCCAGCATTGCGGGCGTGATGGCCCCGACACTATCGATATTCTGAGTCGCACTCGCCACGTGGGCAAGATGATCTTGGCTCTTGGCATGGTCGACGGCATCCTGTAGATCGATATCGGAGTCGACGTGCAAGGGAGCGGTCGGCGGAGAGAGAGGGTTCTTCTCGATGCGATGACCTTGATAGTTGAGATGAAGAGGCTTACTATGAAAGCCGTGAGGGGAGAGCGTAGGCGAAATGGAGTTGGGGGGTGTTGGGAGCATTGTCGGGTGTCCTAGACGACGAGCAGATGCGGCAGTGAAGTCGCCCCTGCTGTCCTGAACAGCGTCGCGAGGAATCGGAATATCAACCGATGCGGTTTGCGCAGCAAGTGCCATGCCGATATTGGATACAGTCGTTTTCGGCGCCATGATCGCGACAAGAAGGTATAAACTGGTAGCCAGGGTGATGAGTCAGTGTTTCGGAGTCCGGTAAAAGATAAGGGGTGCCACGACGCAGAATAGCGCGCGCGCAAACGGCAACAGGATGACTCACGTCACGAATGAGTCGCGACTTGTAAAGATCTTGGCTTTTCTTCCACGAAGAAGGAAGAAAATGTTTCTCACAAGAGACACTTGATGATATATAAAAGCTGACTGATGAGCGACAGATGAGCGACAGACGACCGGGTCGGTTGGATGCGACGCGCTAATGAATGTCGGACAGACGACAAGGTAGGTGGTGATACTAGCAACTGAACTGTCTTCTGAAAATGAGACAATAAGTGGAATAGAAGGAGAGCAGTTGTATACAGTATCGGTATGGCTGAGGCCACGAAATGGTGTTTTGGATTTCTTTCGATCTTTGACTCTTTGATGGTGGTTAGAAAGAGAGGAAATAAAGAAGATGTCGGAGGGAAGACAGGAGAGATACCACGGGCTATATCAGGCAGGCGCAGGGTTATGATCCAATGTATCTCCAAAGTACCTTTGTAGTATGTACACTATGTAGAATGTACGAGGTACGACCAATGTCCCAGGCACGCATAACTAAGGGACTCGTACCGATACCGTACCGACCCCGTACTAGATTGTACCAAACTGTAACAGTGAAGTACCGGGGGCGCGTGGGGGCAATTGATTGCGCTCAGTTCTGGCTGTCTGACTGAGCGTCTCACCCTCTGACTCAGTCACCATCGGGTCAAGCAGGAGTACGAAACCGTATCAGTCCCGTATCAATACGGTATCAATCCGTAATGTACGCGGGTTATTCCCTGGTTCGCGCTGTCGATGGAAGTATCTTTCTACATGGTTGACTTCTGGTACGAATTCTATCTGCCGTTCCACTTGATTGCGCTGATACGAAGAAGAATGAATTAACGAGTGAACAGAAACAGCGAAACAGCGCACATGTCTCCAGTCTTTGGCTGGACATTGACAGCACTTCGTGGACTGTGGTGGACTGGGTGCAAACCAGGCGGACCGGGGGGGCCAAGTATGCATTGAGTAAGCAGCACATGGCCATCTTGATTGGCGACAGATAAATGCGGATGCTTTCGGACAACCAAATATTTCGTGGCCTTGGAGCCTGGGAGCCTTGCGTACTTGCGGGAGAGGGTCTTACCGGCCACCAGCAGCAACGCAGGTCATGCGCACGCTCCACGATCTGATTTGGCCTAAGCTTGATATTCTTTACGACATCAATAATATTACGTGCAAACTGATGCAAGTCGAGATGTTTCGGAAGTTGTACATCCTAACTTATGTGACTGTGTATGGTAGGTACATCAGTGATGTTCTATGCCATTCTTTTACCGCATCTATAAACGGCTAGAAGCGGGAGATTACTGCATAGTGTACATATTATGGAGTACAAGTAAATGGCCGTCATCGGTCGATGGATAGACATCTACTAGGTACCTTGCGCGAAATAGCATCCGCACGAACGGAGTTCGGCTCGAGAATGTACTCAAGTATGCACTCTGTTCGGTTCTTTTAGGCCTCTGCAGCAAGAAACCGCGTATCTCGACGGACGAATGGCAGCGGCATCTGGACGCATCTACGGAGTAGATGGAGATGTAACATCTTCCGTGAAATACGAATTGACTAAGGTGAATATATCAGAGGCTAATTAAGAAATTGTCTAAAACTAGTAAGTCACCTAAATATCAGCTTGTACGGAGTAATCACTGCCAGCAGCAACCCGCGCCGCGGGGCATGGAGGGGTGATCATCCCAGCTTATTCTCCTGAGAGTGCGCTGTACATGGTGTGTTTATGTATTTATGTATTTATGTATTTATGTATTTCTGTGTTTAATTCTTCAATTCGACTCGCTTATAGAGGACAAGTACTATTTAACCAACTCCTTAATCAGTTATCCAACTAGTAAAGTCAACAGCCCTGATCAAGCCGGGCTGAGTAAACGTGGAGCCCGCCGGTCTTGGATTACGTAGGACTTCACCAAGTTAGGTCCCTAGTAAATTGACGGTTTCAGGGACTACGCGGATCGGTCAAGATTAAGGCTTCTTCGCTCATTTCATCATCCAACTGAGAACCTGGGAACAAGCACAGGGTTGCAGGTTCTATGGCTGTCAACCTCGGAACGCTCAGGCGCCTAGATCCATGTCCATGTTCTGCGGTAGTATCATCTCTTTAACGTCTTTCACCATGTCAATCTTGGGGCTGGTTATCTTTCTTGAATCCTGAGAATTAAGGCCACTCTGGATGGAATGGAACATTGGATTTTCCATTCCGCTTGGGTGCCTGCCTTTTTCGAGGGAAGAGATACAGCCGACCTGCACTTGCCTTCGAGAAACCCTCTAACCATACAGCATACAATCATGTGATCAAATTTCGTATTTAAATTATTGGACTTATATAAATTGTCTTTCTCCTTCTCCTTCTCCTTCTTTCTCTCACTGTCACGCCTGTATCTGCTTCGACTTTTCCAATGAACCCAAGTATACCTAGGTAATTGATCACTGCGACTTCGCTTCAAACTCCTTTATAATTTCATCCACTACTGCTGCAAGCTCATCGGGACGCGACAGGAAAGGACTGTGACCTGATCCTTCAAGCGTGCGGACAATCCACTTGTCCCGTCCGCCTGCTGCCTCAATCATATTGTCTTGCTGCTCGAGGGGAACAGGAACATCTGCCGTGCATCTAATGTAGCCGAATTTCCCGGGGAAATTGCTGTCTTGCCACGCCTGGGGCGGTATAATGCCCAGGTTGGCCGCCATTGCCTGAGGCTTAAGTTGGGGGAGTGCCCATTCTCTGAGATCGGCCGGTACATCGGGCTCGAATAGCCGGCCACTGGGATCTTTGAGCACAAGAAATCCCTCGGAAGGCGTGTCCCAGTGCACCCAGTCCAATCCACCCATCGATTTAATCAGCGCCCCTTGGTCCATACCACCGGGGAATATGAAGGCAGAGAGGTCTATCAGTCCCACTATTTGACCCTTATTCTCTCCCGTTAGGCCCGTGAATGCAGCACTCCCAATGGGTCCTCCGTACGAGTGAGCCAATATAACAAGTCGCTTCCCCTGACTGAGTAGCGATTCCACGACGGATCGGACAGCTGCTGCATCGTCGAACTGTGTCGTGCCTAGGTTTCCACTGGAGGGTAGGTCCACGGTTTCCACGGAATAGCCTAGAGCCTCAAGTGACGGGATCTGATACTTCCAGCACCAAGATCCGTGCCAGGCACCATGGACGAGTAGAATAGTGATGTTTTTAGCGGTTGACATCACGGCGGATTTCTGAATGATGTGGTTAGTCTGCCAGTCTTTGACGGGATTTTCGAAAACTACATCCACAGCCGCGACGAGCCTTAAATACTTTTTTTCATCTTTCAAGTTGTTGGCTCAGCTGAACTAGCCGAGTCAGTCGCCCCTAACTGAACAAAGCTAATGCGACAGTTAGTTGAGTTAGGGATCGCTACGAAATGGCTGAAACGCCGACTCTTCTTTATCTCAATGAATTAAGCTCCCCGCGACCTACTTTCCCCCCGGGTGGTTTGGTTCGGACAAAGGAAAAATCTCTCCGTGTACTTCACGGAGCGTCTGAATAAACATGGCCGTAATTTGTTCCGGTACGGAGTACCGTAGTGATGGTTGATTAAAACTCTAAATTAACAGTATATTTGTAATCAATGCTCCAAACTAAAGATTTTAATCAGAATCTGGCAAATTGGGTTTGAAAAAACTATTGATTTAAATTTCATAGCTTATCAATTTAGGTATGACCTCCAGGGCTCGCTGATCTAAGAGAATGTTCCCGAGGTCTATGGTCAATATCTATATAAATCCGAGGGACGATCAGTTTTCCCATACCTAGGTACTGAACCTTGAATCACAACATCACGCCCAGCTCAAAAGTTTAGTCTCTAGCTTAGGTATTTGACAGCTAGCTACCTACCTAGCTCCGGAGCTGGCCCAGTAAAATGATTTCCAGCTGCCTGTCTCCCAAACTGGCTCTGCAGGCCATTTTCTACCTGACTCGACAGCCCGTTCCTGTTCCTCAATTGGCGGAACTCCCTAGGGAGGTCTGGGGTACTGAGATAACCTGGAAGTCTCTTTCACACACCTTACGACACTCGCAGGGTCAATCGAGTCATTTATTTGACAATGGTCTGTCTCATATCAAAATTACTTTATTCTCAGGATGAAAATAGACAAGGCCATATCATGCTAAGGACAAAAAATCCGCTAATAAGTTAAGGTACGGTACCCGGGTGACAGACAGGCACGAAACTGTAAATTGTGCATCGCCATTAGCTTCGTGTCAGATTCGATCGGTCATTAAGTATACACCAATACATGGACATCACATTGATCCCGATAATAAATCGAAAAGATCATATTTTGCTGTCAATATGTCTAGCTGAGTTCCTTCCTCGGACCGCTCGTCAGGATTCGGAACGCGTTCAGTCCGGATCGATCTCCACATGGTCAACATCCGAACTTCAACTTCCCCTCTTTCGTCTGATTGAACGTCTTTCTTGTCGCGGCAAGGTACATTTCAGCAAAAAAATGATTACTAGTTGAGATATCCAAAGAAATAGATCAAATAGAATATATTCTCCGAAGCAGGCTTGCAGGCTACCGAGAAACATGTATCTATTCCTGGAGAGACCTCCACCACAATCTTGTCGTTGCACAGAACGCTACCTACCTACCTAGGTATTTTGTTTGACGTCTAGCTCAACACCAACTCTGGGCTTTATGATGGAGAAGTCAGACAACACGTCTTACTCCCTTGTCAAAGAATCCTATCGTATTCTCGCAGCCTTGTGCAAACGATCCTCATCCCTGAACTTGCCGGAGTCAGTAGCCGCAAATCAGAATGCAGTCACTTTCCATTCCACGACAGACTCAATCTATTTCCCTATCCCTTTTAAAGAGACTGAAACGCTAGCAGCTTTAAAGGCTATTGAAGGGCTGGTCGCGTCCGAAATTGCGGATGTTCGGTATGGAAAGACTGCGGCAAGCCAACGGTCTGTGAGCGTCAGTTTGGAGGCCGCAACTTACTTTGGCTGTCAAGCGTACATGGCCAAAATCGGCGGGCTGGGGAAGTTGGATAGCGGTGTAAAAGCAAAACTCAAGGGTGGGAGTCGTCGCTGCAGAATATTAAATTGAAAAAACAAATTGCTGATGGACTTCTCTCTAGACACCGATCTCTTGGCTGCTCAATCAAATGGATATCGGAGAATGTCTGCCAATCTTTACCGGACCAAAGATGAGAAATTTTTCCATATTCACGGGTCATTAGAAGCTTCGACAACTCTGAATATGATTGGACTCGAAGGTCACAGGCCAGATTTGACCGACTATCAGGAAATCATCCAGACTATCGAGGGGAAAGTCTCGCTGTTCACCGCGGCCGAGCTGGAGAAGATGAACGCAGAAAGGCGGCAGGCTGGAGTTACGGCTTACAAGTACGAAGAATTCATTCAAACTCCTCACGTAAGTCTCTACTTTTCTTTCTTTCTTTGTGGCAAGTCTACCTGCTCACGGATACAAAAGGGCCAGATAAATGTGAAAGAGCCACCGTGGACAGTCACCTCTTTGAAAGGCAATGTACCTGCAACAGAATTCCCTCCTTCGGCTCCAGGAAACCGGAATATTCTTCACGGCATCAAAGTCCTTGAACTCTGTCGAATCATTGCCGGCCCAACAATCACTCGAATTCTGGCCGAGTACGGAGCGGACGTTCTCAAAATCACAAGTCCGAATCTGAGCGACGTGCCATTTTTCCAAGTAGATGGTAACATGGGCAAACATGCCGCTGATCTAGATCTGAAAACCGCCGAAGGAAAAGTGGAATTCGATCGATTATTGGCAGACGTCGATGTGTTTGTGGATGGATACCGACCTGGCGCTTTGGAGAGATTGGGTTATGGTCCAGATTATTTAGCTGAGTTGGCGGAGAAGCGAGGGAAAGGAATTGTCTACGTCAATGAAAATTGTTTTGGATACGAGGGAGAATGGGCTGGGCGTCCGGGATGGCAGCAAATTGCAGATTGTGTATGCTTTCTTTCCCCTCTCCCCCCCCCCCCCCTTCCTGCAGCCTCTGAACAATGTTTTTTAAGTAACAGGAAAGATGAATTGACTAACTTTTGACGCACAGGTGACAGGCGTTGCATGGGCGCAGGGGAAATTCATGGGCCTTGATACTCCCGTCGTCCCTCCTTTCCCCATCTCCGACTACGGGACAGGCTGTATGGGAGCCATTGCAGCATTGACAGGCCTGTACCATCGCGCTACAAGAGGAGGATCTTATCACTGCAAAGCTTCTCTGATGCATTACGATCTATTACTTTTCGCCGTGGGCCAGTATTCTGCAGAAGTGCAGGAGAAGTTACGAAAGGATGTATCGCCCGAATTCCTGGCATTAAGACACCACGATAGCGTCGACCGTATCTCAGCGACGACGCTACGGATGCTTCGAGAGAAGTTTCCGGACTTATTTATTCAAGGAAACTCAAAATCTTCTCCGTATACGGAGAAATGGTTCTCCGAGCACTATGGCGAGGAGATTGAAGTAGTCAGTCCCGTTGCGCGGATTGAGGGCGTAGATACTGGGTTTGTCCGTGCCAGTCGTCCAAATGGCAGTGATAGAGCCAGTTGGGAAGATTTTGGGCTTCGAGAGAAGGATCACATCTTGAAAGATTCTATTTGATTTAGAGCAATCTATCATAGATGAAACTAGGTGCATAGATGTAGCGTGTAGTTGAGATGATTCGATAGAATTTCTCATATCATCCTATGGAATATTGCCTTATAGATCTTTCTAGTACATAATTGGATTTCCAGCTCCGGAACTACATCTGGGTATCCATGTCTTGACCTGAATCAATTGAGTCAATTGCAAGCAATCGGCTGGAGTTTGCCCCGCTCTGATATCATTAATAATCCAGTATGCTTTGAAATCCGTGGATATAAAGCTGTGGTAGGCGGCTCCAGAAACAGAATTGGAAGCTTCTTTCAAGGTTTCCACTGTCTCCTCACAAATTGCCGCATTCTACCTAATTCCGCCTAACAATCATTCATCAAGACCAACCTTGGAAGGCTTTTCATTCACATTACATATATTTCCTTGAGAAATCATCAAGGACATTGTTATTTAAAATGGCTTCCAATATTGAAACCACCAATCTATCATCTCCTCTAGTGGCTCCTGAAAGAGCCTCGATTCTGACGAATTTCATGTCCTCGTTCTACACCACAAGTGACAATCCTACAGCCCACGAACAGTATGCCCGAGACTTCTTCACGCCGACCGCAACTGTGATTATGGGCAGCAAAAGAGCAGATGGTTTCGACGGTACGTTTTTCCCCCTTCTTACTATCCTTTTTTTCCCCCAAGAAATCAATAAGGTGCACCCTATGATCGTCATCTATACTGACAGGAAACGAGGGGATTCTCCCCTCGAGAAACTTGGAAGAGATCCTCGCATTCCGCCATTCGCTGTGGACATCAGTCTCGTCCCGTCGACATCATGTATTCAAAATATATTTCGGCGATAAAAACGACATGATGCTTCACGGAATCGTGACGTACGTCATGAAAAACGACGTGCCCGGAAAAGAGGTCAAAATCGAATGGGCTGCCAGAGCCGAGTTTGAGGAGTCCGAGGGATCTACGCCGCGGATGAAATTTTATCAGGTTTATTTGGTACGATATACCCATTGCCCTCCTGCTTCTTTGAATGATGTTTGATTTCCAAGGTTTGAGTTTTTGAGTTAAGCTTATATTGTTGGTATGTTGAAACAGGACACGGCTGCGCAACAAGCTGCGGCCGCGGCAGTGAAGCAGTCATAAATTGGTATTAACTGCAACCTCATTTGAATTGAAGGTGACCTGTCAACCTATATAATTGCATAACTTTTTATGGTACATTACAAATAGCTATCTGTTCCGTACATGGGGATATTCCCCGAATACAGCCCCGTATCCTGATCAAGTGGCCACAACATATCAAAATGAATAACGTCTTCAAGGACAGGACCTGGATCAGGACCTAGCAATTCGTTGGTTCCAGGAAATACCAGCCCCTCTACATTGTCTGCAGACGTGTTATTACCGTAAATATTTGAAACTCCATTCGCCAACGAAGTATAATCAAATCCCGCCGCGGTAAATGGATCGGCTAAAGTAGAGTCCGGGGCTGCAGCGCCGTTCACGGGGATAGATTGAGGGTTATTTGTTGAAGGCCAGTCCCACGAGACTGGTAATCGTATGGACGACTCTGCAACCGAATTCGAAGACGTCAAAGAGTTATCGTTCTGTTTGTGCCCTTTGCGCTGGCTAGCAGCGTGTGTCTTATCTGAGAAAAGATCCTCTATGGGATCCTTCATCACAAATTCCTTGTTTGTTGAGTGTGTTAAACCATTCATTGATCGACGATCCCCGATACTCTTCTGAAACGATTTCAGAATCTGAAGGTACCGAGCTGCCAAAAGATCTGCTTCCGCAAAATGCTGATGTAGATAGATGGCCATCTGCGCAATTGAGTCGTTCTCTGGGTTTTCATACACGTTGAAAAATGAATTGGTCAATATAATTAGCGCTGCTAAAAACATCCAATTGCTTAAAATTTTCAGGTGTGAGATATTAGTGAACCAGACTCCGAGAATGAGACCAGAGGGAAACAACTTACATTATGAAGGGATTCCTCCTCGGTAAACACCCTTTGATACGAATCGCTTGCACAGCCCGAATCATGTGTGTCGCCGATCGGACACAAGCCGCGGAGTATTTCTTGAGCTCCGGATTCTCTGCTACCCGGATCTCCCCGGGAGAGCTGACCACTGCGTCAGACGCATCTGGCGACCTTTGTGATAGAGAGTCGGGTCTCTTTCGTTCATGGGCAATGATTTTCTTCACATGGAGAAGTAAAAATGGCCGAGTCAGTAGAATAATGGTGCTGAAATACGTCATCCAAACGTGCAATTGACCTATGGCTTTTCCAGGATCATCGTGCGGCATTGGAGTCGGTTGCCATTGCAATACTTCGGGAAGAGATTGTGTCCATTCGTGGATTCGCAGCGCAATATCTCGTGCGATTCGTAACGATACTTTTCTTGATCGATATACTTGATGCAAGATGGATCCGTGAATCTCTGCAGCTCGAACGGACGAAATGAGAGCCTCAAACTCGAAATTTTCAACAGATCCCGGCGGAACGGTAGTCAGTCGATCTTTGTGAGGGAAAAGCTCCTCGGAGATTTCTTCATCTTGTATGGACGTTGGTCGGCCAAGGCAAGACGCCAAAAATCGGTCCATCACGTAGAGACTACGCCAGAGCAGGATTCTAAAGCATTTTCGTTAATTGTGAACTGCAACTGAAGCAAAGTCAACACTAAAAAAAATACCTTGGAACAGACGTGGATCTTCTCTCTGTCGCATCGTATACCCGTTGCGTCTCCGCTCTGTGTAAGCCCAGTGCATACGCGAGCCGAACAGCCATGCCTAAGATAATCAGTCTAAAAGAAGTTACAACGTTACAAAGGAAGAGACTGACCTATATAAGCCCAGGCAGTATTGCGTTTTCCCACTGATAACATGTATAAAGTCATGAGAAGCAGGGCTTGAATGGATGCAAAATCGCCGTCTTCGATACCAGACGCAGAATCCTTGAGGTGCCTTGCAGCCAAGAAGAACATTTCGCTACGGTCAACCTTTTCTGATAGGAGCCTCTTGAGAATTGCGGCTTCCTTTGGTGACGGCTCAGCTGGAACGAATCGCAGTTGGAGGCCCACGGCAAAAACTAGGTACAGTATGCACATCCATGACTGATCAGCTGCGAGCGGATTTTGATACGTGCGTTCAACACGCAATTTGAATATTTGCTCGTCAAACAGATGCAGCATTCCTTTTGTCTATGCCAAGTGTCAGCATGTTTTCCCATTGATCGTGCGATTTGGAGACGACTCACGTTTGCAAAAAATGATTCCACCAGATACATTGCAGCCTCACGATCAGGAAGAGTGTATGCATACTGAAAAGTGAGGGGTTGTGCCTGCATGGATGCTTCGAGGATATTATGTCTATGAGGATCCACAGTGAACATCGACGTTCCAACCACGCTCGCCACCAGCTGGCGAATGGTTTGTAGGTACGACAATGGTGCGGAATCTCCAATGTAAACTGTACCGTATAACGAGGGGAGTTAACAACGGAAAAATTCACATTTGAGAAAAGGAGACACTTACGCATTCGTCCTTTGCCATCATCTAGCATCCGTGACATGCCTTGCATCTCAGCTTCATCAGTCTCGTCCGACGCTTCATCGCCGATGGCATTTTCGACTTGCGCCGTATGCGTTGCCGCCGCATTCAAGACATATAAGGAATCCCGATGCCGCTGTTGTTCGTGGTCTTCGTGGCCAGTTCCTGAATAAATATCTTGTGATTGTCCCACGAATCGAGCTGTAACGACAGGCGAGGCAGTGCTCTGACGGCGCTGGCCGTCAGATTCCTCCAAGCCCCTAGCTTCTGAATCGTCGAAATCTGCATTGATAGCTGAGTCTCCCAATTTGCGTTTCTTATTATTGATACCCTGCTCGGCAGGGGCATGGGAGTCGAGCACACTACCAGTGGCAGGTACAGGAGCAACGAACAAGCATGGGACTCGGCGTTTATCGCAATTAATGCATGGCTGCGTACCATTGCACTGTTTCAAAGAATCCAACGAATCAAAGATTAGTATCAGGTTTTACGGGACTTCATTATCTATCGTCATACGAAACACTCGTGACGAGGGTATTCGCGGCGACATGTAGCATACTTTCTGTTTCCGCCTCTTGCACTCCTCACATGCTTGGGCGGCTCGAATACGATTCTCTGGGGCCACTTTTCGACGGGCCATTGCGGCCTCGCGGTCCGCCTGTAGCAGAGAAAGAGCTTCGAAATGAGGCTATCAAAATTTGTTTAGTGCAAAATCAATGACTTTCGCGGTTCGACATCCGAAGAACCAGTCCCGGACCGTGCAAAATCGGGTCTTCTTCCGAAAATGCGGGCTAGTGTTGCGTCGGCGTAGGAGTAGCGGTATGCTGCGCTAAAGAGAAATCGATGCGCAAATAGGGACAACTTGGCCCGATTAGTTTCTGACGGCTCGAGGAACCCCGCACAGATATATTGTTTCCGACATGATCCTTGTGTGTCTTCGGGCTGCGAGTCTAAAAAGTAGAGAATTGGGAGCTTCCCCGCAAATGTGAAGATGCGCGGTCGGAATAAGGTCCAATAGATGAGCTCTGATTGGCTCAAAACCTAAGAGTGGGTCTGCTATGCGGATGTATGGGAGATCCGACTGAATAATCTGATATTGGTGCATCCGATCAACTGCTTACATCTGTGTATTTTGGTATTATAGCTAGAAAATTGATGTGTTTGAATCTGAATCTGACCACTGTCGTGTAACCAATTTCTTTCTCTTGCGTGTATTGTCGAACGGGCAGATCACGGCTCCAACCTTACCCGAACATCAGATTAGGAACCTTGGAACACGTCAAATGTTCGTCTGCATGACACAATGAATGGAAGCTTGAACAAATCCCATTTTTGAAATCACGAAAACAACTCCTCCCTGTCATAACACTCTATAGTTTGACAGTAATATTGACAATTGCCCACTATGCCTTTCATCGACGTCAATCAGAAACAGCTCCACTACTCTGATTCTCATCCCAATGGTGCTCCCGCCGGCGGCCTCACAATTGTCTTTATCCACGGCTTGGGGTCTTCACAGAACTATTACCACCCAGTTATACCATACTTGAACACCAGTCATCGGTGTATAGCAATCGATACCTACGGCTCCGGAAGATCGTGCTTCACGGGATTGGACCAGTCCATTGAGACTATCGTGGAAGATGTCGTCAAAGTAATGGATTCGTTGAAGATTTCCAAAGCTGTGCTTGTCGGTCACTCAATGGGTGGAACGACGGTTCTAACACTTGCCTCAAAGTACCGTGACAGGGTGGTTGCGGTAGTGGCAATTGGCCCGGTGCATCCATCAGCCAGTACAGGACAGATCTTTGAAAAGCGGATTCAGGTGGTGTCGGAAGGTAAATGGCATTCGAAACATTCCTCACGATTCAAAGAATGAACAATATCTGACATGAGCGGCAGACGGAATGGAACCCATGGCTAATACAATCCCCACCGCTGCAACCGGATCGAAGAGTTCACCTTTGCATAAAGCGTTCATACGAGAATTAATCCTAGGACAGTCTCCTGAGGGTTACATCTCTCTCTGTCGTGTGATTTCGGAGGCAACTGCTCCGGAATATACTGCCATTACTGCACCATTATTGATAATTGCCGGCTCTGAAGACAAGTCCGCTCCGTTGGAAGGTTGCAAGCATATCATTGCGAATGTCTCGAGTTCTGTGAAATCACTTGATATACTTCCAGGAGTCGGTCACTGGCATTGTATAGAAGCAAGTGAAGACGTCGGAAAATTGATTTCCACCTTTGTTTCACCATTTACTTAGCTGAGATCGTGACCATCAAGTAGAAACTAGATATTACTAGATAGTTTGGAATTTAGATTCGACTAATGCACTACAAGTACTAAGCTACTGGATGGACTATGATCGAGTTACTCATCAGTCGAAACAAAAATGCATGATTTCGAATATACAAACTTGGCCACAATTGAAACCTTAGATTCAAGAATCCTTCGGGACTAGTTTCACGTCGTAAGATAGCTCGAGAGAAGCTTTAGGATCGCCTTCCAACGGGACAAAGTCCACAACCAACGAATCCTTGACTGCGAAGACAGAGTCGTTAGTAATATATTTGTCATTCTTGTCAAATATCTGGGTGACAAGCGGTTTGTAATTTTCGTGAGATGCCTAAACCCAAGTTAGATGTTTGCTCCTTCTAAATCCAACTCCGATATCAAGCCTACCAATATATGAATATGCGCTGGGCGATAAGGGTGGCGGTCCATCAATTCCAGCAATTTTCCACTTGGACCTATACTCTAGTAAGTACAAGTCCAATTCACGCAAAGAAACTTAGGATATATTGCTCACCATCATTTGGTACAGGATAAGGGGTAGGTCTCAAGCAGTAGAGCCAGTATCGTCCATTATTGTCAGTTGTAAATTTTCCTCGCAAATTATGTTCGATCTGTTTCGGGTCTTGTTGCTCGTATAAGCCATTTGTCGACGCCTGCCACACTTCAACCACCGCTCCAGGAATAGGGTTCTTGGTTTTGAAATCGAGAATCTGCCCGTGCATAAAAACAATCTCCCCATCACCAGGATTCGTGACTACTATGCTGTCGCCGTTCTGTCGAACCAATGTATCTGCTCGAAAGAACGGGCCCAGAATTGCCGTTGCTGTCGGTGCATCTGATTCTGATGCGACTTTGTAGGTGATTTCATCTACCAGTCTGCCGTAGCTTAGCATGAAACTATACCTAGGTATGCACTTGACGATCGCCCCGATTAGTTATACTTACGATTCGAGTCCAATAATGTCACACAGTAGTTGTCCCTCATTGCGTTTGGCGTCACTCATTTGGCCTGCCCAATTGATCATTTGAACACCTTTCATCCATTCATCGACTGTAAGCTCGTTTTCTCGCGCAAAGTCATGGATATGACGAATTAAGCCGGCCATCAGCTGCCGGAGACGAGGATTCGTCTTGGGGCCCATGGCATTAATCACGCGGTCGGTGAATGTCGGATCATATTGATGCTCAGCCATTTTGTGAACAGCACTATCTGCTAGTATACAAGAGGTTGTTTCTAAAATACTCCGAAGGTTCCAAGGTTCCAAGGTTGAGAAAGCCGGTTTATAGGAGTATGCGAAGCCAAGATGTGAATTAAGTAGAATCGTGGTTTTTCAGTCCAGAGAAGGCCAGCGATTTTAAATTGTTTTTGCAAGCTGTTCATAGAAGCTGCTAATATGGACTTTTAATCACAGACCAACAGTCAGCTCTTCCTTTGATTGCATAGAAAGAAGTCGGGGATTGTCCAGTCGGGTAGTGCACCACCACGGGTACCTAGGTATTTCCCCTCACTTGACAAACTCCGTTATTTCGATAGTTTCTATTCGTTGACTGGACCTTCATGCAGAAGTCATAACTTACAATCCGATGGGCTAAATTCATCGGTGCGATTTTGACAAGGGACAAATGGAAACGCGGCAGCCGATGAAACCGGTGATCATGAAGATGAGAGATTTACAGTACCTCAAAATAAAAGATACGAACACAAAATTTATCTGATTCCGATGGACCAAGCGGTATACACATCATGATTGCTGTATCCTGCCTCTCCCTCTCCCCCTCCCTCTTCCTCCCTCGCCTCTAGACTTTGGATTCTGTTTCTCTGCCAGATGGGACGGTAGCTCTTGAACAATTTTTCCATTTTCCCACAGCACACCTAACCCAGCCTTTCTTTCCACAACCAGGTCAACAAATTCCAACGGAACTATTTTGCGTCCACTACTATCTCCAGTGTCCAATCCCTCGCTGAGAATGACACCGTTCTCACTTCTGGAAAATGGACAGCCCGCTTCCAACGCCTTGCGTAAATTCAAATAAATCAAGATCTCAGCATCGGATCTCATCCCAGAGATCACGTTGACTTTCGTTCTAAGGTCTAATTTTGCAACCGGCGCATCTCGACCGTTAGGAAATATTTCGTTGATTGTTGGGCCAGTCGCAAAATGAACTTGTAGTCTAGACATGGGACGCAGACCACCAGACGCTAAGATCAACGGCCACGCCCCGTGATATGTACCGTGCACAACGGTATCTGGCAATTTAGACATGGACTCATCTCCGGCGTCGTCGTTGAGTGTCAATTTTTCCAAGAAGAGCGTCGTATCTACGATCTTCATACTGTGTCCTTGCGTTGCTCGAATAAGGAAATGAGAGGGATCGGTATCCTTCACCGACAACGCGTGTGCTGTTGCGTTTTTCTGTTTCTCTTCGGATGCAGCAGTGGCTACTACGGCCTCCTGTTGTTCGTGGCCATCTCCTTGATCCGCGTTCGGAATGTCAGGAGACAGATAGAATAATGAAAATCTCTGCTTATCCGAGCTGGAAACTGCCTCTTTGATTTCGGGCAACGTTGCTTTTAAAGATTTCACTTTTCTTGTCTCAAGCTGCACGCAAATTAGCCATCCAATCCGTTCCGGACCACCAGCAGTTGCTTACGTACTAGATCAGCCACGTTCACGTAGCCTTCTTTGCTAATTTTCAAATTTTCTTTCTCTGCTGAATGTCGGAGAAGATGCGATAGAGCCTTGGAGAGCGCGACCTCGCGGGGCATGGCTCTGCCGCCGCCTTGACGAGACATGGCGCCGAGAATATGTGGCTCAATGTGGTCAAATGTACGAACTATTCTTCGCTTTCTTGTTGGAAGCAACAGCTCAAATCTTGATATTAAATCGTAAACATGAAAATTGAGATGTCGTCAAAAGCAGATACGGAATCCTGAGTCACTATGAGTCACGGTACATGCAGAGTCACTTGCTGTACGCACCTTTTAAACCAATGCCAATAAATACGACTAGTCAAAGGTTTATTTGCATGAAACGGTCAGTATAGCCGAACGCAGCTAGTGAAGTCAGCTAGGTAAAGGCTTGTCGTGTATGTATACTAGTAATAATGATTGGACTCTGAAAATTATTAGACTAGGCTGATGACTTTGGATAGAAATGCAGAAAATCAAAGCGGCCGCCCCACTCGGGCTCAACTTAGCCTTCAGGTCTACAAACCCGTCTACAAATTGATTCGGTTTTGTGCAAAAGATGTTCTAATTGTAAAGAAAGTCTTCTAGAATAAATAATATGTCTAACAAAGTCGGAGGTGAGAGGCAGATCTAATATACAACTCCAAAGCGCTTCCAAGGTTGCTTCTCGAGCTTTGAGCCCTGGGAATCTAAAAGCGAAACCACTTCTTGATAACAGTTTCTACTGCATCAATATCCAACGGTGCATCCTCTGAAATGGCCCAAGCAACGATTCCGTCAGGTCGAACAATGACAACTCCAAGTTCTCGACTATCTTTAGCTTTCAGATCGATGTAGTCAAGGTGTGCTTTAGTGGCCAAGTCCCTGAGCGCAGACTTGTTCTGAAAATCAATTACCATGTCCTCGAGCGCTTCTTTACCCTGAAAATCAATCAGCAGGCCTTTCCCGTTCTTCATTTTGTCTCCCAACCTCGACCCATCTTCAAACTCAAAGTCAGGCACGCTCAGTCCCGTTGCGGGATGCGGAGCATTCCCACCAATGCCATCGATAGCGTATCGGTGCGACAAGCCCCAGAATTGATCTATTAGCATATTCGTGCCGTCAACTGTGTCGATCAAGTCCTTGACAACCTTGCGAATAGCTGCGCTGAACGGATTCGATTGTAATAGTGAGACCTGCGCTCTTGTCCAATCGAGAGCCCAAGCTCCGACGGGTCGACGCTCAGCTTCGTACGTGTCTAGTACGGACAAGTCCAACGACTCGTCGCTTCTCTTCTTTTCTTGCTGTACGGTTGCAGCGAGCTTCCAGCCGAGATTCATGGCGTCTCCAAATCCTAGATTCACACCCTGAGCACCCAGAGGCGAATGAATATGTGCTGCATCTCCTGCCAGCAATACACGCCCCTTTCGATATGAAGTCGCTTGCATACATCGATCCGTGTAAGTAGACGAGAGAATGATTTTGGTGATGTGTACATCGTCTACACCCGTGACGCGATTCAGGGCTCCCTGGAGGAATTCCTGGGTGATTTCTCTCGTGCGATGATTCACTCCTCCGTCAAACTCAAGTAAATGAATCATACCCTTTTGACCCTTGATATACATGCCCTTGGGTGTCGGATTGAAGCCCGGGTTTAGTTTTTCTGCACCATCCAGCTCGCATTGGAGGGCATACCCTGTGAATTGAGCTTCTGTTCCTTCGAATTTGAATTCCGCGGCTTTGCGGATCACACTTCGTGCTCCATCGCATCCCACCAGCCACCTGCCGCGAAATGATTGATGATTCGGGCCAGCTTCTACCGTGACCTCATGCTCGTCTTGCGACAAAATCTTCTCTACTCCATGACCCCTGAGAATCGTCACGCCCAACGTCTCTGCTCTCTTGGCGAGAGTGCTTTCCAATTTTTCGATTGTAGCTGCCGCTGGTATCAATCCCGGTCCTTCGAGGCGATATTTCCATCTGTTTAATTCGATTTTGTAGGCGTTGAACGTTATCCCACCAAAATGACCTCCATATTGAAATCCTGCCTTTTTCTCAATGCGGTTTTCCCTTTGGCTGAGATCGACAAGATCTCCAAGTAAGCCGCGTCGGTAGAATGATTCTACAGACGGAGTGTTTAATCCACGAGTGCCTAGGGGTGCCTGTTTCCAAGGAGATTCGGGACCTTGGTCTCGCTCAAGCACAAGAACTGAGGCGCCCGCGAGGCCGAGTTCACAAGCCAGAAGAAGACCAACTGGACCCGCACCAGCGATAATCACGTCGTAGAGTATCTCCATCGTGAGCGTTAAAGACTGAATAATCGAATGAAGAGCTGAAGGTCTGATGAATTATAGAATCTTTTTTCGCCTTTTCCAGTACAATCCAGGATGAGGAAGTTGTCCCAATTTATATATTTGGACCATCGTCCATCGAAACTAGGCTCCAACCACCTCGAACTTTGTCAAATCAATGATGCAGGAGAGTTTTCAGAGAAAGAAAGCCAGGGCTTGTCCAAAGTTGATTCTTTCCGCTCCAATCGGTTGTTGTGAAAAATGTGATCGTCAATATTGGAGTTGTACGAGCATTTCGGTTCTGACAAGAGCCCGTAGCATGTCTCCGGGAATGAGGCTCGGGGTTTTTTAAAACCCGAGCAACCCTCCCACCTTGCGACGGCACCGAAGGATTTCATGATAATAAAGTAATGAAACGATCATCCCATAAGAAATTAAATGCTACTGCTCCACCATAGTACTTATTCTTGGCGGGCTGGCTGAAAACTCACGAGGTAAACCAGAAATTAGGTGGCTGCAGCCAAAGCTGGACCCGCAAGAATCAAGAAAGTTGGCAATTTGCATCTGTTAATAATTGAAAGGATTCAGGACCAATTTCACACCTACACACAGGTCCTAATGTTTCACGGCCTATGACGATCTGTCAGTTTGACACTTTGACTTGTCTGTCTTGAACAAGAGGCTGCTTTTTGCATGAGCGTTGGGGGGTCTACAAACATAGGAAAATGCTTGATGGTAATTGTGTAGCGAGACTTGACGTTTACTGCTTGACAGGAGGCTTATCGTCCAAAATCATCTCACTGAAGTACTGTCTCGTTTGGATGGGATGGCGAGCAAAAACTTGTATCATATCGGTGACAAGAGATTTCGAACTCGCAGCCCTGTGAAACAGCCGGAAAGATTCGATCAATCACAAGACGGATTGGTGGAATAAAATATTATCCGATATGCATGCCAACTAGCTTATTCATAGAATCGAATGAACGATGCATTATTCCCTTCTGCCATTTGTATGTACACTTGTAGTCGTCATTGTGGTGGTAGTCTGCTGGAAGACATACTTTTGGCATGCCTCTTTCAACAAATGGATCCTGCGTTGAGTTTGGATGAATACGCCACGATACATATCAAGACTTTGCTCCACGACTTCCATTCGAGTTCGAGTGCCGTTGCAGATGTCTCGCATCAGTTGTTCCATTTCTTTCCTCAAATGCGGTTTACTGAGTGAGGGGCAGTCTGCCAGACCTGCAACCACATTGTCATATCCTTCAACGAGGGCCACGCCTAGTCGAGTTGGTATCAGCTCTTCCACCCCTGTATTGCCCCCTGTAGCTCGACCGCGACCCCGGCCGCGACCACCGCCTGCCTCACTACTGCCTGTAGTGGTACGAGGACGCGCCGCGACGTACTGTCGTTCTTTAATTTTGTTAATATGTTCTGCCATGGTAGCATCTGTACCGATACCGTTGGCGTCCATGAGCGCAATCAATTCTGGCTCCGTCAAGTAGGACGGCGGCGTTGTCTTTCCCTCTGTGATCTTCGCCTCTGTTGGCTCGAAAGTCTCACCAACCTCAAAAGCAGGAAGCTGAGTACTGCTCTCCCACTTGTCGTAGACATAGATATCCAGGTAATTTCTTTCAAGAACTATCAGCCCCTTGGCGTGGAAAAACTCGTCGCCGTATTGAATTTCAACTTCAGAGGTCTGGCCTTTGGCGTCTTCGGAACAGCATGCAAGGAATCGGCGAACCACAAAATCAAATACTCGCTTCTCCTCGTCTTTGAGAGCCAAAGGAGCTACTGCACAAATGGGATGAATGGGAGGGTGAGCTTGATCGTTATTTTTTCCTGCGCGAGGTGTTCTGAAATTCCCGTCCAACAAACTATGTATGCTTAGCATGAGTCGAATTGGGGACAAGGAGATAGACTTACCCTCGCGCATACTGTCCCCAGGTATTATCTGTAACTTGCTTCTCAACAAGTTTCTTCAAGTCGATGGCTTTGTCGAATTGGTCAGTCTCTGTTCGCGGATAGCTAATGAATCCACGAGTATATAATGTTTCTGCGAC
This sequence comes from Talaromyces borbonicus, assembly GCA_002916415.1. NCBI lineage: Eukaryota > Fungi > Ascomycota > Eurotiomycetes > Eurotiales > Trichocomaceae > Talaromyces > Talaromyces borbonicus. Next base: position 1,551,939 of record NBSA01000012.1, read on the forward strand.
TTGCATGACCTTATGGGATGTCATTCGCAGATATTTACTTCCCATCATTTGCAGATCCACGGTCGTCAGCGGTAGAGGTCGCCACTTGCTCGTTGGCTTTTTTGTCACCTTTGTGACTTGGGCGTTCTTGGCATCCAGTGATCTTTCGAGCATGACGGCCACTGCTGCCCTGTCGAAGAGCCGTACCCGGCGCCAATTGAACTTGACATTGATGTCATCGCGTTTATGCATCACTTCAATAGCCCAGAAGGGCTCGGGCTTGAAGTTTCGCACTCGAAGATAGCGATCGACGACGAACCCCAGAGTGGGGAACTGGCATGAACCTACTGCGGTCAGTCTAGATTTCTTACGAGAGGATGGGGAGACTAATTCACCGTAACTGATTGGACCTTGGTCTAAGGGGCTTCCTAAGGTTTGGAGTTGAAGGGTTTGAAGTCGCGTAAAGGCAGCTCCGACTCGCAAATCTAATTCAATTCTCGCGGCCACAGCGTTCGCTTGCTTCTCGTCCAGTTCAATTGGCTCGCGAGCTGCTTGCATTACATGACTAGGTTTGAGTTATTTAAAACGAACAGTAGAGTCATCATTAAACTGTTAGGTGAGTTACTTACGCTCGTTCAGTGTTACTGAATCTTGCTCTCTTGACCTCAATGCGCGCGTTACCCAGACGAGCCTGTTTTTTGACTTCGGTTCCGATGTGCTCCCCTTCTCGATCGCAGTCAGTCCAGATGAACAAGGCTTTGGAGTACTGGGCCTGTCTCTTGATGTTCTCTGCAATGCTCAGTTTGTCCTTTGGCATATATTAGCAACATCCGTCGATCCAAGAGGTCTGCCTTGACATACTGAATCAACGTTTTCAAAGACAGGTACTTCAAATAACAAGCTTGGCGGACATGAAGTCCAGCCCTTGTACTCCTTGCCAAATTCCAGACCAGTCAAGTGGCCAATGACACTGGTCATGGTCACTTCACAATTTCCCCATGCTCCGCCAAAGTTGAAGCTGAAAACATAATTTTTGACATATTGTTGGCCACGCACATTCATCTATGTCCAGTGTTAGATCAAAACAATCTCAAGATAATTTAGAACCACGACCTACTGTCTGCATGGATCCTCCTGAAAGATGCTGGGCGACTGCCTTTGCAATCGCTGGTTTCTCTGCCACGCAGAGGATCTTGTTACCGGGCATGGCCACTGGAAGTCAGTCGTACTCGGGGTATTTGTTCTCGTCATAGTTTCAGTTCATCACCGGTAAGGGGTGTTATCTTGTTGTTGATGAGCGATGATTTCGAAGCATCAAGGAAAGAAAGCACCGCATATCACGTGAAAATTCTTATATGCGTTTTGGCGAAAGAGGAAGGAACGCGTGGGAACGCGACTGCCAAGACATCGAAATGGGCTCCTGGACTGATGCCTGAGATCTGAGGCAGCAGGGCAGCCACGAAGTGATGATCTCATCTCGCGCCGGACAGACTTTCCGATCGATCTTTCTTTAGAACTTTTCTTTATTCTTAAACCAATTTCAGTTGAAATATCCAATTACTCCTTCTATTCAGAACATCGCACAAAAAGGGCAGAAATCCAGCAGAAAATACAGAGTACAGCGTGTTGATCAACAAGGGTTACGGAACTAGTCAACAAGGCTAGCCAGATTGCTTCTAAACAACAACAAATTTCCCCACAACTTCCTCCCCCAGAAAAGAAAGTCGCGATCGTTTTTCGCATCAACTCCTGACTGTGTGAACCTCGACACTCTCATTCCTTGCTATATTTTCTTGTCGCTTTTGTCCGAAGCAAGAACTAGAAGAGATTTGGGAGAGTTCTCTCACTACAATGGCGCTTCCACTACCTCCAATCCTGAGTCCTCAGGAAGCCGCGCAGTACGGCCGCACTCTTGCGCCTTACGTGTTCTCGTCGCAAATCCTCGAACTACCTTCGCGCGTCGTCGCGGCCGCTACCAGTGCCGATGCCGTTCAGAGTCTACAGGAGCTCTACCTGAGCACCAATCCCATGCTGACAGCAGTCGGATTCGCGCTCGCTCTCTGTCCGTTTTTTGTTGTTGCGGCCGAAATTCGCAACAATTACTCGCAGGTCGATTGCTGGTGGAGCCTCTTGCCCACGATCTATAACTTGCATTTCTATCTGTGGGCGTACGGGAATGGGTTGCCAGTTGATCGGCTTCAGACCGTTGGAGTCATCAGTGTTTTATGGAGTGTAAGTCGCCGCGCGCGCAACTTTTCCTTTTTCGAGCTCCTCTAGGTTCAAAACTTCTAACATTCAATCCACAGGTTCGCTTAACCTACAACTACTGGCGCAAGGGCGGATATAGCTGGGGTGCAGAGGATTACCGCTGGCCAATTATTCGTGAACAGGTCAACAATCGGTTTTTATTTTTCGTATTCGACGTCGTCTTCATCGCTCTTACTCAGTCTCTGTTACTGTGCGCCGTCACTGCGCCAACTTACCTATTCACATTACTATCTCAACTACCGGAGATCGGAGCAAATTTTGACGTTGCAGATCTCGTCTTCTCGCGTCTCCTATTCTTCTACATCTTGATCGAGATTGTCGCCGACGAACAACAGTGGCGATACCAACAAGCCAAATCCAAGTACCGCGACACCGGCGTCGTGACTGAGGGGTACGAAAAGGAGGATCTTGAACGAGGATTCGTAGTCTCCGGTCTCTGGTCGTATAGCCGCCACCCGAATTTCGCCGCAGAGCAAGCATTCTGGCTCACACTCTATATCTGGTCTGCTTACAAGACGGAAAATTACTTCAATTGGGCCGGTGTTGGAGCTGTGGGCTATCTGGCGCTTTTCCAGGGTAGTACCTGGTTGACCGAGAAGTTGAGTGCGGGCAAATATCCCGAGTATGCGGATTATCAAGCTCGTGTTGGCAGATTTGTGCCGCGATGGTCTGTGAAGCCGAAGCAGCAGAGTAAGAAGGCTAAAACTAAGAAGATTGAGGCTAAGAAGGCCGAGTGAGCTTTGAGGCATTTACACGGGCACTACTATCTAACCCCCATTTTGCTGTTTGGCTAGTTGTGTGGGACTATGTTGATCTTTTGGCCTCATGGAGGACTGTACGATAGAGATACCTCTACGGTTTTGATTTTGTCTCCAGATTTTAGTTCATCGTTGTTATTGTACTTGTATGCCCCTTGTTCAATAATGTGGAGTCACCAGTATTTAAAGCAGTAAACTAGACGTGGACCTCTTGAATTGATTCAGCTTGAAATCGAGGTATCGAATCTCTTTTCAAGGTATTTAAAGAATCATACAATAGGTATACACATCAATGCAACGAAAAGAGAATCCAATTCTTTGAAACATTAAATAAATAAATCTGCACAACGCCGTAATGAAAATGCACCAACAACTCTGTCCGGACAATAAAATCACCCAATGATGTCTTCGCTAAAGAATACCAGAGCAATGCCACAACAACTCCATGAATATGTGAAATAAGGGACTCCTGTATGTACGAGACATCGACCATCGGTCATGTCTGCAGAAAAAAAGACTCGATCGTAGCAAATGTACATGATGCGCATCTTCCGTACAGTAAGTAGTGCTGGTAAACATATTTGCGTGGTAAAATATTTCGAATATGTATGGTCGTATAGGTGATCGTGACGAGAGATATTAAAATAGGGGTTAACAAAGTCGTTTCTAACCGGCTACCGTCTCAACGGCATGAAGAAAAAAAAATGTACATTTAAAGACTTTACTGGGACAAATCAATTGTTATTGTTCGTACCGATTGTCGACTGTCGCGTCCGCAAAAGTCGACGAGTTCCAAAATTTTCGGTTCGCGGTCGAGGAGGTTGTATGGTAGTGTGGCTCGTTGCGACTTTACCAGACGGCATTGAAATTCGCGTTTGTGGTGGCCCTTGCATGGGAGACAAGGAGTCCGCGGAATGACCAGGGGGCTCCGATGCACCGCGTTCGCGATCGCGTTCATGCATACCCGCTAATGCTCCATAACGGCGAGAACCTGGCTGAATTTTAAAATTCGACGCCGTTGGAATTCCTGACCCAGCAGTAGGGGGAGTTGCAAAATTGCGGCGTTGGGTCACGGAAGACGAGATAGAAGGGGAGAGCTTTGTTTGTTGAGAAAATGATGTTTGTTGGTAGGTGAAGCGACGAGCAGAGGGAGACTCGGTGCTGAAGGTTTGAGAGTCAGCGGCCACAGAGCGACTGGCGGTTCCTCGACTGAATACAGAGGCTCGCTCCTCGGAGTCTTCGTCGCGTAAAAGCCGATGCGGCCCTGAAAGACGGTGAAGTCGAGACGTTGGAGCTGCCAAGGACGGAGTAAGAGGGGAAGAGGCTGCTTCGTTGTGAGGGAGGCGTTCTCTTCGAGCAGCAGTTGCCTGGTTCAAATTATGAATACGTTGACCTTCAAAACGTCCGTACTCCCGCAATCCGGAGTCTGGCTGCGATACATTTTCTGGTTCATGGCTCATACTCCGGCGAAACCTGGTCGATATGGAGGAAACGTTATCGCTTATATCGCCTGTCACGCTGGCTTGACGGCGGCTCCGCGGTCGAGCCGAGTCCTGTTGCTGATCCGGTCTACTGGACTGATTGACGACAGTTTGTTCCTCGGTCAATGCAAGACAGACTTCTGTCAATCCGCGACATAGACTGTCTGCCTTGCGTTTGGCCTGACGATCAGCAAGACCGCTACCGGTCACAATGGAGGAGTTTCCGGAAACCGTCGATGTTGGCGGCATGGACAACATATTCGATAGAGTCAGTGCATCGTTTGCCGTCGCTTCGAGCGCATTATAAACATGGGGGCCAACCGCGGACTTGGCTTTGGATAAGGCGGATTGCAGCAATGTTTGCGGAGAATTATTCGGCACCGCAGATAAAGCCTCAGGTGAAATACTCGACTTGCGAGCGTGTTTTTGTTTCGGAGATGACGACAATGTTGTAATCGTTGTGGCTGCCGTACGGGGGCGTTCTCCAGATACATTAGACATGGCGGCGGCCGACGATGAAGGGAATTTTCCAGTCAATTCTAGCTTTCGGATCCGAGATTTGAGCTCGTCCAGCTCATCCCATACAGTTGACGGCGCAGTCGTGGACAAGGTAGATTCCGTGGTCCCGTCGTGTCGCGTCTTCTCCCCTTCCAGACGAGCGCGATCCGCAGCATCAGAGATTGATGACTGCCTGATGGTTCGCGAGGACTGGTTGGATGTTTGCGAGTATCTCAAGCGTGCATCGGCAAGGGACGACTTGAAATCCATATGCGGAGCATCGGTGGTGGACGATTCACCATCATATCGACTCGAAAGCACGCCAGCAACCGATCTAGTTCCTGCGAGGCTGTGATGGCGTGTGCGGGTATTGGTGTCGATGGGATGTCCCGACACCGATGCTGGCGCAGTGGATTCAGAGCTGTACAGTGGTGACGCATTCTTGGAGTACGCCGAAAGGCTCTGATGGCGCAAGACATCCGGTGAGGGTGTATGTTCTTTGGCGAGAGAACTGCGGGTCGATATGCCCGACAACGCTAATTTCTAGAAACACATGAGCGGAGAAGCAAAACGAGGGGAAGAAAGTAGAAAGGAGAGACGCTTGCGCCCTCACTTCCAATGACACTTACTCTACGCCGATCCAACGAGTTGCGTCGACTGTCCGCTGCGCTTGACTTTGCGATGTTCAGAAAGACATCGTCACTTTTCGAGCGGGTATCATCCGTGCTATAATCTGGGTTTTCGCCGGAGGTCATGTCGTCGCCCGCATCCTGAGGGTGCACAGGCGCTGTGCGGGTGTCTATTGACGCAGCGCTTCGGGGTGATAGAGGGGTGGATTCCCGACGACGTCGCGCGGGCGATGAGGGCGAGGCCATATTGACGGCCGATCCCGCCTTTTTCAGGATAGATTTGTTTTTCAGGACAGCATCTATGCTGGGAGAGTCATGGGGGTTGCTCCTGAGTGATCGCGGTGTCTGGTTCAGCGAGGAAGTCGCCTGTTGCTGCGATGGGCGGCCGACGCGATCATTAAAGATGTTGTTGGGGGTTGAGAGATGATTCGTGACTGCTTGCGATGCAGTACTAATGTTACCAGCATTGAAAGATCTAGAGGCAGGCGAAGGCGAAGGCGAGGGAGAAGGTGAGGGTGAGAAAGAAAAGGGAGAGAGAGCAGCAGAAGTTGAGGGAGAAGGAGAAACAGTTGAAGCGGGCGAGAGTGCAGTATTCACTCCGGCGGCTGCTGCATTCTGGTGGTGGTGGTGGTTAGGGTTAGCAGCTGCGGGATCACGAGGCAAGCGCGCACATGGCGGCTGACTACTGCCAAAGTCGCTGCCGGAACGACGCTGCCAATCCGAATTCTCTGCACATCCGCCCTCGCCAGACCCGGCTGATAATCGTTTCGCATTATATTTCCGCGAAGGGATCTCGGCCAGAGCTGGATTTGAAAGCGCACTGGCACTGAGCGACGAGCGATGCGACGAGGTAGACGACCGCTTGGTAGGCGTTACCGTGATACTACTACCAGACGTGGTTGACGTGCGGGTGCTGCTTCCGCTGGTTCGTGGTCTTCGATCGGTCGGACTGCCACTGGAATTCGGGCTTTGTTGCTGGAGACTCGATACATCCGCACTGCGGCGCGTGGCCTGGCGCAATAATACAGACGGTCGATGAATCACGTCTGGGTTGGTTTGCCGCCGCGGTCGCGTCCAGTCGAGAGCATAGTCCGCGTCGAGTCGCTTGGCTGCCAAACCAGATGGCGGCGGCATGATAGCTGTCAGCTTTTGTCGTTAGAATTTCGCAGGTTGATATTCGGAAAGTCGCATTGTTGCTTAACAAGGACCATCTGATGTATAGCCGAGAAATTACACAGAAGAAGAAGAAAAATAAATAAATAAAGGCAATATGTTGTCTGGACGTGGTAAATAGAAACAGGCTGTGGTGGATCCTCCCGACAACTGGCAGCAGGATGGAATCCCGAACGTTGTTAAGCAAAAAAAAAAGTGAGAATGGGCTAATGTCAAGTGGAGGAGGCCAGGGCGCTGCTGGCAGCCGGCAACCTGGCAAGCTGACAATTGGTGCGGGAATAAAGACTTAAATCTTAGCGACTAGTCTTATACTAGCACGCTCAATGCTGGAAGTGTTAGCAGTTTAGTAACTAACTTATTGTTCTTGCAGCGACTCGTTGAGTCCTTGGCCATTGGGGAGTGGGTTTAGGGAGTACGGTAGGCGTTACAAAAGTACCGCACAGCAGTTTTACTGTGGGAGGGTACCCGGGTGCCCAGCTCGGAGCTAAAAGACGGTGTGCGTTGTCATTTGGGCTGCTGCTAACTTAACCTGATCCAGTATCATATTTACTGCGCCTGGCTGGATTCGACAACATCTGTGTTGATTTTGAACCGTCTGGTCGAATCGGACGTCGCCATATTGCACACAAAAAGTGACGAGAAAGGTGACGAGAAAAGCGACTTGGGTAGACAGACTATTCAATCGTACGACTTTGCGCTGATGTTTGCGACATCAAGCTCCTGCTTGACCCAGTGGAGCCCAGCATGATGCATCACAAAAGATTTACAATCAAATAGTTAGTTACATGGCGAGTAGCTACAATGGGACGTCGTCTCTTGTTTACAGCTGCTCTTCGAACTCATTCTAGCAAGTCTGCCTAACGAATTGGCATCCAAACAGTTCCGTATGCATGTTATTGAGGGACTACCGTCGAGGCTGATGACGGGCGTCTATGGTGTTGTCGGATTCCATGGGACTTTGTTGCACTGGTTGAAACACCGACAGGCCGGTCAAAGAAGACATGCTTTGTTCAAGCTAGCCCCTTCCACAAACTAATTACACCTATCTTTCTTGCCCAGAGCTTTTTCTTTCCGCGCTTCCAAACTACCTACATAGCCTTGGAATATGCGATATACCGGCATTCTTCGAAGAGCAACTTTTGCGCAATGTGTCAAGCAAGTGGAAGTTTTCAATAAATGCGACACGGCCATCGAAAGCCTTCATATATGCAACATCGTGAATAAGTATCTCGAATCATAGAAACTGTGCTTGACGAGCAACAATGCATCCATGCATCGGTTCTTTGTATCGGAAAATGGTAAGAACGCCACAGTTCAGTTGGCGATAGTTGCATCAAAATTCTTACATCGAGCCCTGGAAGCATCGATGGATCAGCCCAATTTCTCAGGTTTACCCTTCGGTCTGTGCTTTCTCGTGGTTCTCTCGTGTTACTCGAGTTTCGATTGGTTTCGCTCTCCGCACAAGCTGGAGGTATGGGCCATATCATGATCATACCTACCAAAAGTCGCGCTCTGGCCATATACGTATCTACCTAGGCATTGAAGTCAATTTATCTACAGCGAACTATCTGAATCGAATATAATTCAGGTTCTCTATACCGAGAACAGCGTTGCCAAAACCGCGCCGGGGATATCTAGGTACTTAATTAGGTAGAGGTAGGCCCAAGGACTGGAGTATCATCAAAATTGATCGAATGGAAGTCGAAAGAACCTTGAGATATAGATTCAGGATAGAGTTTATTCGTAAGGATAAACCACCAGGAAGAGAAAAGACACTCCAACTAACTTGTCCTAGGGAACATCCATGGATGGAACTCGGGCAATTTCCAGAAGACATGTATATTGGACAAGCTGTACCTACCTAGCTAGGTACCTAGGTACATCCGATTTCTAGACATTTGATTCCAAGGTTTTCTCTATTTTTTTAAAAAAAAGATATATGATAATTCAACGGGTTTATATGTCTTCCTAGGCACATACCTAGGTAGTTTCTCATTCTGTTGATTCACGCGGATTCGATTTCAAGTGAAGCCACGACGTGCCTAGGTATCGTACTGACTTTTTGGAAGACTTTCAAGACTATCTATCACCAATGGGGTTTCCCTGTATATTTCGACACAAATGAACAAGGTCATGACTCGGAACTGGGATCAATGGGGCTATACTATTTGGCAGTGTCTGTACACTACCGGCTATCGAAACCAGCTAAGATATAACAATGAACGACTTCGTGCACAGATACCTAGGTCGGTGCACGAGACATACGATTTCCATTCCTTCTCAAGGTGAGCCTGTGCATTTGGAAAGTTCTTGAGACACCCGAGCCTTGGACGATATCGCCAATATCAAAGGCCGCAGGACCAGCCAAGTAGGAGACTCTACAGCATTGGCACAGCAAATTGGTGATCCCGCATACCTGTCCAGTTGGGTAGTCTGTCAATCTACATTTACCTAGGTAGAAGAAAGTAGCACTCCTCCGCCCTGCGGCTTATTTTCGTCGTAGGTTCTGGTGCGTCCAAGGCGTGCAATTACTTTGAGACAGGCTCTCAAGACCCGTGTCTGCAACGTACGTCGGGAGTTCAGAGATATGAAGTATATGACTTCATAGCCCGCCACTGCGACAAAGAATCTACGATTGAAGGCAAATCGAGGTGACAGCATGATACGTGTCGATCACCGACGATACCTAGGTATACGTATAGGATGCCTTTCGCGTTGAATACTTTCTTTTCTTGGAAAATTTCTTTCCTTCCAAGAGAAGAAAGAAAGAAACTTCCCGAATTGAATCATCGAAGTCAAAATGCCTGATCGTGGCAGTGATCCACGGTTCGTTCTTTGCGCCGACAGAGCCTAGTATCGGTACGCTTTGTTCGATGGTTCTAGTAGCAGACTCCACAGACAACCGTACCGCGTATTGCGCATATGCTGCATTGTAGGCACGTATTTGATATTGATATTTTGAATTCTCACTAGTCAAAATTGGCTGTCTCGTTGATTAGTCTCGCTTTCTGTAACGTAGTCAACCTAGCCGATTCTCGAAGACCAGCAAAAACTCCCTTGTTAATCAAATATTTGTAGATCTGCAGTACGCCACAAATCCCATCGGAACTTTGGAATCCTGCTGGAGAAAACAAGATTGACCATGCACAACATGCCTAACAAGTTGGGGTTGATCTCCTACAAACCAACGACCGCGTGTCGTAGATCCGAGTCTTTATTACCCAGCTTGGAAAATGCTGTGATTTATCGATTGTGCGTAGTTACTTACCAGTTACCTAGTTAGTTACTCGCACTGACTGCGTAGTAACGGCCGAGGCAACAACCTTGGGAACTAATGGACAAGCGAGCATGTAAATAATCCGAAGCTCAGGCGGGTTGGCGGTGTCTTTATTAATTTAAAATTCACTTAATCTGATGACTAGCCTTGAATCGCATAAATTCATAGACTCACGGAGTAGGCTGATGGTGCCGATTTCTCTTTTAATGAAGGGGCTTCTCCGTCCCAACAATCAATCCCTCGTCCATGTTCCATCATGCCGTGTACCCGTTACGCATCATGCATCATCCGGTTGACATTTGACAGCTGACGTACAACGGTGCAAGTAGTAACCTGGTTTACTTTCTGGATCTTTCCTCGGTTAAAGCTGTACTTTGTCTGTAACGTGCCTAGATTCGAAAGAGGAGCCTCTGCAGTCGGTGAGAGCTCGCCTTCATATTCGAGAGCTGGTCCTCAAGGCTAAGGCTGAGGCTTCGGCTGAGGAGTTGAGAGTGCACGGGTTACAGCTGGCGAAGATATCCTCACACGACCCGTAAGGCCTGATTGGATGTGCCAATCCGATCATAGCCAGATCGGGGTATGTCGATGGATTTGCGTTGTTTCAGGTTTGTGAGAGACGCGGCGAAAAAGACATGGAACGCTTCCCGACGGTGTGTTTCATGTACCCAGAGTGGGGCTCAAGTGGATTAGTCAATGCTCCTTGCCTCGGGCCAATAAGAGGTCGAATCGACGGGGTGTCTCGTGGTCTGCATCTGTAACTCTGCCTTTGGAAAAGGAAAAAAAAGAAAAGAAGAGAAAAATATAGAAAAAATCTGAATCTTCCAAATTCCAGCCTCACTGACGTAGTAACTTAATGATCGGTGTTAAGACTAACTACTACATAGTAGTTAACTAAGTAAGCACTTTCAACTTCGCAGCATGGAGCATAAGTACGTACAGAGTAGTTTAGTTACCTATACGAGGTACGTCTCGGTTAGGGTAGCTTTTGCATTGACAGCAAGTCCAATTGTAACTAGAGAACGGCGTTGCATTGGCGCATTCTTGCCATACTTACCAGAGTAACTCGGTACGCACATCGTAATTTCTGAGCTTCCCAAAGCAGCAGATCCGACTACCCATTTCATACGTTTTCCGGAGAATAAGGTTGAGTAATTACTAGGTAGTAGGTACTACTAACTCAGGTACAAGGCACTACTACTATTCAAAGCGTCCGGGCTTTGTCTCTCGGTGACGGCAGAAAGGACGACGGCGACGACGATCACGATATCCTCCGCGGGTCCACATTGGCCTGTTGTTTTCGATCGTTTCTCGGGACACAGGCCGTGGCATGGACATGTCCATGTCCATGTACATGAACATGGGCCGTACCGGTAGCCTTCACGGTCCCGGCGTCAAAACCAGGGCAAGTCAGCGTTCGCGCCGGGTGACCACCGTGCAGGTTTGTTCAGTTGGCCTCTGACAAAGCTGGGATTGCCGCCCCTTGCAATTGCTCTCTCGGCAACCTCTAGGAGTGGTAGACGGAGCACAAAAAAATCAAATAAAATACCAGCCGGAAGTGTGTCGCAGGGCTAAATATAGAGTGGCTCTGACTGGCTGAAGAGCTGGAAGAGCCGCTGATTGGCCGGCAGCTCTAAATCGGATGCTGACTAAGAGACAATTCTACGCAGTTGGCGGGGGTCTCTGGTGGTTGATTGGCTGTGATGTGCAGTAGTCTCTGCGCCTCCCCGTCGCTCCAGCTGAGGCGATCAGCCAACCAGAACTGTTGGCTGCCAACGGAGTGTTACGGCCAGAATACACACAGAGGACGCTTGCAGCCAGTGACAGCTTCCCCCTGTCGGTAGTATTGGTATGCAGTACTTCTCTGTCTAGTATCTATCTACTGTACTTTTCAGATGTAGTACTGTACTATGTAGTAGTGTGTACACGCGATGTGCCTAATTTCCTCCCTACGAACTAGTTAGTTCACTAATAATTCATCAGTTAAGGAAGCTGCGATGGAGGATGCGCTCCGTTGTAGGGACGATTGCCGCAGTGTTCCTTCCTTCTGTCCCGTCTCGGCGCTCCTTCTCTGTTTGTCGCTCTCTTCTCTCTTCTTCTTCTTCTTCTTCTTCTTTTTTTCTCTGCTTTTTTTCTCTTCTTCATCTTCTCTTATTCTCCAACTCCTTCTTGATATCCCTTTGACAGAGACCACGCGAAAAACTACACATCTTCCACGGCTATGCGAATCAATACGCAAATGACCCAACTATACGAAACACGGGATATCCATTTCAGTCTCCACTTTTTACGGGTAGGGTCCTTGCAAATTGTATCATCTCCAGCCTGAGACACCCGTCTCTTCCAATCTGCTCCGCCTCCAGACGCCCTACCATGCCGCCCGCCAGCCAGTCCAGCCCAAACCAATTTCACCCTCCTCAGCTCAGCGCCTAGCCACTGGACATCAATCTTTTTTTCTTCCTGCTGTCCTCGGTCTTGTCTTCTCTCCTCTTCACTCACTTCTCCTTCATCTCCCTCGCACTCAATCCTCGCTTGTCATTTTGCCCTTCCTTTATTCCCCTTCTGTCTCATATCCCCGGCCTACCTATCGTTCCCTGGCGGACCGACTGTTTCAGCCCAATCGTCCTCCGGCTTGTCTCTACTTCGCTCGCCCGTTGACAGGCCTGCCTTTATTTCACCGTGATACAGTTTTCCTCACCCCTTCCCCGCCTTTGCTTGGGCAATCCACGCATTCAACACACACACCGTCAAGAACTGTCCTGCTGGTGGATCTTGCACTTTCATTGCGACATCTACGTGTCTGCGCTCATCCTGTCGTTGCGAAGGAAACAACTCGTCCTGCTCGCGGGGTAGTGGTTGGCTACGGTACGTTTCATTCATGCTCATGTCAACAACTTCCCTCGTCAAGGCTGGTCATCGACTACTGCGTTGCGGCCAGATCTGAATTCCCTGCCAGAAAAAAATCAACAAACAACCCGGCAGGGTGATAATCATAATCTTGCACTTTCGCAGTTGTTGTCCTGGACATCTGCTGCGACCAACTCTTTCTTTCATCTTCATCTAATCTTAATTATTACTTTTGCCTGCTCTTCGTCGCGATAATGGAAACTGACCGCTATCATTCAAAGAGATCCCATGCGCAGCTAGCAACTGCAAGCAGCAGCAATTCTCATATATTCTCTCAGCCTTCCGGATGCCACGGCTCCTTCGCCTTGTGTAGTCAACAGAAGAGAGGCGCAAACGATCGTGGGCGGGCACAATCAACCAAACGCAGGCTCACGGCTGTTGCCATCTTCAAGATGCCCGTCCAAACAGCGCCCTCGCTAGTCTATGCCTCTTCATCAACTTTCGCTCCAGATTTCAGCGCCGACTCGATGAAGTGCGCCACAAAGTCAACCATTTCACCCCAACGTTCGGACGATCGTTCACTCTTTATTCCCTCCTTGAATTCAGCACCAGGGCATTCCGTTCCTTTCGACCATCGCGAGATAATTTCTTCGTCTACCAGAACGTCCGAGTCCACCGACTCCTCACCCACCACCACAAGCTCGACCTTCGATACCACGTCGATTGCGGACACCTCGCCTAGCTCTTCCCCCGAATCGCCTTCTGCTTTGCAACTTCCGTATTTGAAGTCGACGAGAATCGCCGAAATCACAGAACGTTTAGCCATGTTCCCCGATGCTTCGACTTCAACCTCGAATCCCGTTCCAGCTATGATCCGACCAATTTCACCGGGACGGAGAGCACGTAATCTCAAGAATCTTTCGCTGAAAGTGCCAGGCCAGATTTCAAGACCCGCAATCTCAACAGCATCGGCGGTGGAAGTTAAAAGTCACAATTATTCAGCCCCTCCATCGCCCGTTCTCAGGCCTGCACCCAAAACTGGACGACGGAAACCTGCAAATTTAACCATTCGCACACCGGCTTCGGATCAGACCACTTTTGCTCGCAACATTGCTGGTATTATACCTCCAACCCCGAGTCTTCCCCAGCGCTCTCTGAGACGATTTGATTCATCACCGTCTCTATCGGTGTTTTCCCCCACTGTTGGCCCGCCAAATGGCATGGAGCTACCGAGACCAACCACACAGGACGGTATGCCTCTGATGCCTGGCAGTTGGCAAGATTCACCCCCACTCGTTCAATCCCAACCCGGTCCCAATACCAGTCTACAGCAAGTGACTGAAGAAGAGGATCTTCACCTTGATTCAAGAGAGTCGAGTAAACGTGCCGAAAAAAGCTATCCCGACGGACCCATCAAGATATACGATTCAGGTGTCTATCTCTACTTGGAACCAACTAGAGACGAAGCAATCAATTTTGACGTGGTTATTAATGTAGCAAAGGAAGTTCTCAACCCTTTTGCCACAGATAACGAACCCAAGTCAGACACTGTCGTCAGTAGCCTTCGACGACCCATATCGCTCGCTAAACGACTGTCAATGGCAGAACCTATGACTGCTATTTCGGAAGAATCATTTCACTCGGCGTTTGAGTCGCTACCTGGTTCTGAATCCTGCAGTCCCACCACACCAAAGACAGAGAATTTACCAAAGACCCCAGAATATATACACGTTCCATGGGACCATAATTCAGAGATCCTAGACGACCTAGCAACGCTGTGTCAATTAGTCGACGATCGAGTTAATCAAGGCAAAACTGTCCTGATACATTGTCAGCTCGGAGCAAGTAGATCCGCATCTCTGGTTATTGCTTATGGGTTGTACAAGAACCGCGAGCTTGACTTTAACGACATGTATAGCATCGTCAAAAGCAAAAGTCGATGGGTGGGGCCAAACATGAGCCTCATTTATCAGTTGACTGATTTTCGATCTCGAGTACAACGGGATGAGCCGATTAAAGGACCTAATCCTGACTGGTTCAAGACATCTAATAGATCACCGCCTGTTGAAAGTGGTTCCCTGGAGTCATCGCGGCCGCAGACGTCTTCAGAGACTATTTCGGCCATGCCAATTGAGAAGACCAAACAAACGCCCCCTGTCTTGCCAGAAATGGTATTTTCTCCGGTTCAAAACATCTTTAGAAAACCTTTTGCGAAAGCATTTCCAACGTCACAGCAGTCACATAACTCGAAACCACAGGCACGCTTGCCACGACCGTTGCCACTTCGTGAGAAATATCCCAGTGCTGAACCATCAGCTAAACCGAATCGAAGGGAGCCACGCAAGGTCGCACACGTCCGCTATCCGACTGTACAGATGGATTTGGTCATGCAAGACGTTCCGGCGTCGCCGTCGATCTTATCTCCACGAGCGGCACCTTATATGTGTTCGTCACTCTCTCGGACAGTTGCTGGTGATCTAGCAGGAGATGCCCCGTCTGCAGCGGTCAAATTTGGGCAGTCCATTTTCGATCCGCGATCTCCCCCACAGCGTCAAGAGCTGCTGATAACACGAAGCATTGACGAAGTACTATGACTGCTTGTCGAACATTAAGCGTTTATGAATTTATTTCTTTCGTGTGATTTCAGATAATACGATCAAAGCGGGCTTTGAAATCTGGATTTCTTTCTTCTCTCTTCCAAAAACGACATTCTCGTGTCGCATACTATTCACCATGCCACGATTTATCTTTCGTCTCTTTGCTAGACGCAAACATTATTCCATCCTCGCATTTCCTACGCTCAGCATGATGTGGACCAGGTGATTATTTCGGTGTTCTGGAGTTTTTTTTCTCTTCTAATATCTGAGCAGAGCCGGTAGCTGGGGTAACTCCTCGGTATTGGCCTGGAATATAGTTGTAATATTAGTGCCTACTATTACTGTCGTTTGAATTTCTTTGCTTTTTCCTTTTTCAGAGGGGGAAACAAAAACCCTTTTCTTTCGTTTCTTTTGCGTCTTTGATTCTACATTTTTTCTTTGCAGTCAGTTCTTCGGTTGTGTGGTTGATATACATCTAATGCATTGACGATGATAAGCGGGATGGTTAGATACCTACAAATCCAGTGAATTTATTCCAATATCTAGTCCTGTAGTTTGAGTCTGGTAGATAATACGAGGTAGTATCGTATGCGAGTAGAATGTATGGAGTTGACTTGAAGCAGACCTTGAACACCGATTTGTCATGGAGTACCTAGGTACCGTATCAAGCTATCATCATTGAGATAGATTATCGTACGGTACTGGTTTGGTGGGGTTCCAAACCAAACCAAAAAAAAATAAAAAATAAAAAATAAAAAAATCAGAGCCGCGATGTTAAAAAATACCTAGGTAATCAACAACAGAATCATACTATTATTTCCGGACGACGATCAATGAGTAATTCTGATCAATATTGAGTTTCAAGGATATTAAGGAAAAAACAATCAGCCAGAGAAATGGCAACCTCGTTGAATGAAGGTCAGCATCCTCAATATCTCGAGCCGAGTGAATTGGGTACAAAAGAATAGTTCGTCTGCTTCCCCTCCTCATTCTCTCATTCTCTCATTTCCATATCAATTCATTATATTTGTGACTTCAAATAGAAGTTGACATGAGAATTTCCATGATGGTAGTTGGGAGACGTATTATGAGCGATCGTTAGAGCATATTGCGCTCAAAGCAAGGGCGAGAACGATTTTGGAATCTGAGGAGAATATTCATGCAGAGGGCGAAGAACAAGGAGAACAAGGACAGCATCAAGAAGGAGAAGAAGGAGAAGACGACGACGACGATCCAGGCACATCCTGGTTCTCAGAGCACGATGCGCCTAGGAAAATTCTACGATATTTGACATCTCGCGAATTCCCGCTTTCGCCTCGGAATTTGCGTCGACAGCGACGGCATCAATATGAACATGGATATGGATATGGAACGGGATATGGAACGGGATCCGAAACAGGACATCCGCGAGAAAAGGGATTACAGCATCCTAGTATACTGGACCTGGGTACGGGGAATGGTAGTATGTTGGCCCTCTTACGGAAACGCGGTGCGTATAAAGGGATGATGGTTGGAGTTGATTATTCGGCGCAAAGCGTCAGATTGGCTAGGGAGTTGCAGCGGTTGAGGTTGCATAGTGCTTATGAGTCTGGTGACGACGACGATGATGATGATGATGATGATGACAAAGAGGAGGAGGAAGAAGAAGATGAGCGTGAAGAAGAAGAAGGAGAAGGAGAAGAGAATATTCAATTTGAAGAATGGGATATCCTCGACCCCGCCAATGAAGAAATCCTCGACTTGTCTACGTCTACAACTACTCCCACTCACACGACCGGGTCACAAAAATTAGGTTGGTTCCCGTACGAATCTCAAGGATTCGATATCGTACTCGACAAGGGAACATTTGACGCCGTCTCGCTATCCGATACGGAATCACGCGGAGCAGCAGCAACCACCCCCGATCGACAACATAACAAGCATATATGTCACCAATACCCCATCGTGGCGAGCAAGTTGGTACGTCCCGGCGGATATTTGATTGTTACCAGCTGCAACTGGACGGAAGACGAGTTGGTGCGCTGGTTCACTGCGGTGCCGCCGGGTGGAGAGCTTACGGTCTGGCATAAATTGGAGTATCCGCGATTCCGATTCGGTGGGATGGAAGGGCAGGGTGTGTGTACGGTTTGTTTTAGGCGGAGGGAGTCTCGAGAACTAGACGGTTGATGGCGAGCTCGCGCAGTGGTGGAGAAGTTGGATAGAGAAAGATAAGAGAAGAGCTCCATTTATACTATGCATACTTGTATCGGCCTGCCTGCAAGTCATCATTAAATAAAAAAGACGGAAAACTCTCATGAGACAAAATGCCGACTCAAAACGCCGATCCAGATGAACAACTCCATAATAACTCCATCTTCGTAAACGGACTCAAACGCTCCCCAAAACCAGACTGACGTCGACACTAGACTCAAGGTGCCGAAAAAGAAGAAAGAAGAAGGAGAGATCAAGAAGGGGAGATGAAGAAGAAGAATCACTTCTGATCCACCAAACACAACAGATTCTCTTCGAGAATATATTTCCCTTCCTTGTACTTTTCTCCGGCCTCGTATGCTTTATCGTACTTCCAACCGACTACCACCGAACACGTCCGACACGAAATGTCGCGCACAATATGTCGGCCGGTGGTCATGCTGCGTTCAACGGGCTCTGCTTCCGTGACGTTGACGACGCTGTGGAACAAGAAGGCCTTACCGTGTTGACCGCGGAAATTCTGGGTTGCGCCGTTGTCAGTATTGGTTCTAGATGTTGAAGTTACGGTTGAAAAGTGTCGAGTAAGAGAAGAGAGAAGAGAGAAGAGAAGAGAGACAGACTCGGCTGATTATATCGTTGTAGTCTGCGAGATGGGCCTTGCACTCTCTGCAGCCGAATATCTTGTCGCTGTCGAGATAGACGTTGTACGTGAGGCCCATCGCGATAGGTACTTTTCCTTTATTCCCCCTCAATACTCGCAAATCCTCGCAAATGCTTAAATCTTCGTTCTAATACTTTCCACACAAGAACAAAAGTCCAGAGACGAAGGAAGAAAAAGTTATTCGACCAAGATAGACCGCGATGCTTATCTAGTAGACGTAGTAGTGATAAGCTGCGAGATGCGGGGGAGCGTAAGGTAAAGCAAAACCGCCGGGAGACTGGTACTAGTAAATCCGCAGTAAGCAGTCAACCGGGAACCGCGCTTTGATCTTTTCCTCTCAGTTTGTGAGAAAAGAAGTTATTGAGGCTGAACAAGGAAAGCGAATGAGAAGTTGTAAATGCAATGAGACAGGGCAAGTAGCAGTAGTAGTAGTAACTTAAGAAGTACTTAGGTTTAGGTGTTAATTGCAGGCCTGAAATCCAAGGGAAGAGCGAATCAGCTTATCAGCTGACGGTGATTACCTAAGGTAGAGATTAGACTGGAATAGGACTAGTCGGATTGGGCTCCCGTCCTGGTACGAACTGCCTGACTCGTTTGATTATTTGTCTCGTCTGATGTTGGGTTGTTGTCTTTAAATTTGATATTCTATCTTGTCATGTTCGTATACTAGAGATAGAGAGAGTAAAATTGAGTGTGGCTAATAGTAAGATCGAATAGATGAGCTTGATAGTGAAGGTATTACAGTATCAGATAGTGACTGCAAACGTTGCAAACTGGAGGTTCCAATGTGAACACAAAAATTAGTCTGGATGGGTCAAGATTTCAACATGTCAATACCAAGAGCATGAGCGCAGCTTGTGCAATTTCAAAATATAGAAGTGTGCCTGGTAGATTCTGGTAGCTCTATTCTACCCTAATCACCGGTATCAAGTACAACATCTGCGCATATGTTGCATTCGCGATTAAGACCCCTCCGTCACAAAGGCCGTTCGGCCATCTCAGCCAGCAATACTACAGACGACCGGAATTCGTCTCGTGCAGACCACGAGTCGAGCGAAGAAGAGGAAGAAGAAGATGCCGAAGATATCTTCGCCGCGTTTCTGCCGCATCTTCTCCCCGACGATGCGCCGCAATTCCATGGGGATCCCGGTCAGTTTCTACGATACAAGTCTCCGTTATATGGACCCTTGACCATTATGGTGCCGCATTATCCGTCACAAAGCGACGACCAGCAGACAGAAGCAGTCCCTGCAGATTCAGACCGAAATATCAACCCGCACACGGCCAGCACGGAACTCAACTCTGTCGGCTCCAGGGTAGCGAACCAGGTCGACGAAGGCAGGAAACTTTTCGCTCATTTTCTTTGGAGTGCGGCCCTGGTCGTGGCGCAAGGAATCGAAGACGCCGATGCGGTCGCCCGAGGGAAGGGGCATACTCTGAATAGAGACGATCCTACGATGTGGAGTGTCAAGGGCCATCGAGTCCTGGAACTTGGCGCCGGTGCGACTATCCCTTGAACCCTTTCAACCCTTTCAATTTAGACTATTTGCTGATAGAGTAAAAGGCGCCGGGTTACCCTCGATCATATCAGTGCTGGCATCAGCATCTCACGTCACCCTCACCGACCATCCGTCCTCGCCTGCCTTCCTGGGGGCTATCGAGCACAATATAATCGAGAACATCCCGGCCTCCCTCCGACGTAATATTGAAGCAGTGGCTCACGAATGGGGTTCAATAAAGTCTGATCCCTGGGCTCAGCAGAACCAAGGCCGCTATACGCGGATCATTGCGGCGGATTGTTTATGGATGGCTCACCAGCATGAGAATCTCGTCCGAACCTTACTCTGGTTCCTGTCCGACGGCACAGAGATGAACTCCGGGCTGGACGACGGCCGGGTATGGGTGGTGGCAGGCTTCCATACGGGTCGAGCGATTGTCGCTCGATTTTTTGAGACGGCAGTGGCTATGGGCCTCGCAATTGAGAGTATATACGAACGAAACCTGCAGGCCAGCTGGGACAGTGAGCCGGACAAAGTGCAACGGGGTTGGCAAGTTGAGCGAGAGGGCGAAGGGCCTGAGAATCGAGCGGCGTGGTGTGTTATTGCGGTGTTGAAGAGAGCGAGGCCACGAGATAATAAATAGAGGGGATACTTTGTACATGAAATAGAAGAAAAGAGGAGACCATGAGACCATGAGACAAGAGACAAGAGACAAGAGACAAAGAAGAGTCTGTTTGGTTTGGTTTCTTTGTTGTAAATAGTCCATCATCCCAATAAGGCAGGTTGGTTACCTGTTTGGGCAAAGACTAACCAATTAAGCAGTCGCACAATAGTCACCTAAATGACAGGTCAACTACTAATCAGTCGAATCCAGCTAACTAAAATTAACAACTCCTACTAATTCTTAATGGACTACACGGACGAGAATGCTGGTCTTGTCTTAGCAGCTTCAACTTGATTCAACCGAGACAAAACAAAAAATAGTCTTGCAATTCTTAAATTTTTAAAAAATAAAAAGATAAAAAAATAAAAAAAATAAAGAATCCTGTATGACGTCAAATCTGTAACGCGAGGAGTCCGGAGGCGGCTATTTCCAACATGGGATGTTTCAGTATGTTTTCCTTGTTTGCGGGATTTAATTCAGTAATTTTGTCTGCCAGACAAGACGAAGAAAAAAGAACCGAAGAAAAAGCAAAGAAAAGAAAAAAAAAACACGATCCACAGGCACAAGTTGAAAGAATGGATAGAGCTCCATAATGGCATCGTGGCATCGTGGCATCAGTCGGTGTGTAGGATAAGTTCCTGGCAGTGGATAACTCGGAGATAACAAGGTACGTGAACTATGAGGGATAAGTAAGGAATGGACCCTAACCCCAGCGACATACTACTATGTACATTCCTCGAACCAACTTGGCGGCAATGACGTAAATGTCCCTTGAAGGAAACGAGCCAAATATTGATAGTAAAGAATTGCTCCATAGTTACTGCGTAGTGCGTACTAAACAAGCAAATATTACGAGCAGGTAATGCAGCATCTAGACCGTCCTTCCCATGTCTACTTGCAACTAGCAAGTCGCTAGAAGAAAGAAATTCATTGGTGGTCAGAGAGTCAGAGAGTCAGAAAGAGTCGCAAAGAGTAATGCGGACGGTCGATCGCGAGATTCGGTCGTGCACTAGTAACTAGCAGGACGGCCAAGTAATAGATTATGATAGTTGCTCCGTATCTGTACTTCATTAATTAGTTAGTATGCTTAGTGATGTTCACGAACAAATACCTAGTTACGACTGCGGTAGACGGGAGTTCTTCTCCGACCCGACCTATTGATCCCTCGATAAGTAGGGAAATCTTTCTCGGATCGAGTAGGATTATCTCTGTACCTGTCGATCTGGGCTTCTGATTCGATTAAATTATTCGAGCGCTGAGTAGTGAGTGCTCACTATTTAGTAGCGTCTTCCGCGCGGCTCGACCACCAATATGCAGTCAGGCATGGCTTACGAAGAATACGAGTCAATCAGCTAGTCTCAGTCATACTATCGTGAATGCACGCAATAAGTAGCAGCTATTAGTTAGCTATTCGCTGTTAGCTCTTACCTATTAGCTACGGACGCACGCAATACGGAAAAATTACGCGCACGTTCCAGGGTCACGTCATTTGCCGGACCGGGACTTACATAAGGGTTTCGGCGGAAAAATCCTCCATCCGACATACAAGTACACAGAGTATACTACTGTAGTTAAAGAATCTGGCACTGACAAAGGAGTACTCCGTACTCTGTACTCTGTATTCTGTACAAATATCAGACGCTGCGGCACAGCCTCCGATCGATCTCAGTCAGGTGAGTGGAGTGGCGAGTGGTGCCTGGGCAAAGTCAAGCCATGGCTGACGACTGTTAAGAATTAGGCCTTGAGGCAGATTAGCCACCTTGACCAGCTAGGAATTCTTATCTAAGGAGGACTCGGACCGGACTGGATTGAACTGGCGACGTGTCTGGATAAGTCCCGTGGGGCCCGTAGGGGTCTGGCCCCGTCCTGCGCAGTCAGCTGCCACTCTCGACTCCGCAGTCTGTTTCTTTTGTCTGGTTATCTACGGAGGAGTCGAAGTTGGACAACTTGGAATTATTTCTCTATGTCTGGAATTGCATTGCATTATTTTCTTCTATCTAATTACCCCCTTTTCATGCAATTGACTCGAATGACAGTCAGTCGATGGCAGCTTGACTGACACGATCGCAAGCCGGGCTGAGCGAGCTGAGGTCAGCAGCCAGCCAGCATCCAGTGGGGCCATTAAATACGGCCCACTCTTGTATTGGTATCAGTCCGTACCCAGTAGTACGTACTCCGTAATTCTTTTCAGTAAACCACCTGATGTCTTCATCCGGCTAAGCGGGACCTGATCGCTTCCCAGATTTCCGCTGCAACTCGATACGCCCGTCTGCAGATAGTGACAGTACTGTAAGTTACGTTACAATCCGTGTACGTTGATGCACTCCAACGAGACAGGATGGACGGGCAGGATGGAACGTGGGAGCGCTGTACTCACTACGTACTCAGGTACGAAGTACACACTATTTATCTTACTAACTTACAACTAAGCTGGCTAGCTAAGTAGCAAACTAGCACAGATTCTTAGTGAACGCAGGAACGTGACCTAGACCTGTCACCAGACAAGCTGGGCTCGAGCAGGAGGTCATGGCGCGATTATCCATATTATCATCTACTTAGGTACCTTTCAGCGTACTACCTAGTAAGTGCTCACTCTTTAGAAATTTCGCTAATTGATGAATTATTTGTACCCTGTACCGGCAGTCACTTAACTTGACTCAGTTCATTTAGCTGGAGGAATTTACAGTAAGCTGACTCTTCTGATCAGGAAAGAGAGAGGTATCTGTATCGTAAGCTGGAGGCGTATGTAGAGTGCTATGCGCTGGGTATGGTATAATACTGTACTGTACTGTACTGTATGGTGTAGGTTATCCCCGCGAAATGCGTCGATCCAAAATAGCGATTGGCAGGGCTCCGGGCCCAAAATTAGCCAGAACATGCTGAGTAAAGTACCGGGTACATTGTTTTACTAGTAACTGGATACGCACTAGGACGTAACCAGGAACTAGCCCTGCGCTAGCCTCTCTCGGATTTATTCTCTCTCTCTCTCTCTCTCTCTCTCTCTTTCTGTGTCTGTCTTTCTCGCTTTGGCACGCTCCTTCTGGGCTGTGGCTCCCCCCTCTCTCTGTCTCTCTGTCTCTCTGTCTCTGCCGGCCCCGTTTCGTCCCCCGGCCTTCTCTCCTCTCTTTCTCCTCTCTTCCTTCCCTCTATCCAATTCTACCTTGATCTTTTTTTTTTATTCTTAAATAATTTTTTTTACTTTTTCTTCTTCTATATCCTATATTTTATTTCCATCTCAACAACTTCTTATTTCGCTTCCAATTTCTCTACCCGACGAACTCCATCCACATCTCTCTCTCTCCCTCTCTCTTTCATCAATTCGCTCCGGAGTACGTGTGTACCTGCTTCTCTTTCAACCCTGCCTACCTCCGACGCTCCTCCGTCTTCTCCGTCCCCCAATCGTGCCGAGCAATCTTTCTGACTGAGTCCAGAACCACGACTATTTTTCTCACTCCTCGACGACTCTCTTACTATCCTAACTGGCACAGAATATCCGAACTAGATCAAGTCCACGTACCGTCCGCTATATACTGTCGAAGGAAATTATATCGATATTGCTGTATATATATATATATCCCGGGAAATAGAGTCCTCGTCTCCCGTTCCTCAGTCGAGCCAGTAGCCCCAATTCAACCAACCAGGGCGGCGACTGTCGGAACTTTTCTCTGTCAAATATGGCCTCTTTCAAAGTACGCATACCCGCATGAACCCTGAAACCATGAAACCATGAAACAACCAAAAAAAAAGTGCAAGAGTGGGCAAAAATAACTGACCTGCTCAGGAAACATCCGTCTCCCGCCCCGTCCCGCACATGGGCACGCCCATCCGGCAACCGCAAGCCCAACGCTCGCATTCTCACTCCATCTCGCTGGGGGCCATCAATGCAAACCATCGAGTGACGCGTCGAAAAAGCATGAGCCGGAAAGGTAGTGAATCCACCTCCATTGGCACCACCTCCGGATTCAGCTCGTATCTGTCGCGCGGTATCCATGCCGCGAGCCCGGATAGCTCCATCGGACGCAAACCATCTCCGGTCTCTATCGACGAGGAAAACATCGCCGTGGAAGGCTCCGGCCAAGAGGACCAGCACGTCTCGACCAAGAACCGGAATCGCCGAGCCAGCGAAGGCTCGCACCTGATGCGCGGAGAAGGCAAGCGTGTCTCGACCGAACTGCGCTGCGAACAATGTGGCAAGGGGTATAAGCACAGCAGTTGTTTGACCAAGCACATGTGTGTATACCCTGTGAGCCGTGAGGGAGGGCGTTCGCTGAGGCGGAAATTTGCCTATTTCCAAGTGCTAGTTGGCTGATCTCGTCTACAGGTGGGAACACAATCCGGCGTGGGCGGTGACTTCGAAATTGTTGATTTCGAAGCACCAGCAAGTGCAACTCCTCGAGGCAGCCACAGTCCTGGTTGCCATGAACCAAGAGACTGCCGATGCTGCCGCCGAGGTCACTGCTGCTGCTGAGGCTGCGGCTGCTGCAGCCGCCGCCGTGACGCCTTCAATGGAAGATGTCGAGTCAGACAACTCGTCGGTCTCTCCAGCTGCCTCGTCTGACCTTCACGATGGCCTCAGTTCCGCGGAGACGACTCCTCCGCCAATGGAGGAGGATGAAATGGATCGGGAAGAGAAAGTCTTCCGCCGCGGCAACGCCACTGGCTTGCGTCGGCCTAGTTACACTTTCAACCATCCTTCGGCGTTCTCACGATCCTATCAATCGGTAGCCTCGAGCTCGTACGCCGACAACGGATCGTTGCATTCTCCCGCATTTTCCCACTTCCGCCAATCGAGTGTCGACACTCGTCCGTCGACGGCAGAAACCACGGGAGTCCAGGAGGAAGACAGTGACGCCAACGATCTCGCGGCGGCGATCCGGCTCTGCAACTTTGGAACGCCTCGCTCCAATGCCGTCGCTGGATCATCGGACGTGCCTCCCGTACCTCCCCTTCCCGCTCGCTATTTGAGCCAACAGAGCGGAGTCAGCAATGCTGGCAGCTTAGGCGTGCCGGGATCGACTCCGGCCGTCTTTGGATCTTTCTCTCTAGATCCCTCACAATCCTATCGCGTTTCGGACGAGCGCGACGTGAAGATGGGTGACGCAGATCGCGAGTCGAGACATCGCCGCAACAACGACGTCGATTTTGGCAGTCGCCAAGTACACGACGACGATGACGATGGTGTTTTTGGTCGAATGGAGGAGTGAAATCCTCCATCTACCATTGTCTCTTCTTCGCTTCACGAGACTTTTTATTTTCTTCTATTTCTGTTAGAAAAAAAAATCTGTCTCTTCGATCGGTCATACCAATTCCGTTCCGCCACGACCCATGTACGAAATCATCATTTGTTTTCTCTCTCTCTCTCTGCACCTTGTGTGCTACGCCTGTGCCAATTGTCTCCATCACTTGGATAATTTTTTCCCTTGTCTGGTTTTCGACCAATGTCTTTCCTTTCAGTCTTCATGTTACTTCTGCTGTATGTGTGTGTTTGTGTGTGTGTGTGTGTGTGTTATTTGTTCTCTAGCAAGAAACCAACCCGCAAACATCATTTTTATCATCCTTATAACCAAACCAGGTGTATGCTCTATACGTGTATGTAACTTATGTCACAAAACAAATTACGCAGGTCGGTGTTACTGTGTCACCGGCCATGCGGCTGATGCCTGCATTTTTTTTTCTCTTCTTATTTTTATGGCTGTCTTCCTGTCACGAATCGCGAATTGCGGAGTCGTTTTGGCCAAAGTCCTAGGCATTTGCAAGCGTATTTTTTTCTCTCCAGGTCATGACTTTTGGTATTTTTGTATTGTATGGAGTATATTTTGCGGCCGAATTGATCCCGGATGGTCGACTTGTACTTATTTCTTCCCTTGAAACTTGGTAGCTATCGGACAATGTCTCCTGCGAACAATGCTACAAGCCATTGACGCAGAGAGAGAGAGAGAGAGAGAGAGACAATTGGATATAAGCAATATTATTACTACTGCCGTTATAATTCGATGAAGATTTATACAGAGTCCCCCGATCCCTCCCCAGGATTCCAATTGCATTTCGCACTGTAATGTTTTTTAAGTTCCACGAATTGCCCGACTTATAACTTTATTGCACTTTATCCGCTCTACCAGTATCCAGTCAAGAAATTGGTTGAGATCGGTTTTTGTCTATTGAGAATCTCCCCTCACTCACACCACTCACTCCACATTACCTAGCTACTTGTCCATGTGACTAGTTTTGTCTAGAGATAAATCGCCATTTGTCGATTCTTATTCTCCTTTTCTGGTTTATTTAATCTGCCCTCCAGGACTTGACATAGATCGAAACTTGTTTTGTGCTTCTTTCTCCGCTCGGTGCCGGAATGCGGAGTACTCGGATACAGTACAGTACCTTGGTACCGTAACTCTGGTACCTGGCACGGCAGAGGAGGTCTCCTGGAATGAGTTATAAAAGTCTAGGTCTAGGGCTAAGGTTCAGACTTCCAAGGTTAATTGACATAGAACTCCAATTGTGCAGGGAGTTCAAGGTTGGTATGGTGGAATATAAATCTTCTAGTTCTTACCACAAATGCATCAAATGATGAAAATGATAAATTCAAAAGTTGACCTCGAATTAACAAAGCGAGTAAATAAAGCGAGTAACTTCGTAAAGCATACATGTAAAAGTATCATACAAGAAAGAAGAAGAATCATGATAATAATAATACCCAAAATAAACCCACGGCACATATGCTGGTTGACAACTATCAACTCCCGACAGATCATAAAGATGGCTCCAGACGGAGTAGAGTAGCGAGAATAGTCGAGTCGTCAATTTTCTTGTGGCTGCTCTCCTCCGCGATTCTCTTCTTGTGCGCGTGCCTCGCGCAGTCGTCGTCTTTGTCGTTGGCCCATTCTGTTTCGACGTTTACGAGTTGACGGAGGCGTTGCCTCGGAGTCGGGGCTTTCTGCGACTTGGTTTGGTGGTGCTGCTTTTGCCGGTGTTGCCGGTGTTGCTACTGGTGCTGGTGTCGCTGCTGCTGCTTTTGTTGGTGTAGCCTCTGGCGCTGGTGCTGTTGCTGGCGCTGGTGCTGTTGCTTTTGTTGGTGCAGGTGCAGGTGTTGCTTTTGTTGGTGTTGCCTCTGGCGCTGGCACTGTTGCTCCTGCTTCTGCTCCTGCTTTTGCTTCTGCTGGGCCAATAGCTTCACTTGCAAAACTCTCACTAGCAGCTGACGAGACCTTGATAACCGTAACAACCGAGCTTTCGCTCTCGTACCCATCGTCAATCTCCCCACAGGCACTCGAATCAACCACCAAGGATTCACCATCACTGCTCTTTGCTTCGTCTACACCGGCGGAGGCAGCTGAATCTACCTCTTCGGTTTCGACAACGGGTGACCCCTCGACGCGGATATCTACCGCGACGGGGGCTTCTTGTGCGAGCGATTCAGGCGAATCTTGGGCAACGGGAGGTCCCCTGACTTTGGGTTCCTCAACCGTATCAGAAGATTGTTTGTGGTCATGTTCGAGTTCCGGGAGAGCGCCGTGGCCGTATTGATGTTCAGTATTGTCTGCTGAAGGCCTCGTGGAATCTTTATCCAGCTGAGCACTGTCGTTGTTATCGTTGTTGTCGTCATTGTTGTTGCTTTTTTTGTCGTCATCATCGAGACTGGGCGTTTCCTTTCTCTCAATTCCATGCGTAGAAACACTTGGGCGCAGTTGCCGGCGGTAAATTGTGCCTCGTCCAGATTTTGCAGCTGGCTTTTTCCATGGTAAGCTCGATCGTATAGGTGAAGTACGCGGACCACGGAAACGCTTGTGAAGCTTCAACTTCTGATGCATTTCATTCGAAGTGCTTGGAGAACTATCGGTAGAGAACGCGTGAAGCATTCTGAGAACGTCGGAAGAGTTATCTGCGGGCACGCTCTCTGCTTCCGGCTTGGAAGTAGGCCACTGCTTTACGGAAGGCACGTCAGGAAATATCGGTTTTTCAACATGAGAATGTTCCAAAAAGTTCCTCAGTTTCTGGGTCGGTTTAACGACGACGTTGACAGCGGCGGTAGCACCAGCGCTAGACGTGTCCTGTGGCAAAATGTGCTGCATTGAAGAAGATGAAGAAGAAGTGTGTTTCTTCTCGTCGAATACGAGACTGATTTTGCCTACCACTTCCATCCTCTGGGTTGTTTGGTGCTTCTTAGATCCGGTTCTGGTCTTGATTGAGCATCTTTTGTGCTTGCTGTCGCGCAAGAGAGGCCAAAAGGCTACCATGTGAAAGCCGAGGAGCACAGTGAAAAGCATGGCAAGTATCAAAGGTAGGCCATCGCTGCTTACGACGTAGGGTAGTCTCACAACAGTCTCTGGCG
The DNA here is from genome assembly GCA_002916415.1 of Talaromyces borbonicus. NCBI lineage: Eukaryota > Fungi > Ascomycota > Eurotiomycetes > Eurotiales > Trichocomaceae > Talaromyces > Talaromyces borbonicus. The sequence goes on from NBSA01000012.1 coordinate 1,580,786, forward strand.
GGGGAGTCACCTCACTTTCTCCCTCACCCTTGATTGTAGGACGTTGGGGAGTAGGAGGATAGCATGCATATGGAGATGAAGTATGTGGAGACGAAGTAAGAGGAGGTGGGACAACAGAAGGAGCCATAGTTGAAGAACGACGAGGGGGGGCTGTGTACAGACTCATCAGCCAGATCGAGTCACTAGACTGTGTCTGCGTTGCAAGTGACAACTCCGTTGGAATCAGGATGTAATCGTTGCTACCATCCCAGGCTTGATCCAGCTGCGAGTCGACCGTCGAACATGGAATGTTCACGATGGTGGCTGTTTCATCTGGCGTCAAAGTGCCTGTCAGAAGAAAACGACTAGGCCATTCTTCATTTTCACTCGAGGACGATGAATACCCTGGTAACGAACGGGTCCAAAAGCGCTCGAGGCACTGCTTGGACGCAGCAGTAGCAGACTGAAGCATTGCAACAGCGGGCTCCTGCAGTTCTTTCACCAGGGGATAGAGGATAGTGAGAATCGAGGCCGCGCAGATGCTCCATAATGGTAGGAACAACATGATGACGCGGACGCGTTGGCTGCTGTATCTTGCTTTCAGCCTTCGTCCATAAATCGAGGAGAAAAGGAAGTTGTTGATGAAAGAACAAAGTTTGGATGCTGTTGGATGCTGTTGGATGCTGTTGGATGCTGAAGAGTTGATAGAAGAAAAGAGTTGATGCTTCTTTTAGCTGACGATGTGCCCAGTATCGAAGAGTGTGTTGTTGGAAGGAAGAGGAAAGAGGAAGAGAGTGAAGAAGAAGAAGAAAAGGCCTGGGGGAAGTGCGAAGGACAGAAGAGGGGGGCTGGCATCTTTTTGCCTCAACAAACAGACATCGACAATACAGCCAATCGTCACAAAAGAAGACAGAGCTTCCATCAATGTTTGCTCGAGTTGCACATGATAAGACGACTGAATTTGTCAATGTCGCCGGAAAGCTCCTCTTGAATAGACACTTTTGCTCTCTTTATGCCGAATCGGGATCAAATGCCCAGGTAGACCCCGGCACAACTCAACAAAGAGACGTTGCAACATACTTGAACCTTCCTTCATGATATTGGAGTATTTCTCGAACAAGCCAATAACCGATCGATTTCGCTTTGATATTTGGTATACGGAGAATGCCTTGGTATTGTTGCATGTGAAACGTCAATAAGCCTTTTTGTCTATGTCCATGTCCATAAGTAAAAATGATGAAACAGATGGAGTTCCCTCGAAACAAGATAAACATCAATCAAATTTTCAACACGAAAAAGAAAAAGTAAAACCCATAACGCCATGCCGTCGTCACATCAGCAGAACCGATGAAAGAAGAAGAGGAAAAATCTCAACTGCTGGTATAGAGTGCTCTTTCTCAATCCACATCCATCTCTTCCTCGACACCACCGTCCACCAAGACCTTGGTCTTTTTCTTCTGGCGAGGTCGTTCCTCGCCAAACACCGTTCCAACAGCTTTTTCCCTCTCTGCTGATGTAGTGAGAGGCACATTTTGCTCCTGCATATCCCGCAGTTCCTTGCGGATAAGATGCTCTCCCTGGGCAACAACTTTGCGATCTCTTTCGCGCTGGCGTTCTCGAGCCAACTTGCCAGCCAATCGCTTCTTCGTGAACACGCGCTCTCGGCGCTGGCGTATCTGCTCGACTCGTTCCATCGCCTTGATTGTTGATGCGACCAGGTTGCGGTCGTACTTGACAGGCACGTTTCGTTTCTGTGCGAATTGCGAAAGAAGCAGCGACGAGTCGACAATCATTTCTTTGCCACGAAGAGCACGGTGAGTCTTTGTCCACTTCAGCTTACGGGGTTGGCGTTTCATTTTGAAGTTCTGCTCGGGTTAAATTAGGACATGGACGAAAATAATAGCTAGGCGGTGCAATGGGACTGACCTTCTCGCACTTGCTTCTGCAAAAGCGGAAACTCCGCGCATCATTGCGAACAAATGTGATGCCCTTCGAGGGATATACGCTGCGCTAGGGTTAGTGGACGCACCATGGAAGAGGTTTTGAATTTTATTTGACTGTTCGAAACGTACGGACGAGAACAAAAGCTGCACACTTCGACCCTGTTATCCACAAAATTAGTTATAACTCTATAAGGCTTATATTTTCAGTCGCAGTAACTAACCTCATTTTGAATTAAATTGTCTTTCGGGTAGTCGGAGAACAGAAAGAACTTCGTAGATGTGAAATGTTGCTGCGTGGGTGAGGTTCGAACAAATTCATCTTGAGAAAATTATGTGGGGCTCATTACACTAATCCCTTTATGGTCAGCGGATTATGGTTTCGCCGCCGAACGCCGCCTAAGAAAACAAAAACTCCCGGATTTTAATCTTCTTTGCTTCACGGCGCAACTACGTTTGTTTGCTATTGCAATCTATCAGTGCTCGCATCCCAGTACTCGTGGTAGACGACTGAAGACTGCACCATCAAATATCGCGATGGCTTCTGCTTTTCTTGTTGGTCTTGGATTGGCCACCTCCGCCTTTCTGGTAAGTTCGGGCTGGCTTCCTTCGCCGCCAACACTCCATTCATCCATAGAACTTGTCCTAACATCATTGTCTACAGGGCCGTGCTGGATATGTTGCGTTGCAAAGATATAGAGGAGGAGTGAACAAAGTCGGCCGCGCTTTCTACAAAGGGTAAGCTCTACGTGATCTCCTTAAACTCAGTCCCTTCCCGACGAAAGCTGGTCGGAGATGTTAATTGCTTGTTTTTTGATCTCCAGGGGATTCGAACCAAAAATGACCCGTCGGGAGGCTTCATTAATTCTAGAGCTGTCGTAAGCATTTTCTCTTCTTCGCTGCTTCTTTCTAAGATGACTTGAATCCGGCTAACTCCGCTTTCACAGCGAGCGAACGTTGACCAAGGAGAAAGTCCGCAAGAATCATCGCCAGCTTATGCTCCTCAACCATCCCGATCGTGGCGGAAGCCCTTATCTCGCCACGAAGATCAACGAGGCCAAGGAATTACTCGACAAGACTCTTTGAACGCTGGGTTGAACTTTTCGACATATCAACCTGCAGATCTATCCGATCTTCTCATATACCACAACTAGGCGATTTGATTGTTTCCTGAAGTCTGCCATAATCGGGATATACTGTGGATGTCCATGTACATTTGATTTGCATAGCAAGGCGTTCTTTCCATTGTTTCTGGTCTGGATATTTTTTGCCGCATTCTGGCACAACTTGTTGAACGAATGTATTATAGATGCTAGATGTTTATACATGGTGGACCAATCTCGCCGCTCCGGGGTAGTAACTTAGGTCTTCTGAAAGCAGAAATTATCATTTCATCAAATAGACTCGAGCTGTTCTTCTCTGTACAGACTGATTCTAACTAACTACAACAAGAATGAGTCAAGATGAGTCATCAAAAGCTCGAAGGAAAGAACCGGGGTCTGAAGGCAAGAGCGATCAGCCCGACTTCTTTCCCCTTTCAGACGATGCAGAACCCGAGAGACCGGATGACTAAGCGGGTTTTTAATGCTCCCATTTCCGGCGCGGACGAAAAGTAACAGCGAAAGTCCGGGCCGACTGATCAAGTTACATCACTGCCATAGTTAGTTAAAACTTACCTTACCTTAGGCAGCGTACTGTACTCGTACGTCTTGCATACAATAATACTGTACAATCTGCAACCCTAGGCTTCCATCGGAGCTTAGAGCTGGGGTTCCTCTTCTAATTCCTATTTTCTTCAGTTCGGTGGATATCTCTTCAAAGACAGACAGAGAGAGAGAAGATACATCTCTAGTCTGCTGGTTATTCTCACTCGCAGCTTGCCTATTCATGGCAAGTTCACCGCTATAACCCCAGACCACTTTTTGAGGCCCTCTGGGGAATAGCTGCTGCCTCCCCGCCAAGTTCCGACAATTTTTGCCAAGCGACAACATTCAGGATAGAGGCCGTCGTCCCTGAAGAAACAAACTCTCGCCATTTGCACATGAACGCTCTAAACAATATTGAATAAAATCCGCCTCGACCTTTAGTAAAAATGGATACCTTCGGGGACGAAAGCTATGAGGAGGCCGCCTACGATCTGCCTTCTCAGCAAGGATTCTCAAACCATGGAATTTCTGGCGGGAGTCCCTTCAACAATAATCAATCGGGACAAACAATCCAGGACGAGGATAGAGATGGGGATTCAAAGAGACGACGAATAGCGAGAGTGGGTTGCCAAAGCTGATGACTTTTTTCTTAAGCCGCTTATATCCAGTTGAAACTGACATTGACGTCTTTTCTGGGACATAGGCCTGCGATATGTGTCGCAAGAAGAAGATCAAATGCGACGGAAGAATGCCCAAATGTTCCCATTGTATCAATTACAAGACCGAGTGTATCTTCACTCCGGTCGAGAAGAAGAGAAACCCCCCTAAAGGGTATGCCCTGAACCCCGACCCCGACCCCAGACCTCTTCATGCCGTTTCCCATTGACCTTGCATGGAATCTTACCAATTGACCTGAATGCATAGTGCCAAATATATCGAAGGTCTAGAAAACCGTATGAGGCGGTTGGAAGGTCTATTGCGAATGGCAGGAATTGCAGACAGCGAGACAGATATCCCGTCCATTGAGCGACGTTTGCAAAATGCTCAACAGCAATCTCAGCAAGGCCATTTCAATAACGGTCTTCATTTTACTGCTAATGCTGCTGCTACCGCCACCGCTGCCGTTCGATCTTCTCTGGAGAATCATGGACACTCACAATCAACTTCTCTCCATTCGACCCCTCAGCTAGAATCCGCTTCAAGCCCTAGAGCAGCCGAATCACCTATTACCCAAGACGACAAAGAGCGCGAGGTCGAGGACCTTTCAGAAATGATGTGTTCGCTAGTGACTAATAATTGTGGAGAAACCAGATATATTGGTGAGTTTCCTCCCCATCTAGTCGCCACTGGGATATAGTCCGACTTTTGCTAACAAATCCCAGGCTCTTCATCGGGCTTTTCAATTTTTTCTCCCCGCGGTATGGAATGGGTCAATGAAAAGACTGGTGATACGTCTTTTCGTGACATGGTCCAATCTGCCGTCGTCGATGATAACAAATGGTTATATTGGAAACCAGAGATTTTCAGCGACATTTTTGCTCGACGCGTCTTCAAACCGCTGCCTTCTAAAGAGGAGGCTATTTCACTCATACGAGACTTTTTTAACAACTTCAATGCCTTGCTTCCTCTTTTTCATGAACCAACTTTCATGCATCTAGTGGAACGTCAATACTCGCCTGATCCGTACGAAGGTTCGGGCTGGTGGGCCTGTATAAACATTGTCCTTGCGACTTCCTATAGACTCCGTGTTATGAGCCATCTGGTTCCTCAAGACGAGGATAAGAAGGCATGGCTTTACCTCAAGAATGCAATGGGGGTATTTACAGAGCTCACAATGCGCAACACGGATTTATTGAGCGTGCAAGCGCTCCTAGGAATGGTACGTTGCTATACTCGGATGCAAATCATCAAACCTCGGCTGATCCTTGGGTGCTAGGCTCTTTTCTTGCAGGGGACACCAAATCCTCAGCCGTCCTTTTTCTTAGTGGCAGCAGCGATAAGACTGTCACAGAGCATTGGATTGCACAAGAAGGGCACGCTTTTCAACTTGAATCCGGTGGAAGCAGAACAGCGCAAGAGAGTCTTTTGGATTGCCTATATGTTGGACAAAGAGTACGTTAAACATCAATATCGCCGCGTAAGCAACTACTAATGAATTGGCTGTGCAGTATTTGCCTTCGATCGGGCCGTCCTCCGGTCCAGGATGATGATGATATGAATGTCGAACTTCCTAGTGAGATACCTCCTGATAACATGGGTATCGTTCCGTTAGAGAAAGATAGTGGCACAGTCAACATGTTCAGAACGATGTGCCGCTTTGCCATAATTCAAAGCAAGGTATACAAGCGATTGTATTCCACGACAGCGGCCCGGCAGTCTGACGGGGGGCTTTTGAACACGATTGGCGAGCTGGATAAAGAACTCGAAGAATGGAAGGATAGCATTCCCCTCGAATATCGTCCTGAAAACGAGATCACAACCACGCATCGTTCCTTGATACTGCAAGTGATGGTCCTCCACTTTGCTTACTATAATTGCCTCACTACAATACATCGGATGGCGGTACATCACGGGTATTGGACCAGTCGTTTGTCCAATTACGCTTTACAAGGCCTCAACGCCCGGCCATTGAATCCACGAGTCTTCTCCTCTGCCACTCTCTGTGTATCTGCAGCCAGATCATCGATCAATCTAATCAAGTATATTCCTCAAGGTGACTGTACCTGCGTCTGGTGAGTATTGTCTTTGCTGTTTGCTCATCCTGGGCTCATCAGGTCACTGTCCGTTGCTAATCCATCACGCAAAGGCTGGTTCTGTACTATCCGGTCTCTGCTCTCGTCACACTCTTCGCAAATATACTACAAAACCCCCTGGACGCACGTGCTCGTTCCGACATCAAATTGATGAACGTTGTGGTCAACTTCCTTTCTGCTCTAGTTGCAGACGACTCCAATGGTAGTGTCATGCGCATGCTCAGTGTTTGTACCGAGTTTGAAAGGATTGCAAAAGTGGTACTCGATAAAGCTGAGAAAGAAGCTGTCTCCAAGAGAAAACGCAAAGCCGCCACTGAAACAATGAACACCAACCCTAATCCAAACCTCAATCCTAATTCCAATCACCATCCCAACACCAACACCAACTCCTCCACCAACACAGCCCAAGGCATGGATGCTTCCGAACCTCTCGCAAATCCACCATTTAGTATGAATGCCCCTTTGTTTCAGACAACTGAGCAACCGCAGCACCAGCCCATACTCTCTGTGAGCCAACCTCCCGCAGGAATCGCACCTACCACATCCGGAGACGTCTTATCAGGTACATTTGTCAATATGCCCGATGCAAACATGCCAATGTTTGAAAGCGAATTGCCCTTCAATGGCGACCAGTCGAATTTACAGTCTCCAAATCCAGCAGCTACATCTACCACATCACCTTCGGATGCCCAATTCCTCCCTTTCCAACAGTCATTCGTACCTCAGGATCTCTGGCAAATGCCGATGACTTTGGAATGGGACTGGGCGGATTTTAATACGATGAATTTGCCGAATGTCGATCAGCCCGATATGTTTCAAATGAATATGCAATCTGGGACGTGAATGAAATCCCCATACGATTTGATTTAATGTTTGATGATGGAGTTGGCAAAATGAAGAAAGCACGAACATAGATTAGGAAACGTGGCGAATAAAGGGAAATGGTTGGTACGAAAAAATCTATTAGGTTTGCAACTTTATGATTCGTGTCATTTAGGTCTGGCGTTTCTTTTCGCAACTATCGAGTTGCTTGTGTACAATAATTATTTAACTATTTACTTCGATAGGTACCAAAAGCTCTCTTGGGTACAATATTGGCGAGGTTATGGTCTCAGCGTCTCCCCTCGGGCTTTTTTGAGGATTTTTTGTGTGTCTAGGGTTGACTTCAGTCTATAAATTCCACTCATATGATGTCTAAGCTTCAAATGACAGAATCAAGTGTTCGTATACATTATTATATATTAGTATGCCAATCTTTCATCATTTAACTAGTTAACTATAACTAGTCTAGTCCAAGTCAAATTTGTTATGACTTCAGTAGATGAAGTCGGCTCAAAGCTGGGCCGGAGAGCTGACTAAGCGGCCGAAAGAAATTGCGCTATTCGGGCTAGCCGATCTGGAAGGCTCTTTGCCGTGTGGAGGATCTCCGACAACCTCCATTACATTTAATTCATTGCATTGCACTCTTCAATCAACCCACCAAAGACCTCATCTCGTCTGGGGGATTCATACCAGTCTTTTATTTCCGAAGCTTATCCATGACCTGCCGGGTATAATCTCAACGCGACATCGAGGGACGACTTGTGGAAAGAGAGAGAGCCAGAGAGAGGTCGAGGTCGTGCAACTTTTACTTTTGCGTCAGCCCTTTCAGGCTCCCGCATGATCCCATCTAACCTCCAAAGCATGGCCGGGCTTCTACGGCGGCCTGCGCATTTCGCGCGCTATTCAAAGAGTGCTGCAGAGCTTTTTACCGCTTCCAAATCAACGTATCCGCATCATACGAGGCCGCAGTTATGGTCATTAAGCGCTCGCCAGGCTCGGTCGTACGCCTCTACCAACCCGGGTGATCCGAAACGGCCCGACAACGAGGACGACAAGAAGAAGAAGAAAGTTCAAAAAAGTAAAGATGAAGAGTTGGCAGAGTTTTTCCAATCTTTGAAGAAGAATGGGCCACCGTCGTCGTCTTCGTCGCCTTCTCCGGACAAATTGTTTAATAGTGTCGCGGATCAGAAAGAATTTCTCGAGAAATCCGCTCAGTTTGTCGATCAGTTATTACAGCAGGGGGGGTTACCGCAGCGAGAATTACAGCTACTTCGCCTCTTACAGAAACTGCTGGCTGATGCAAAGCATATGCCGCCTGAAATGGAGGAGTTTTTCAGGAAGCATGTCGATCAGTCGCAGCCCATGACACTGGAGGATTGGGATAAGTTCTCGAGATTTTGGCTCCAGCATCTCGGTGAAGATAAGGTCAACAACGCAGAGACACAGAAGCAGTCTGCCGATGAAGTCAAGAGTATGTTCAAGAAGGCGTCCGAAGAGAAGTCCGAGGGCGGGTTTATATGGGGCGGCGCAGCTCAGCAGCAAAACAAGACCAATAGCCAACAGGGTAGTTCGAAGCAGAAAGACGGCAAGGATCAGAAAGGCGGCCCGAGAGTTTTTGAGTTTAAACTCGATCCTAGCAGTTTCATTGTGACGACCATTATTTCTTATATGCTATACTCGACCTTCTTCCCCGGTGAAAACAGTAGGGATATTACGTGGCAAGAGTTCCGTTCCAGCTTCTTCGACAAGGGCCTCGTTGAAAAGTTGACTGTTCTGAACCGATCCCGCGTCCGGGTTGACCTGAACCGTGAGGCGGTCGCAGGTGAGATGCCTGATTCGATGGCCTCCCAGCGCAACTTCCACTACTACTTCACCATTGGCTCGATCGACTCGTTTGAGCGCAAGTTAGAAGATGCACACAACGAATTAGGCATTCCCACTTCACAGCGTATCCCCGTGGCCTACGTCGACGAAGTCCCCTGGCTCGCAACTGCATTGTCCTTTGGACCGACTTTGCTTTTGATTGGATCTGTATTCTACTTCTCACGAAGAGCGGGCGGTGGTGCCGGCGGTCAAAGCAGTATATTTGGAATTGGCAAGAGTCGTGCGAGACGTTTCAACCACGAGACAGACATCAAAATCAAATTTGCCGACGTTGCAGGTATGGACGAGGCAAAGATGGAGATTATGGAATTCGTCAGTTTCCTGAAGGAATCGGAGAAGTTTCAGAGACTCGGTGCCAAGATTCCTCGCGGTGCTATTCTCTCTGGACCTCCTGGTACCGGTAAAACACTACTTGCCAAAGCCACCGCTGGTGAATCCGGAGTCCCCTTCTTCAGTGTCAGCGGATCTGAATTTGTAGAAATGTTTGTCGGTGTCGGACCGTCTCGGGTGCGTGACTTGTTCGCCAATGCACGAAAGAACACACCGTGCATTATTTTCATTGACGAAATCGACGCTATCGGCAAATCGCGCTCCAAGCAGAATTTCGGCGGAGGTAACGACGAGCGTGAAAGTACTCTCAATCAGATTCTAACCGAGATGGACGGATTCAATACATCGGAGCAGGTTGTCGTCCTCGCTGGTACGAACAGACCTGACGTTCTCGATAAAGCCTTGATGCGTCCTGGCCGTTTCGACCGACACATTACTATCGATCGACCCACAATGAAGGGAAGAGAGCAGATTTTTCGGGTACATTTGAAGAAGATCCTCACAAAGGAAGACATGGATTATCTATGTGGACGTTTAGCTGCCTTGACCCCGGGATTTGCTGGTGCCGACATTGCTAATTGTGTCAACGAGGCTGCCCTAGTCGGTGCGTATCAAGTTCTCCTCTCAAAGTCATTGCTACCATTTAAAAAAAGGCTAACTTTTCTCCATCAGCTGCCCGTGAACAGGCCGAAAGTGTGAAGATGAAACACTTTGAGCAGGCCATTGAGCGTGTGATTGGCGGTCTCGAGAAAAAGTCTCTTGTTCTTTCTCCAGAGGAAAAACGAACAGTTGCCTATCACGAGGCTGGCCACGCCATTTGTGGTTGGTATTTGAAATGGGCCGACCCTCTTCTCAAAGTTTCGATTATCCCTCGAGGACAAGGCGCTCTGGGTTACGCGCAGTACCTGCCGTCGAGTGAGAATTATCTAATGACCGTCAACCAACTGATGGATCGCATGGCCATGACTCTGGGTGGCCGTGTCAGCGAGGAGCTTCACTTTGAGACCGTCACAAGCGGTGCATCCGACGATTTCAACAAGGTGACCCGCATGGCCAGCGCCATGGTGACCAAGTTTGGAATGTCGAAAGCGATCGGGCCTCTGCACTTTGAGGAAGACCAACAACAACTGCACAAGCCTTTCTCGGAGGAGACTGCTCGGAACATCGACCTGGAAATTCGTCGCATTGTTGACGAAGCGTACAAACGATGCACAGATCTGTTGACCGAGAAGAAGAAAGAAGTCGGCCTGGTTGCAGAGGAGTTGTTGTCCAAGGAAGTTCTGTCTCGCGACGACATGGTTAGACTTCTTGGTCCACGACCGTTCCCAGACAATGGAGAGTTCACCAAGTACTTTGGTGGAGGAACTATCGCGCCCCCTGAACCTCCCGTCTTGGATGAGAGCAGTACCGGTAAAGACGGACGTGATCAGACTCCCCTGCCGACTTGAAAAGGTTTCTTTCCCCAGGTTAGTCGCTAACCTCTTGGCTCTTCCGTTGATTGCCATTGTGTCATATCTGTCAACATAAATCTTCCTAAAGAAAAAGAAAAAATACTTTCCTCTCTTATATCAATGTATAATAGGACTGAGATCTTGATTTCACATTTGTCGCTCTCGATTCAAGACTTCCAATATCTATCGGGTTCTACGTGGTTGTTTCATGGCGCGGTGTTCATGCTACAGAAAGAACAATTTTTCTCCCCTTCATTGTTCGTGTTGTTGCGACGGGCTTTTAAAAACTCTACTTGATTTTTGGTTATCTCCACTCTCGCAACATGCCTTCCTCTCTCTCTCTCTCTCTATCCATCTCCCTGTTTATCTCAGAGCTCTTATCGAAGGGAGAATCAGGAAATGTGCTCAATCGTGTAGGTAGTGATAAGGCGGATTCGTTTATTTTGTATGTAGTACATTTATGCCAATTGTTATACAGTCGCACTTGAGAATTTCTTCTTCAAGGGTATACCTAGGTATAGATGAACTCAACTCGACATGACCAAACATACATCAAAAGTTGCAGTCATACATTGGTCCATCCGAGATGAAAGCTCGAGTTTTATTATTAACATCTTATTCCGCCACCTAGGTAACTGATTCCGTACTGGCTACCTACTGTCATTCAACCAATTTAGAATACATTTATATGAATTTTTTTTTTGTAATCTTCTTTTTCATTCCTGCTACTTCTGTCTCTGTGGTAAAGCCTGGCATTCACAATATACCAGCGCAAGGTGTGCACGGTCATATTTTTCGAAGCATCACACAAAATGCAAGTATGAAGACATTTCCACAAAACGTCTCCACCTAAACCCCCCTAGACGATCCTGATCTTTGCAGATTCTTCTTCTTCGTAGTCACTTTGTGGATAAATAGAGACCAGAATGTAGATTTCTAGTAGGAAAAAAAAGCAGCAGAAAAAAAAGTTACCCCCATTCATGGCACCACATGTATGCAAAGATGATGCTTTGTGAAGCTGTGGTTCGATGATCATATTCAGAGAATAAGCATGAAGATAAGAGACATGTAGGAAAGAGGGACGGAGTGTCAAGAGCGAAGTAGTGGGAATTGAGGACAGAGAATGAAAGTAGTCAGTGTAAGCGGGAATTGAGAAAAGTCGAAGATACACTTTAAAAAGAAAAGGGATCATTTTGAAATATTATGGAAGATACGAAAGTCTCCCATGAAAAAGTGGCATATCATTTTTTTTGCTTTTATAGAAGACATCATTAATTCGTAATCCGGCGAGACGTGGATAATTGGTGAAGGCGATGTTTGAAGATGGGCATGGAGGAGAATGTAAGTAGAAAAGTAGGTGAGGAGTCGATATCATGTGAGGTTGAGATGAGAGAATATCGGAAAGAAAAAAGGTAGAGAGATTAACATCGTCTCTGAATATGAGGAGGATTAATGGGACTTGAGTAAGGAGATTAGATCAGTGACTTGCAAGGAAGACAGGAAGACAGCTATCTGCCCAGTACAGATTCAGGGAACGTGCAAGTCTGCACAAATTACTCTGGGGATTGCTGGCTGCGACGCATCTTTTCAGCCTCCAAGTTCTCATACAGCAGGTAGAGGGCTTTCTCATTGGCCTGTGCACTACCCATGATTGTGAACATGCGCTCGCCAGTGTCGTCGTGAGGTGCCTTGGCGATCGAAATTCTGGCCCCAGAGCTGCGTCGAATTTCACTGATCTTGCTGCCGCCCCGACCAATGATGCAACCAACCATATCTGCAGGAATACTGATGTTCTGTGTCTGGACCTCTTCACCGTCGTCAGTGACCAACGGCATGCCCCGATTCACGTTGTCGCCACTTTCACGACGATGATATCCGCCGCTCGGCTCGCTGAAGTCCGCGCCATTGCCAGTTCGGTTGTAAGAGCGTCCACCTCCATAACTGCCACCATTCCTGTCTCCGTTGTGATTTTGTTGGCCAGGGCCACCGGCAGAGACACGCACCGCTGGATTGTACAGGACGGTTCCTGTTCCCCGCTGCCAGTCGTCGATGAGACATTTTCCAATTTCCCAAATCGCTTTCTCGATGCCTTCCGGCGTGCCTTGAACCTCCACAATCCGCTCCGTTGACTGAGGGAGCATCTCCTTCTGCGCGACCATACGAACACCCGAGGCATCTTGGATGTGCTTAATTTTGAGACCTTGGCGGCCAATGATTGTGCCCATTTGGTTGTGCGAAATCAACAAGCGAATGGCTGAACAAAATTGTGAGCACATTATTTTTAGACTTAAAGGGTGAATGTTGACGACTTACGATGCGTTCCGTTGTTTTGAACAACACCGCCCATTCCAACTTGGGGGGCACCTTCGAGCAAGCCCTTTGCGACTATGGCGTAGGCACGAGCGCAGCCTTGAAGACCGCCAGTGACGGTGAGAACACGATCATGGACGCCTTGAACAACCTTGCTAACTCCAGCTTTGACGCCAGTCTCGTCGCGTAGATCGGCCACGTTTTTGCCGGCCTTGCCAATGATTACACCGGCCTCTTTGGAAGAGACAATAGCGCGTAGAGTCAGAATAGATTGTGCGTATTCTTCGTCGGTTTTTGGTTGATCTTCGAGTTCGCCCGAGTCGCCAATGTTGGCGCGGCTGAAAGAATCGTTCAATCCGTCATCGCCAGGAACGGAATTCTCGTGGTTATCGATAGTAGCTGCCATGTCTTCTTTCAGAAAATCAATTCAATGTTTTCGAAGGTAGGGTTGGCGAAAGAGTCGACGGAAATTTTTGGAATAGCTTTTTGTGGAGACTATTGCCGCGAAAGTGAGCTTCTTAGGACAATTAGCGTGACTTGAAGAAGACAGTCGCGATGGGGCAATTACTTACGATTGAATCTCGTACGAGAAAAAAAAAATAAGAGGTATGTTTGAAGGACTGGGAATCCAGAGAAGGATGTGGTTGTGAGGTTGATGATTGATGGTTGACGGAGGGGTAAAGAGACGGGCGGAGAAATTGGATCGATGATAGGGAGAGATTTAAGAGTCGGGAGGAAGATGAGGGACTGAAAGGGGAGAGTGAGGGAGAAAGAGAGAGGGAGAGAGAGAGGAGAGAAAGGAGATGAATGGAGAGAAAATGGTAGAAGAGGAGGGTGAGTGATGAAGAGGTTAAAGAGAATTGAGTAAAAAGAGGAGAGGAGAAGGAGGAGAAATTAAGGATGGTGGAGAGAGCGAGAAAGAGAAAGAGAGACAGAAAGAAAGTCGATGGTGGGCGGGCTTAGTTTAGTTAGTTACCTTACCAATACTTTAGTTTGTTCCTTTCCTCAGGCAGGTAAACTGACTAAGTGCGATTATAACATGGAGCATACGGTATGGTAATGTTGGAACAGAAATGAGCCAATCATGGGTTTGAATCTACAAGATTGTATGATTTTCTGGTAAAGATTTACCTTACTGTACAGTGGCCGGGAAAGTGATTACTTGTAGTTGCGAACACAGTTAAGATGATGCTGTTAGTTTATAAGATGAATTCCAATTAACTATGAAGATCATCTTGCATATAAGCAATTCCATATGAGCAGACATGAGATGAGAGAGATGCAAATGATATGCAGACAACAGTTGTGATTTGTAAACAATCAAAAATACAGAGACGTTTTCATACCACCCACACTAAGCCAAATATAGAAAACTCTGGGGAAAGCTCTCAGAGATGACTATGATTGGCTGATTTCAGGCTGCCCCGCTTTCGCCTGCTTATCAAATAATTTCCAAATCCCAAATCCCAAATCCACTGCCTGAGGCACTCACTCATTCTTACTTTTCTTGTCTTTTCTTTCCTCCTCTGCAAATTCTCTGCTCTGCTGCAGCTCTCAAACCTGGAATACCACCTTTTGCACCTTCATCTTGTCAAATATATCATAGCCCTCGACTGCTTCGGAAAGAGGCATGATCTTATCTGCCATGAATCTGCACCGAACGTGTCAACAGTCGTGGTCAAGCGCAGGCTAGACACTGCCCAGAATGTGTCGGCAGGAGCTTGACTTACCCTAATAAATGCTGGTTTCTCTTCAGTGCTTCAAGAGCTTCATCAAACACAGAGCGCACTGGACATCTACCCATTTGAAGCTTCAAATTCTTGCCATAAGCTTCGTTGCCACTCCAAGGGATCTAAGAAAGTGTCAGCGTCAGCTTTCTCATCGGTCATCAGACAGGTAACTGAAGGTAGAAGAGATTAAAACAACAGAGTAATAGAAAGACAGACCTCCGCATTATGGACTCCAACGCTACTGATGGTGCCCCAAGGGCGGAGTAGGTCGAATGCCGTTCTCAGTGCCGGACTCAATCCCACCACTTCAATAACTACATCTGCTCCGCGGCCGTCCGTCAACTCTTTCACGCGTTTATCCAGCCCTTCGCGGTCTGTCATGAAGTTCCACGGCTCAGCCCCTAGCGACTTCGCGAGCTCCAGACGAGGCTCCACAGCGTCGACTGCCAAGAGGTGTTTGGGTTTGTATTCGAGCGCGTTGATAATGGCAAGTAAACCAACTGGGCCGCATCCAATCACCACAACGGTCAAATCAGCTGCTTCTTCTTTTGTATACTCTCTAAATCCGTTCTTTGCCGCGAAGAACCCAGTAGGGTATATGTCTGCCATCAAGACCAGAAGTTTCTCGTCAATGCCTTCCGGAGCTTTGACCAGCGTACTATCTGCCAAGGGGACTCTGATCTATAATCACATTTTAGTGCGTTTTCTTTTCTTGTGACCATATTGAAATAGAATCTTCGTATAACTCACGTATTCAGCTTGTCCGCCGTCCAAGAGAGGACTGCCAAATAATAGGGACTTTGCACAACGAGAAGAGAATCCCCGCTTGCAGTAAAAGCAGGTGCCGCTAGATTAACCAGATCTCAATCAGTAGCAATTCGGATGTCGCAAATACTCTCAATCTCGTGACCTACCAGGAAACTGTGAATGGACTAACTACAACATCTCCGACCGCCAAATTTTTTACATCGTTGCCCTTCTCAGCTACAGTCCCTGTAAATTCGTGGCCCATGATGAATCCTGTCTTTGAAGGCTGGTGACCACGAAAAACGTGAAGCTCGCTACATAACGAATCAGTCTCGTGGAATATACATGCAGATTATGCTGAATCAAGAGATGACACTTACCTTCCGCATAGAGCTGTGTATTTGACCTTGACAATGACGTCCGTCGGATCTTGAATTCGTGGGACCGGCCGCTCCTCTACCGCGACTTTATGTGGTCCATGAAATACAACTGCTTGCATTTGCTTCGGAAGTGCCCCGGCCATTGTGACGGATATTCTAAGGTTGCTATTCAATTTTTGTTTCGTCACTGCTTAGACACCCTCTCTGCCAGGAATAAAGATGGAAGACTGATGCTTTGACGTTGTATCCAAGGTCGGAACTTTATACCTAGGTAGGTATTTGGTTTCCCCTCGTTCGGGATAACCGGGGTTGGTCTTGTGGGGGTGTAAAACGGTATGGCCTCGGCTCAACCGTGTTGATGTATAGATGGATTGATGTCAAATATTTGTCGGTTTTCTTTGGCTTTTGCAAAATACATGCCCAATTTACGGTCCAGCAGTCAGACCACAGACTTTAGAACTTGTCAACAATTTGGCGAAATTAAAATGCGACTCTTTCAGACGAATATTAAATAACAGTCTAGTTTGATGATTTCATATGTAGAATTAAATGTACATCCACTGGCGAGAGATTTCAGATTGACATAGCAATTTGGACGTGCCCGTGATAAAATTACTTGAAAAATTTTACGATGACCGTGCGAAAATCGGGATGCTGCCAAAATCTATTATCGGTGTTGAAGCTCAACCGAGAACTCTTCCCAGAACCACTTGCAGTCTGCATGACCCCAATGTTCAACCCACCATTCTCCAAAGCTATCCTGTACATCGTCGTCTAATTTGGGTATCCTCTCATCCCGCTTCAATCCACACAACGCGCAAGCGTGAGAAGCTTTTAGCGCACCTTGACTTTCGCCTAGGGTAATAATACGTGTCTTGTCCGGTACGACAGGTACAGGACGATGGATGATTGATTGAAGCAGTGAATTAAAAGCCGATGCGTGATGATGCCATGCTTCGAGAGCACTAACCACTTCTTGCTCCTCTTTGATGGATTCACCCTTGCTGATCGAGCTTAATTTCATGCCACTGCTTTTTCCGGATTGAGCAGGTCCGATTTTCATGCTTTGACTGAGCAGTGTATCTCTTTTCCATCTTTGGGTGCGACCTGAGATGATTCGGGAACATACGCATAAAGTACGTGCGAGGTCCTGAACCGACGCACGATTGGAGGCGGTAGGCGTACGCTGAATTTTGTTGACTTCTTTGCGGAATCTCTCTAAGAGACTAGGAATGATCTGTAGCAGGACCGAAGGTGGTGGAATATTGGTTGGGCGAACAATGGACTTCGGTTGTGTTGGCCTTATTGTTCCATGAGGAGTGATGGGGACTTTATTCTTCTGTTGTAAAGGCTTCGCGACTTCTTTCTGAGACGGAAGACTCGCCTCAGGCTTGTCTTCGAAATTGTCCCATTCTCCAAAGAAGTCGTCCTCCTTGCTAGATTGTGCATGATTTTTGACGGGAGATTGCTGTTTGACCTTAGAGAGACCGGTTGGTCGCAGATTTCGCTCGTCACTTGACCTCTGGGCAGTTTTGGTAGCACCTTTCTGAGGTGTCTCATCCATGGAAAGAAGATCAAAGGCTGCCGAAATTTTAGATGTCGCAGGCTGAGGAAGGCTATTCCGAGTAGAGGTTGTTTGTACATCGCTTTCCACATCAAGCAATTGACCGGTCGTCCCAGCATTAGCTGTCTCGAACGTTCCCCAATCGTCTTCATCCTCGCCCTTTGATCCGCGGTCCAAAGATGCATCAAACAAAACCTCCGCATCGTCGGATATTTCGGGTAAGGCATACGGCTGAAAGGCCAAATGAGCACCATGATTAGAATCAGAGAAATTCAAAATATTCTCTTGCCGATCCGCAACACCATGATCTGCAGGTTCGGGCGACACAAATGAATCGAATTCATCGTCAGAAAATGAATTATTAGTTTGGGACGGTTGCTGGGATTTTGCTCTTGGATCAGCATGGCCCGCACCGGAGCCAAACTCAGCAAGCAAGTCCGCAGACATTACAGCTTGTCCAGGAAATTATCATATACTAAGGTAAGCATAGTCATGACGCAGAGAAACCATTTCTATTCTTCTTGTTTGAAAAGATGAGGAAGTTGTAGACAACAAAGACATAAAATGGCGGATTGGGTATTAAAATCTTACAACTAGTACTAATTAGGATTAGTACATAGTTATCTTACACAAAGCATACGCCGTAACGTAACCAACATCTCTAAGTATCCCGACGTCACTCAAGTTCATCAGCGGTCAAGGTTGAGATCTCAACGTTCATCTTCAATATATTGAAACTCCCGGCTTAATTTCCTGGCTGTCTTGTGGCTAGTCGAATGATGCCATGAAAACTGTTGAAGAAGCCAGGTATGTAGTCTCACTGACGAGAGTGACATAGTCTAGCTATCCACTGATAAGAGCAGACGGAGATGGAAGACTCTTCTCGATTACGGCAGGAACATAGATGATTTGAAAGAGGCAACTGTATCGAATGACGGCGGTAATCCTTGTGAAAATGGTCTTCGCTCAGTCTGCTGGAAGGTGAGAAATTAATTAATGTTTCTCCGAGATGAATGCAGGGCACAAGAAGAATTAACCGAATTTGTTAGATCTTCTTGCTTTGCGACGGCCTTGAGCAGTCGAAATGGGCTGGCCGAATCTCAGATACCCGCAGTGCCTATGTTTCCTTGAAGGATCACTTCTTAAAGTATATAAAGAATCCGAATGACCTTCAATCAACAATTGACCCACTTGCTGAGGACGAAGAGGCATGTATTTTGTGTATTCTCATTGAGTACTTCTTCATGAGGAAAGCGTGTCATGTCACCGTACTAATTTATGAGCTTCTAGTCTCCTTGGAGAGCTTTGCGGCAGGATGAAGCTGCAAGAGCAGAAATATATCAAGATGTGGAAAGATGTCTACAGGACAATCACTTTTTCCGCGAGCAATCGACCAAGTCGATGATGCTAGACATTCTTTTCATCTACTCGAAACTGAACCCGGATCTGGGATATAGACAAGGAATGCACGAGCTGCTTGCACCGATTCTATGGGTAGTAGAGCGGGATGCAATTGCTATTCAGTTACCGAGAAACTCGTCAGTAGAGACAATTGCGGAAGATAAGTTGATGCTGGAACTCTTAGACGCGACATACATCGAGAGCGACTCTTTCAATATATTCTGCAGCGTCATGCAAGTTGCCAGGTCCTTTTACGAACATTCTGATAACAAGTCGGTCAGTGGCCGCTCAGAATCAGCGCCCATTGTCATACGGTCACACTTTATCCACAACGAGCTGCTCATGGCTGCAGACCATGAGCTAGCCGCACACCTGAATATGATCGACATTTTACCGCAGATATTCCTGACGTGAGTGATCCAGTCTCCCAATTTGTGCATCGATGTTGAGCTGACGGGTTTCCAGTCGTTGGATTCGTCTGCTTTTTGGTCGTGAATTCCCATTTGACGACACATTGCTAATTTGGGATTTCATCTTTGCCAACGGCCTGAGATCTACGTTGATTGATCACATATGCGTTGCTATGTTACTTCGTATTCGATGGCAATGTAAGTGGTTTTCTTCCTATGCTCGAGCTTTGCAGACCCAAGTTCTGATTTAGACTGTAGTGTTAGAAACAGACTACTCTTCTGCATTGACGCTTTTGTTGCGCTATCCTGCTTCCAAGGACCATAGTGCACAATCAATAGTCCACGACGGGCTGTACTTGGAGCAGAATCTAAGTCCCGCAGGAGGAGCGTTTCTTGTATCTAAATACTCAGGGCGAACGCCAGAACCTACCCAGCAATCAGCACGACCGCAATCCCGAGACTTATCGCCAAGAAAAGATCACCGACGTCATTCACGAGATTTGAGCGGTGGAAGTTTGTCAGGCCAGTCTCCAGCAAGAAACGGTCAGCGTACGCTCGAGCATTTGTTCCAGGAAGTCTCGGAAGGACTACAGCGTCGCACTGAGAACTGGGGCGTTGCGAAGGCTGTTAGAGGTGCCGTGAGCGAGGCCAAGAGGAACATGGCTAATGCCGAGGTCGGGGGTTTCTCGACCTCGAGAGTTCGTCGTGTTGCTCTAAGATCTGGACCACCTCAACTTGAATCGTCGCGAAGCACGGATCCGGTGGATCTGGTGAAACAAGTGGCGGCTCTAAAGAAACGAGATACCAACCTTGCGGAGCTACTTTCAGATGCCATGTCTGATATGAGTTTGATCAAGAAGTCGTCAGAAGAACTGCCCGCTGGAATCACAGAAGCACTGGAAAGAGCTTTTCAAAGAGTCAAAGAAGCCCATGCAGATCTTCAAACATCGAGCGGTACCAACATGAACCCCTCTCATCCAATTCCAGCACAGATCGAAAAGGAAAAAGAAGAACAGCAGACAATGCAACAGGAAAAACTACAACAGAGTCCTGAAGCCAATAACAAAGAAGTCGACACGCAGTCAGACCTACCGAATACGGCAAATACTGAGTCTACGAAGGTCGAATCTCCAACATCCTTAGATGCCGTGCCTGATGCCGTCACTTCGTCCAGCCAATTGCCCAAATCGCAACCCAGACGACCCTTGGCCCAATCAGAGTTTTCGTGGATGCTCGGCGAGAATACACATCGATGGAATTTTGTGAGTTCTGCATCTCCTCCTCCAGATCAAAGTAGACGAAGTGAGTCGCGGTCACGGCAAGGCTCTCTCTTTGGGGATGGTCGAGATGAAAAGCGAGAGGCGTCGCAGCATGAAGAAGATAGTTTGTCTCTGAACAGTTTCTCATAAGCCAGTGCTATATCTTTTTCGTATGTTCGAAGGCCTTTGATTTAGAACCGGGCTGAAGTCATTTGTGGCTGTAGAAAGCGTTACAATGTTTCGGGTTGCATGTACCTAGGTAGTCGGGAGCATCCATGGATTGCTCATTGCAATATTTAATTTCAATTCCTGAATGGTGTTGCGCAAATTGGGTTTACTATCCAGTTAAGTGGCTAGACCAGAATCTATCCGACAAGAAAAGACTCATGGATTCATCACATATTCAAATAAATATTACCCAAGCGCCAACCTTGAAAACCTTGGAAATTTGAGGCCACGGGTATGAGCGTAAAGGAACCTTGGAAGGTCAGCTGTCGATTCTCCGAAGTGACTTAAGTCTAATTCTGGACAAGTGGAAGATCTGATGAGCAACTGAAGTGCGAATCAGCTGAGATCGAATTTCAGCGAATATCAGATAACAGCATCAGCTGCTTTTGGCACCTGCGTCATATCGCTGTCAGGTACATATTCTTTGGCTGCATATATACTGGGAACAGTCGGAGAAGTAGGTATCTGGCCTAAATGAGAAAAAAAAGGCTTGAATGCCGAAACGATAGGGTAATTTGCCAAGGCTATATAAATCCATTACGCATTGTTTCAAGACCGATATTGAATATTATTCCCTTTAATAGAAAAACTAGTATTAAAATTGATTGAAACGGTCAAGCTAAATCTGACTCGCAGCAGAGTACTCCGTAAAGCGCCTATCAGACAGTCACCGTCGCCCACGAAGCCCACCGGGCCAGAGCCAGCAGCGACCTGCCTAATTCCTCAGGTCCACAGCCCGATCGCACTGCTAAAGTCCGCGAATGTGGGCCTATAGCCCAACCTACCTAATTGGTACTTAGTAATATCTTAGAGTATTTTCTCCTCCTTCATCCGTCCCTCCATCTTTCCCTTTTTCTTCTCTCCCCCGCAATACAAAATCACCACGCTTTATTTATTTCAATCTCCTTTTGATCCTTTCGCTTCTGTGTTCTTGGTCAATCAGACAGCGAATCAATCAATCAATCAATAAATCAATCAGTTTTCTCAGCGATTGCTCACAGTTCGCCAGTCCAGCCCCTCTCGTCCCTTGCAGACTACATTGTGTCATCTCGGGAGAAACAGTACAGGAAAAGTACCTTTATGCCGGGAACCCGACCTTCGATCCAGTACGTCCTTTGAAATATTATTCGATCGGAGCTTCCGAGCGGGGATCTTTGCGTTCGACATTTCGTTCCCATTTTTCAACCTTTTTTTCTTGCGGGCAGACTATTCGAAAGAACGTGCAGGCCTGAAACCCGCCGGGCCACGTCCTGCCGGGCTCATTACGCTTTCGTCTTGTTAGAAAATTCCTTCTAGCTTGTCGCCTAACGATAGGGCAAGCCCCTGCAGCAAACCGAACGAGCGACCAATTTGGAACCCTCAGAATCGTCTACACCTATCCGCTGATGCATACCTCAAATCTTACCAACAGGATTTGATTGTTTTCCGTGGGGGAGATCTGTCCACGGGAGTCCGCTCCAATCCTCAGCATACAATCGGTCATAGCTAGGTGGACAGTAGCCTTGTTCGAAAACGATCAGAATGACTGGTCGGAGGAAGCAACAAGATGGTGAGTGACTCGATTCATGATGCTCGGTTTTCTTTTTCTACTTGGTATCACTATATGTCACGCGCCGTGTTTTTTGTCCTCTCCGCGAAAAAAAGATGTGATCACATATTTCGTGATTTGAATCACCGGACACAAGATATTCTTTAAATTCGGGTAGCGGGAGGAGCGGCCGGTGGGGGCTGTGACATATCGAATTCTTTTTTATCTATGCGTACGACATACGGGAGAGTCTGGACTGACGCACGGGATGGAAATTCCATTTTTTATTTTATTTTTAGGCAAAGGAGATCCCAGTCCTCTTTCGTCGCCTGCTTTAGGAGCCTTTTCGACTTCACCTGAACAATCTTTACTTGGTCTGCGGGATCGAAACGATGGCAATCTATCTGTTCCATCTCCTAGAGAGCCCTTGAGGCTCTCGATGGACACGACATCGTCAACTGACTATGATCAGATTCCTCGGTAAGTAGAATCTTTTCTAATCTTTCTCTGGATTTGTGTCTCTGACTCCAACCCGGTCTCTTGCTAGTTCACCGCTCCTCGAACCTGACGCGGGCCTTGGACCTTCTGGTTTAGATCGGATACGCCAACAACCGTTATCTCGAGTCTTTACACTTCCGAACCCATCGACCTCCTCCATTAGCCAACACCAATCTCCGCCGAATCGCTCTGCTGCATCCTCTAGAGCTGCATCAGTATACATGCCGGCTGGAAGCAGCATACCTCCCTTCGAAGACCTCCACCGCTTCCCTTCCGAATCACTACATTCGTTTTCGTTCGCTCAACGGTCCGAAGAATTACTAGCCACTCGACATAACATTCTCAAACGGTCAATAGATTTTATGAAAGATCGACTGGGCTGGGCAGCCACTGGTCCCGGAATTGTAAATGCACAGGCTCGGATAAGCGGCGACAGCGAATTTCAGGGCATGGTCGATTTGCTCTCCAAGGCCAGTGTGTTGGATGGGGACCATCAGGGACGACAAGTCGGCAGCAGTTTACATGGACCCATCACGAGTCCCCCGGAGGTTGATGCTAATAACGTGTTTGAGAAATCGTTTCATAGTCCCACTTTCCCGCATCACCAATCTCCATTTCCGCAATATCCAGGGGATGGCGCAGAAGCTATCGACGACAGCCATTTTCTCAACCCTATGTATGACGATAATATATACTCGAGACGCAGGGATCTGAGATCTGCCCCTACTTCACGACGGGTCAGTTTGAAACGAACTTATACCGACTTGAGCTCTCTGTCGCTTCAGAGCAAGCTCATGGAAACATTGGCCCAGCCTTATGCTGTCGGTGATTCTCTGACCTCATCTGTATACAACCTGGGGCTGGGTATCGGCCCTGCAGTACACACTCACAGCAGCAAATGGACTCCGGTTTCTCAGGCTGTCTTCCGGACGGAGGCCAAGGCACCGTGGACAATAATTGCAGCCAATGATCTTGCTTGTCTCGTCTTCGGAGTTACGCAATCGGAAGTACGGAAACTCAGTATACTTGAGGTGGTGCAAGAAGAGCGGCGACAGTGGCTTGAGTCGAAGTTGGAAGACCCAACGACGGATGCCGCAGCGAAATCGACTGAACAAAACATCAAATCACGCTTTACCATGTCTCGGGGAAATGGAGTTACTGCCCAGTTATTGAGTAAGCCGTCGTCGCGGCAAAAATCCTCACGCAGAGCTCAGACGGACGACGGATATGGTTCGAGTAAAAGAAACCAACGAAAACCGAATCACGCAGCAAATAAATCTCGTGGAGTGCTTTTGTGCGGTGATGTTGTGCCGATCCAGAAGCGCAATGGACTGACGGGATCAGCCAGTTTATGGGTGATGGAGAAGCGGGGTGGTTTAATTTGGGTGCTCGAAGAGATTACTGAAAATGTGGCATATCTTACATGCGATGCAAAGGGTTTCATCACGAAGATAGAGGGCGACACTGACGAGATATGGGGTCGCGATGTCGCGCGGACAGACATGTCAATCACAAAACTCTTTCCCCAGTTACCATCAGAATGTGTCGGAGACACCGAGAAGCTCGTTGAGCTCAAGTATTTCGGTGCCCGCGGCCCAGGGAAGAGCAGTATTCCGACATCAGTGACGAAGCACACACACGGCGAAAAAAGATCGCTGCGAGTGTCTAGTTTCCCGCATGTTGCCGGGATGATGGTTCTATCGTCATCGACTCTGAAAATCATCAGTTCGAACTCGGTTTTTTCGTCCGCGCTCTTCGGGCAGGAACATCCCGAAGGACATCACATCTCAGAGCTGATACCAGATTTTGAAAAGTTTCTCGCGACTTTGACGGAAGAGGAAAATGTTCCGCTCGTGGATGGGATGGTAATTCCAGAGCATAGTTTTCGACGCGCACGAGAACTGTTGTCACTTCGCGAAAACCGAGCAAACGCCGTATCGATTTTCTTGGAATCTGAAGGGCTACCAGCACGTCACCGAGACGGATCACGACTTTCGATTGACGTGCAAATGCGGGTCGTCAAGAGTGAGACGGTTTTCCCGGATAGTCAGAAGAAACGGGAAGACAACGAGCTATCAAGTGTCGCCGAACCAAGCCAATTTAATAACGAAGACGACGACGAATTTGCGGATACAATTGCAGTTACTGAGGTTGTATATGCGTTATGGGTGACGTATTCTAGGCAGATACACGTTGGGGGTTCGGCTGCTCTGTCATCGAGCGATCAGGCAGCAGCCGAGAGACCATCAATCAGAACAATGCACCCCAGCCGTTCTGGACAGCGAACACCATCGCCAACACCCACTTTACCATCGCATTCCAACACTCCGTCTCTGGACAATAAAACGCAATTGTCCTTACTCAGTCATAAATTAAACGAGGCGGCATCGACACCTTTGGCCGACCGATCGATGCCGGAACCGATTCGTGCTCAGCCGCTGATTCAAGAGACCCCCAAGAAACGAACGATATCCGATTATGTCATTATAGAGGAGATGGGCCAGGGGGCCTACGGGCAGGTCAAGTTGGCGCGGTTAAAGAAGAATCCTGCCACGAAGATGGTACTAAAGTATGTGACCAAAAAGCGGATTTTGGTAGACACTTGGACTCGCGATCGCCGGCTTGGTACCGTGCCGCTCGAGATTCACGTACTCGATTACCTTCGTCGAGATGGATTACGACATCCGAATATTGTGGAAATGGAGGGGTTCTTTGAAGACGAGATCAACTATTATATTGAAATGGTGCCTCACGGACTGCCGGGCATGGATTTATTCGATTACATCGAATTGAAATCCAATATGGACGAGGGTGAATGCCGGAATATTTTCAGACAGGTGGTTGGCGCTATTCAACATTTACACACCAAAGCGTTGGTTGTGCACCGAGACATCAAGGACGAGAACGTGGTGCTTGATGGAGAAGGACGGATCAAGTTGATTGATTTCGGAAGTGCCGCGTACATCAAGAATGGGCCCTTTGACGTTTTTGTAGGGACTATTGGTATGTCGGATCCTTTCTTGTTTGTTTCATATACGAATGATCGCGTCTGTGACTGACTAGTGTGTTTTCCAACCAGATTACGCAGCACCCGAAGTTCTGCAAGGCAAATCGTACCGCGGCAAAGAGCAAGATGTCTGGGCTTTAGGCATTCTTCTTTACACGATAGTCTACAAGGAGAATCCTTTCTACAACGTGGACGAAATTCTCGACCATCCTCTGCGTGTTCCATTCCTCCCGTTCTCCGAGGATTGTATCGATCTGATCCGCCGAATGCTGGATCGCGACGTCGACAATCGAATCACTATTTCTGAAGTTGCCGAGCACCCGTGGATGGTCGCCGCTTGAGCTGAATCTGGATTGAAAAGACCACGACAACATGACAACATGACAACCATCCTGGGCAATAAATCAGGAAACCCACAAGAGAAGGAATCATGGATGATGAACGAAAGCGACGAACGAGGAACGAAACGAAACGAACGAGGAAGACGAGGGAAAGAAAATCCGAGCACACACAGCTGGAGAACGATCTCCCTCTTCCCCCCTTTATTGGATAGAAGCATCAAAAAAACAGCAAGATACCCCCATAAACTCGGTCTGCGCTGCGCGACCCCTCCTGTTTTGGTTTTCTTTATACTACGTTTAGCCATATCTTTGCATATCTAGCCCAATCTGATCTACTCCAGCTACAATTCTTATAATTTGACGGGCCTCGATCAATTTGCCGTAAACCGTGGACATAACATAACTATTTCACAACCCCTGGCACTGGAAGGACTGTGAGATGAGGCGTTGCCCTGCTCCTAGGTAAAGCAGAAAAAGTAGCAATTAAATTAGCAATTATTCCACGTGTAAAGGCTATTGGATAAATTGTCACGTGGCAAATCTAGATTGTTGGCTAGATTATCCTAGTCCTAGTTAACAGGCTAATACGCTACCGTTGCATCTGACAGTAAGAATTGCATGTCCGTGAACCAACACGTCGCTAAATAGGGATATTAAATGTATACTGACCAGCTATTGTCATCCTTTTCATGAAGGGAAAAAAGATTGAGCGAGAGAAAAGAAAAATTAAAGATGCAAGGCTAAAGAAGAAACTCAACCTGACAGCCCCAGTGACTCTATCTACGATAAGGAATCATCAAGTGACGAGCTCAGGCGGCTTGCTCGCGTGCGCAGATTGACATGTCGTAGGGTAGGGGAGGGTACTGTGACATTGGAACGGGACTCTGAGTAAAATTTCCAGACAACATCCGGAACTATCTTCTTCGCAAAACATTCATGCTCAAAATAATTTCTTGAACTGACTTCGCATTTGGCCGCGGCTGAAATGGTGTCTTCGGTGTAGGCTAAGTTACTCGTACAGCGTACCTCTCCGAAGTAACTTACTATGTACAATACTTCCATGCCATGCATTCAGGCACACTAAGATACTCCATCCCCCTGTCCCTGTCTTAGACATTTATTTTTTCGAGACTACTATCCCATGAGGTTTAGCAAAAAAGTTATCGATAAAGGATAAAAACACTCAACAACAAATAAGAGCGCAGACCCGTTTTGGGAGCTATTCCCAAAGAGAAGAAAAGAGGGCAAAAAAAAAAAAAAAAAGAGGGCGTCGGCAACGGTATCGTTGCGCTAGTTGGTTATCGATAAGATAGAGGGTGGCGTGGTGCTTGCTGATAGGCGGCCAATCAAGGCGATAAGGCGCCAGGGCGGTAAGCCTGAACACGAATCCTGCGGGGTTTGTTTCGTTTAGTGTATTATTGTATTTTAAGTCGCTACTAAGTGAGTAGAAGATGATTTTTTTCTTGATAAGAAAGGAAACATTATGATTCTGCCGGCCTTGGATATCCTTGTGATTCCATAGGACTCCTAGGTGGGTGTATATATATACATATATGATAATAAATGTAGGGTAATGTGATGCACCTGCCATAATTTTATGGCGGGTATTGCTATTGCTGTATTGCTGTATTGATTGTATTGATTGTGTTGGATGATAACAAACACAAAGCTCCACTTTGACAGGTGCGATACAATACCCGCAATCCCCCGCTCCTTCCCTCCGCTAAGTTCGCTCTCCTCATACGCTCCTTCCCCTCGGCGATAGTTATGTTTCTTATCCACAACTTATCAAACAATTTGGTTAATATTCTATCTCAGTCTGCCTTTCTCTTTCCTCTCCATAACATCTCTCCTCTCTCTCTCTCTCTCTCAACTCTTACATTCTCGGCTTCATCTCCAAGATCTATCTCACAACATCCATCATCGAGAGTGTCACCATAATCAAACGCCGCTTGGATCTCCCCCCAGTCCACGGTCCAGAGCCCCGAGTCCTCAGCCTTTTTTCCCCGATCCACGGATCCACTCCAACGAATCGCTTTACCTTGTCCAGCCCACTAGAGCCCCGAACCACCGGCTACTTGGGCCTCGCTTTGGGGTTTGGTGAGGGTCTTCTCTTTCTCTGAGCCTTCCGGGCTAGATTGGTACTCGGTCAATCGTTGCAACTCCCCCGACTGCGGATTTTCTGTGAGACCGACATCTTCTCAATTTTTCTCGACGCCTTGAAGACTTCGAGAATCTGTTTTCGCAGACTCTGTCTCTTTCGACCTTCTGTTGCTTTGCCGTTTGTTTGCACTTTCCCAAGGCGCCTGACACTTGCTATTTTACTGCCGTTTATTGCCAAGTTTAAGCCATACTGCTTCTCGTCATGTTTCTGTGAAGGGACTGAACAATTGTCAATGAGACAACCACTCGCCTGCCTGGCGTAAATTGGGCATGCTATTTGGTTTCCATCTTTGATTTATTCCCTGCAGTCATCTGGCTTTTTACCCAGTGCAATCCGAAATAGTAACACAATGGCCTCCACTGTCGTCGACGAGATTATCAGCTCGGGTCTGGAATCACCCACCAGCACCTCTCCAGCACCCGGGGATACTCCCACCACCCAGGCACCGAGGTTGAAGGGACGGAGGAAGCTACTGCAGAATCTTCAGCGTATTTCGTCAAGTCCGTCCCTTACACGACGACCACGAGCACATTCCACTGGCTACCAGAGAGACCGCAAGGCCACTCTTTCGTGCATGTCCTTATCCCCCGCTCAATGCTGGGCTGATCCTTCCACATCGTTGACCGGTGGCCTCGATTCCTCTTTCTCAACGACCACTGCTGCAGGCAATGCCCGCATTCGTGCGATTGGCGGATCCCCTCTGAATGCCTCGCAAACTACCGTTCCTCTGCCGGCAGACGTACGACCGGCATCAGCCCCCAGAAGTTTGTCTACCGATCCATTCGATGCCGAGACCATTGTATTCGATGCACCGACCACAACGGCCGAGAGCACGAAAAAGCCTCTGGATTTCTGGAAGGATATGCCGAACGAGATCAAAACGCAAATTTTCGCTTACCTGACGCCAAAGGAGATTGTCAAATGCTCGGTCGTCTCCAAAGCGTGGTATGATATGTGCTTTGATGGGCAGCTGTGGCAACAGATTGACACATCCGGCTTCTACACTCGCATCTCAAGCGGGGCTTTGATGAAGATAATCACATCAGCCGGCCCGTTCGTGCGAGATCTCAACTTACGAGGCTGCATCCAAATGCGCGATAAATGGCTATTCGAGGGCGAGCAGATCTCCAGTGCTTGCCGAAATGTCGTCAACTTCTCGGTCGAGGGCTGTCGGATTGACAAAGTCTCTCTGAACGGATTTTTCCTACGGAATTCCGCGCTGCGCTACATCAATATTTCTGGCCTCTCAACTGTCACCAACTCGACCATGAAGATTATCGCACAAACGTGTCCAGTCTTGGAGACGCTGAACGTCTCCTGGTGTTCGAATATTGATACGAAAGGTCTGAAGCGAATCGTCGACGCTTGTTCGCAACTAAGAGACTTGCGTGCCGGTGAGGTCAAGGGATTCAACGATGAAGCAATCATGCAAAGTCTTTTCCAAAAGAATAAGCTCGAGAGACTGGTTCTCCATCGAACAGACGTCACGGATGAGTCCCTTAGAATGCTCATGATTGGCGAAGACCCTGAGATAGACGTCCTGACCGATCGTCCTATTGTGCCTCCACGGAAATTGAGACATTTGGACATACACCAATGCGCAGCGATAACGGACGATGGATTTCGCCATCTCGCCCATAACGTACCATGCCTGCAGGGTCTTCAAATTTCCCAGTGCTCAGAACTTACAGATGACTCGATCGTTGACGTGATCCAGACCACGCCTATGCTGAGTCATTTTGACATGGAAGAGCTAGACAACGTCACAAACAACGTGCTAGTAGAGCTGGGTAAAGCACAGTGTGCTGGTAACATCGAGCATCTGAACGTCAGCTATTGTGACGGTATCGGCGACATTGGAATGCTTCAGCTGTTAAAAGCGTGTCGTCAGCTGAAAACCCTGGAGATGGACAACACCAGAGTATCAGATTTATCCTTGATGGAAGCAAGTTCTCTGGCCCGGAAACGAGGATACGGGACTGATTTGCCAAAAATCGGATTGCGGGTCGTAGTATTTGACTGTGTTAACGTGACCTGGGCTGGTGTTCGCGAGGTGCTTTCGAGCAATGCTTTCATCCCACGCTCGTTGAAGAACCAGGCGACCGTCACTATTAAGGAATCGACCAGCAGCTTGCCAAGTTCCTCTACGTCCTCATCGTCCACAATCCTGCCGCCAATCGAGCCTGTCGCATACTATCCGAAGGAGATCATTGAGCTCAAATGTTTCCACGGATGGCAGATGACCGCCAACGAGCATACCAAGCGCGTTCTCCGCGGGTCTCTTGCATCTGCAAACAATCTTGAGCGTAAATGGGCAGATTATATGATGGCGACTGAAGAGGCTGGAATTGGTGGAGCCAATGCCAGGCGGCGCAGGCGCCGTGCTCGTGAAGCCGAGCGGTTATATCAGTTTGACGAGGATGATGATTTGAGCCTTGATGTTTACGTTGGAGGGCGACGTCGCGCGCGAAGCGGTGGATGTACGGTGATGTGATGGACACGACCTTTTCGATGTCCTATTCGGACCCCATCCATTCGTGACCAGCTGCGTGGAGATGCGTTGATGACGGCGCACAAGTGCTTACGATTTTTCTTCTTCTATCTTTTTCTACATCTGCACTCCTTTCACTCTGGGTTTATCGGGTTTCAATCGGCTAGTGGAATGGGAAGTAGCATCAACATCACCTCATGGGTTTGATGATTATGGGCATGGAAACGGTTATTTGATTCAGTTCTTTGCACATTCTTTTATAGACACTTCAGACCAGGTAGTGGAGTTATGTTTTTTGCCAGGCAATCTTTTGCGTCATTTATCATGCTAGGTTCATTACTGAATGGGTACCACTTTTATCACTGATCAGAAATCTCGACACTTGGAATGTACGGGATGTACTACGTAGGTACATAACATGAGATTCACTAGCTTCCGTATTAATTTGCAATTATAGCTGTTAAGGGCGCTACTCAATCGACCCACGGGGATTTGATGCCATCAATCATAGTATATTAGAAATGAACAGCACAACAAGAAGGAAATAATCATTCCTCAAAGAATCCTCCGTCACTGTCTTCATCTTCCGCATTTGATCCCCGTACTTCCAAGTCGTTTCTCTTCCTCTTTGAGTCTTTCTCTCCTCTCGCTCTCTTGCCCGTAGCAGTAGCAGCAGTCATCGTCACAGTCGAGTTTGAATCCAAAGTTGATTTTTGTTTCCCATCAAACCCTATATTCAATTTTCCTTCTCTCAATAAATCCAATGTCTTATCAGCCATGCAATTTTTGATCACATTCCACATCGGCGGTTTTGTCTCTTTGGATTGCGAGCCATCGTTCGATGTGCGCACGTCTTGGTCATCGTCATCGTCATCGTCAGATTCTTCGGCCTCTTTGCTATTGTCTTTACCATCGTCCTCCTCCTCGTGATGTTTCTTCTCCTGCGGATACAGCGAGATATACTTCTCTGTGAGCGGGTAGTATATCGTATAATTGACGCTGATCTGCGCATCCTCAATTTGTCGCTGTAATGAAGCCAATTGCGCATCTTTGGCAGCGAAGTCCTCGTCCTCCTCTTCTCGGCGCTGTTTTGCCTTTTCGTACTGTCGCTGCGCTGCTCGAAGTTGCTTGGTTGCTGTTTTTCGATCTAAAGTCATAGCAATTAGTACGGTGATTCTTCAAACCTCTATATTATCGTCTCGAAAACGTCGGGAAAAAGAAAGACGCACCCAAAAACCGCACAAAATGATATTTCTTAATCATTTCCGAACGATGTCGACGTGCTTGCTCCTGCTCGAGATCTCGCTCGTATCCTTTCAAAGCTCGTTCCTGCACAATCCTTGCCTCGGGCGAGAGAGACTCTGCGCGCATCAATAACCGTTTGACGTCGCGGATCCTCCGCTTGAGGTCGTTAATTGAAAGACCTTTTTCGCCTGTGGAGTTCTTGTTGTGGGGTTTCTTTTGTACGACATGATGAGCATGTTTTTGCTTCGGTTTGTTACTGGTGTCATGGGCGTCGGATCGATGAATTCGCAGTTTTTTGTTTGCGGTGGAGGGAGCGAATTGAGTTGATGTCTCTCTGGAAGCCATGCTTATTGATAGAAATCCTCGATGAGATTTCTTCCGGTATTTATTTACAAGATTGTGCTGATATTGCAGCGGATTGAGCTCATTGGAGGTAATGAAGTTAGATATATTTTTTTTCTCTAAGCGGATGATGGTATCGGTGATAAGAAAATGGAGAGCTCGGATCAATCACGGCCCGGAGCGAGCATCACCCAATTGGGCAGTTGGCCATTCTTGCTTGCGAGCTTCGACCTCTCGCGGATAGCTACACACTCCACCGTCACGTACGCAGTCAAAACATCGCAATGATGCATCGAATCGGCAAAAGTAATATTTAAAGATAATGATCAAAACGGAATAGCATGGCAATGACAGCTATCCGTCCACAGCGGAGAAACCGACAACCCAATTAACAAACCGCGATTTCATAGCTGGATGCAAATATGGAGACAGCCATCCGGTGGTCGCCTTCTTCGACTGCCAGCGAACAGCGCTTTCTCCACGTAGACGTGGTCGGCAAATCTTTCAAGCTCTGCAAAGTCACCTCCGTCGCAGGCAATGACTTGCAGTACGATGTGTTGTCTACTCACGTCCGGGTTCCTGGCTTTCGGGCTTTTGATTGGTCTGCTGCTGATGAATCGCTGGTTGCCGTTGGCCAGTCGTCTGGAGAAGTCAATATTCTGCGCATGGATGGTAACTCGAATGAATCATGGTCGTTCCCACTTCGAAATCAGCGATACTGCAATGCCGTTGCCTTTAGCTCGCATGGGTTGCTGGCTGGGGGCCTCGACAAGGTTCGTAACGATGCATGTCTGAATATTTGGGATGTCACGCATCGTATCATGACGGGGAGCTCGAAAGGCTCCCTGGCGAACGATAGGCAGGGCTCCGAGCCGTTGAGGAAATTGAGCTCGGATCCTATTACTAGTATCAAGTTCTTCAGAGAACAGCCAGATACTCTCGTGGCGGGTGTCAAGGGTCAGTATCTGAAGCTTTTTGACTTGAGAGGTAAGCTTTACTACACGCGACTCATTCCGGATTTGCGAGTGCTAAAATTTCATGCAGACAATTCTTCCCAGGCGTTTCTCACTTTTGCTACAAAATGTGTTCACAATACGGCCGTGGACTGGAAAGATGAGAATTATTTCGCTTCCTGTTCCTCGTCAACTGACGCTACCGTCTGTATCTGGGACCGACGCATGGGTCCGCGTCTAACTGCAGTCCCATTGGCTCCTGACAGCGGCCAAGTTGGTCCGAGCCTCAACCTAGGAAACGCAGTGCAGAACGCATCGATTTGGAGTCTGCGCTTTTCAAGAACCACAAGAGGGTCTCTGGGCGTGCTGTCCAGTAATGGCCACTTCAAGATGTATGACATCGCAAAGGAGTATTTGTCAGCCGGTGACAGAAACTCGGTCGAAGAGACTCTCGGTCAGGGCTCATCTTCGAACTATCCAGAGCAAATTTACACCAAACATATTCGCGATGTCCGACATCCTTTCAATCACTCAACCAGGGGCTACAAGAAGGTCAATCGAGTTGTGTCTTTTGATTTCCTCAACATGAGCCGCGCCAACGAGCCAAGCGCAATAACTCTATTGGGGAGTGGTAAAGTAGAGTTGATCACTGTCCAGTCATCCGCGCCACCTGTCAGCCTCTCGTCACAAAATGTCTTGGCTCGAGGTGTCCCCATCGGTGAGCGTGATTTCAGAGTCATTCGCCCGAGACCACCGCGTGAGAAGACATCAACTGCGTTGCTTTCACTGAGAGAAAAAGCACGCAATTCGCAAATTCAACCGAAAGCTTCGAAAGAAAGCGAGGAAAATGAGAAATGTCTTTCAAGCCGGGAAAAAAGGGAGCAATCACTCTTTCTTGGGTCAGCCTGGAATAAGTTGAATTCTGGGTTCATTCTGACCTACTTGAGCGCTAGTCAGTTTCGGTGTCGAGAAGGTTACCTATTTGACTGCGAGAAAAACGCAGAAATTGTTTCGGACGACCCGGTTTTGCAGGATTTCTGGAAATGGATCCAACGTGCGTACTTAATTGTTTGACCGGCTGACATACCTTACTGACACGCGAAACAGGAGCTCGGGCAGAATCGACTGACGGTTTGACTATCGTCAACAGAATAGACATGAGTTATTTGGGCGTTTATGATGTTTGGTTCAATGAAATTGGTAAATTTGAATGGTGGGTTTCCATAAGAAACGGCCAAAAACTAATCTTCAAAACCATAGGAGCCACGAGCAAAGAACTCAGACAAGTTTCGTCTATGAATAAAACCGAACTGGCCCCGGAGCAAATGATCAAGGATATGGTTCAACAATTACAACTTCCAGAAGGCAAACGATGCGAGACAGAATTTTGGGAGCACCGTCAGCTCTGTCTGCATATCTGTGGAGCTATCGAATCAGAACAGGAGCTTGAGAAAGTGGTCGATGACCTCGTCAACCAAAGGCAGCACACAAAAGCTGCAGCGTTGGCTATATTTCAGAATGAGGCCAAGGTAGCTTTCAATGCTCTACGTAGAAACGAGCCTACCCAAGCGCATAAGCTGCTTGCCATGGCCATTGTGGGAGCAGCGAAGGGCCAACAAAGCGACCCCGACTGGGAAGAGACCTGCAACGAGATCGCGACGGAATTGACGGATCCATATGCGCGAGCAGTACTTGCTCTGGTCAGTAAGGGAAAATGGGAGTCGGTCTTGGCGGAAACAACTCTGCCGCTAAGATACCGAGTGGAGGTGGCTCTGCGCTGGCTGCCCGATGACGATTTGACCGCCTACCTCGAAGATACGAAAAACGAGGCTGTTCGTCACGGAGATATCGAAGGGATCTTGTTGACCGGACTTCGGCAGTCAGCACTCGACCTATTCCAATCGTACATTCGGAAGTTCAACGACGTACAGACTGCCGTTTTGGCCATGAGCCACACTGTTCCTCGTTTCATCAACGATGAAACTAGCAAGGCCAAATTCAGGGCATGGCGCGAGACCTATCGTCGACAAATCAATTCATGGAAGATGCAGATTGAACGAGCTCGCTTCGACGTAGGTTCTCGGAGACTCGCCGTAACCTGGGATGGCCGGCGCTTAATTGCTCCCGCGCCTCAGCAAGTCAGCCTCACGTGCAATTACTGTACACGGCCCCTTCATCAAACAGACTCAGTCTCTTCGAATACCATATCTGCCGGGGGCTTGTCAACTTCCGGCTCTACCGTTGGGACGGCTTCGGCGGTTAGCGATGCTTTACATAGCGGCGGCAACGGCAGCACCGCTGCCTCTAACCATGCCGCGATGACTATCAATAACCAGTCTTCCTATCTAGGCGGACAAGGCCCCATTTTGATGTCAGGCACTGTCTGTCCGAAATGTTTCCGACACATGCCTCGCTGCGGAGTTTGCTCTCTATGGCTTGGCTCACTGGATCCGATGTCCAGAGCAGCCATCGCAGCAGATACGAAGCGGGATGAAGACGAGAACATGCACAATGGCGAGCAGAATACCACCAATGGATATGCCGATGGTACTTCCGACAGTAAATGGAAAGGGCCATCCGAAGACGACATTAATCGTCGCTTTGTGGTGTTTTGCATCAACTGTAATCACGGGTTTCATGCCAATCATGCTAAAGCGTGGTTCGCACGGCATAGAGTCTGCCCTGTTGCAGAGTGCAGTTGTATCTGCGACCGCTGAACCTACCTATTATTCTCGACGGTAGAAGAGTTGGGATCTATAATATGTTCGGCGTATGTATCCGTGTTCCTGTACGAGTACGAAAGATACCCTTGGATTACGCATCTACTTTATAATATAACTTGGCTGTACGCAGTGCACATTCATATAACTCCAAGATTTTATTGATGGACAAAGTGATCAAATCTAGCTAAAGATTTAAACACATTGGCACGATAGCAAGCCTTATATTGTTAAGATACCGATATAGTGATTGCGCAGGATAAGCGTCTTGGTCGACAGCATCAACCAAGTCTGCCTATTCCCGTCTTTAGATCATCAGACGCTCAACCTTATCCTTGATGGCGCGAATCTGAGGCATCAAGTCACTGGCCTCATTGGTAGTGATGCTGACAGCAATCACAGGACGAGATACACCGGTAGCACGACCCAGGGCGAGTTTGCTCGGAACGTAGCAGTACGCAACGTTCTTATCTTCACTAAACAAAGCAAAGGGAAAAGGTCAGTCTTTTGAATACTTCCAATGAAAAAGGCTCTGATGTAGAACAGATGGGATACGGCGTGGGGCAACGTACCAGAGTAAAGGTAAATGCAACAAGATAGCGAGAGGGCTTGTATCAGCCGCCAGAATAACAAGCTCCGAAGTACCACGATTGAGAGACTTGGTTGCTTCGTTGGCACCTTTCTTCAGCTGCTTGTAGTGCGAAGCTTGCTGGACGACATCGAGAATGTTCTGGGTGAGGGCTTCGTCGGCGACGGGCCAGGCTGTAGAGATTTTTTCAAGTCAGACATGGTTGCCTATAGAAGAATACGAAGAGGAATGTATGTTCTGAGCGTACTCACCTGCGTTAGGTTCTCCAGACATTGTAGTAATGGCTCACGACAAAGGATCACGGCCTTTTGTACTTTTGAGTGATTTAGAAGTAGTGATGTGGTTGATGAGGAAGAGAAGAACAAAATTTTGACCAGGAAAGCTTCGGAGAACTTTTCAATGCTGAGTCATCATAGTCTAGCCAAAGTTGGCTTAGCCTAATCTACGCGCTTAACTAGTTACAGCCAAGCCGCGATGAGATTAGTCACACTATTTGAGATTCGAGCACTAGCCGTATCAGGAATAGTGCGTTATCTACTTCTACACGGTCCTTAAAATTGGAACTATTTTTGAGAATAAAATATTTGAAGGGTAATCCAATTGTACACTGCCGTGAGCGATTCTCAGTTGAGAAATCTACTTGGAGGACAAAAACTGAAATTCATGAGTCAGTCAATTGTTACTCAATGTCTAGCCAGGGAAGAATTTATACCTGTTTGGCTTCATCTTCGGTGACTTCAGATCGATCTGATGCGCCCTTATCGACGAGACCTATTTTTGAACGGCGGATCAGCCACCACAATTCTTGTCGGTCACCACCTAGTTGCTCTTTCAAGATCTTCTCCTTGAGTTTCCGGACAAAATCGTTGTAGAGATCCGGTTCTTCGTAGTCGATCAATTCTTCTCGTAAGACACCGAGCTCTTCAACGACACGGTCGTAGTTCGAGTCCCCAAAACTGTTGCGTATGTGATCCTCAATGATCTGCTGCATCTGCTCCGTCGCTTCTTTGATTGCATCCACAGTCTCAGCAGTAGCGAGTGTTTGTTTGAATTCAGGGATGGCATTCTTTGGCGAGATCTTTGTGCGTTTTTCTCGATGAAGTAATTCATCTACATCTAGCCCAGATAAAGGTTTTTCAACATCGCGATCGCGTTTGCGTCCTTTGGCTTTTGGCGGTACTGTTATACTTGTGTCAGTATATACTAAGCTGAACTATAGCAGGAGCGGCTCAGTACCCTTTTTCACATCCGCAGCACGCATCATTCGATCAATATATTTCTGTGCACCTTCCAGCATTTCTTTCGAAGGTCTTGCGAGTTGTGTAAGTCTTTCGGAAGGTGGTTGAATCGGCTTATCTGGATTAACTGCCCGCCAGCGAACAGCTTGGTCGATTCGATGAAGTAACGGCGAAAAGTTATTCTCAAGGGGCATGGTCTCAAGAATCTCCCTGTGACTGTGCGTTAGCAAGTTGAATAAACATTAAGAAAGACATGGCCTAACCCTTCATCATCTTTGTCGATGAGCTCCATACTATCGACATACTTGCTCATGGAATTGGTCAAATCCTCATTTGGGAGATTGCGATGTTCCTTCACCTCCTTACCAGACACAGTTATGACCTTGTCCAACGGTGGAAATGTGTAAGACCGAACATCTTCGAAGAAAGGAAGTTGAACTTCCAATAGGCACTCATAGTCTGCTTCAATTGAAGGAGCCAAGAGGACGACTAATGGATTTTTACCGTCTTTAGTTACAAGTCTCCCAACAGCATAGCAGTCAAGCTCAAACAAAGCATGAATCACCGACGAAAGCGCCAATGCTGCTTTTTCATTCGTCTTCTGGGCGATAATGACGTTGCTGGTTGACATATTCATATAACGGTCGTACTATAAAGATGGTCAGTTGACGAAGGCACTGGGATTGTTTGGGAAAAACAGACATTATCAGCCTGAATAAATCCGATGAGATCCAGAACAGCAGTAGTTTCAAGCTTCGTAATGTTCTCGTCTGACTCGCTGATGTGAACAGCAGTCCTACCATATTCGTAACCCTTGGCAAGCTCTTCCCGCTCAAGCTCTCTCTTGCCACCAACAGCAGTTGAGTCATCTACGTGATATGTCCGCACGTTGCGGATTGCTGTCAAACTTGCGTCGGCATCTTTGCTAGCGTCAAGAGTTTCTGTCGATGCAGAAGGCTCGCTCTGTTCCTTCCCTGAACTCACCACAAAAGAGCTGGCACTAGGTGGCTTCGCAACGTATGTTCGGTAATAGCGCTCAACCTGGATACGAAGCGCTGTGTCGTATTGGGTGGGGTCACCCAATCTGAGATCACCACGAAAGGACGGTACACCACGGACTGTTTTCACTCGAGGTGTATCAAGTTCTTCGATGGCTTGTGCTAATGTGCCAAAGACACCTTCGCAATCTTCTACGAGACTCCGAAGTAGAGATTCATTTTCTGCCTGCTTTTAGTCAGTCGGCCATATCAAATTAGGAAGGTAATGGGGATAAGACTTGACTTTTGCTTGGTTCTTGTCTTCCTCTTTGAAACCGTATTCGGCGTCATCGAAATCAACACCGCTAAACATAGTAAGTTTGCTGAAATCCGAGAAAAGGGCTTTACATACAGCACGACAAGTTCAATGTTGTCCGATTTGAGTTTGTTTGCAATGTCTCCCAAGCCATCTGAGCTCATTAGACCTCTTCCGTTGGTGATTAGGTAGATCTTTCGTCTATATTTCAATTTCTTGGTGAAGATGTTGATCATTTGAATGGCGACAACCAATGCCGAAATTGCTGGGTACGATTAGTCAAGTGCACAAATTGGAAAGAGTCAAAATAATCAAACGAACCATCTCCTTCATCGGTATTGCTTGGCTTGATCTCGTCGCGCAATCGTCGTATATCTGGCATAAGCATTCTTCACATATGAGTAGCCGAGCAAAGTCTCTCATTGTGGGACAATGGGCCGTCAGGTTGCTTACTGGCCTAAGTTCTGCATTACGGTGATATTCTCATATCCCTCGCTGTCTTCTAAGGGTACTTTCGTATCTAACCTGGGGATTAGAATAAAAGAAGCACCATGCTAGGGAAGGCTTATGGGCATCCCAACCATCAGTCTTGAGTCCAACAACACCGATAGTAGCCGTTTTGCGACCCGTAGCTACCTGTTGCGTGATGATTAGCACGAATGCTTATTTGATAAGTTAATAGGGCACTCACAGTCGTAGTGATTTTATCCCAAACATATCGCATTGCCCAGTCAAGATCCGACTCATTCCGCCCATGATGGTACTTTTTCATCGACCTTCCCACATCAATGATGTAGACGGTCGCTTCCTTATCCGCCATGATGTCCGGCCCAATAATTTACACTAGCCTCAGCGTATTGGTGATTGTGGAGATAAAACGAAGATTTTAAGGGGAAAGCATGATGGAGATGTTCTCGGTCGTTGCGGTAAAGTGCTTCGACTTATCAGTCTAGGCAGACGCGTGCTCCCACGGAAAAACACGTGCAGGAAACGCGATGCCACGTGATGCCCCCAGCCCTAAGGGCGACCACGAGCTACTTGCAAAATATAGGGAGTAAATCAAATAAAAATGAAACTATAAAACTCGTCATTGAAACGTTTTTAGATACTTTATGGTATACTTTGGAGTTGTGTACTTTGTCTAAATGACTGATTTCTTGAGGGCAGCCCATACAGTACGGGAGCCGAGAAAGAGCCCACAACCGCCCCAACGCAATACCTAAGCTGCCGATATATGAATCTGGCAGGTATTATCGCTCCGGAAATGATTCAAATCGAATTTAATACTCTCTTGCCAAGATGTAGAGTCCTGAATGCAGTGATATTTAGTTGAATGGTACACGACGTCGACAGCTCAGTTCATTAGAAGCGTTCCCAGGTTACAGCTCAGCTGCCCCTTAGACACGTTTTCATACGGTAATAACATGTATTATATACAGCCTCATACACCATTACGGTTAGATTTAGGGGGTTAGGTTTAGGGCTTAGGGTGGTTAGGGTCAGATGGTTTGTGTTAGATTCAGGTATTTGCTAGGTATTACGGCCTCATTATTACATACCAATACGCTCCGAAGGGGCAGCTGAGCTGTAGTCTCGTTATTTCGAGAATTCGGGCTGACCTATGAAGAAGAGATCGACGGCTCGGAGGGTAAATGTACAAAAAAGGACCGATTTTTGGAATTGGGTCTAGAATTTTCAAGGTAACTTCGTTATCAATACTATAAAGATTTCCCGTCGGCAAAGGCAAAGCATCTCAAGGAGGTGACTAAAACGCAATTGCAGACTTTGACCGCTTGCAAGCAGCAAGGAGATCAGAGGTAGAAATAAAAAAAAGCAAAACGTATTGCCTATCTCTAATAGGACCGGAACATATCGGCAGGAGTGGTTGGCTTTTTATTTTCGGGTAATTTTCGGTTGCGATGACCTTGCAACGTAGCCTGAGAGACCAAGCCGCGGTAGGTGAGAAAAAAGGAGGCTCTGCCCATAGTAATATGGCAATATTTAGTGCCAGCGATGCAGGCAATCCGCGTAATCCCTACTACAAGCTGAATAATTGTTCTGCAATTCTTTAATTGGCTAGTAATAATATGTTTTCTCGGGCGGAAATTACAACCGCAGCCCTATAAGAGTACACTAAGATTCTGTCCCGTGTCATCACTACTAAGCCCACTGTGAGGCCTCTAGCCCCTATTGGCAGGTAAACGGGTAATAACTTATCCCTTGCTTAAGGAATATAGGAGCGAACGGTATGTGATCTCGGTATATACTTGACTAGGTAAATTCTGGGGACTTGACTCTTCTGGCAAGACCCAGTCGGAGTGGGTTCAGCCGCATCTCTCACCCGCAAGCGGGGCGACCCGTACCCACGGTGGACCTCCTCGTAACCGGCCCTAAGCGAAAGTAAGGGCTAGTTACCACTTACATCCATGTGTCACCAAAGCTTTTGGGAACGTTGTTTCACAAAATTAGAAACCATACTTGAAGTAGGTGACAGCTATCAAGTTTTACATAGCGGGGTAGAATGTCACACAATTCAGGCCAAGTCTGCTTTCGAATCATTGTGCTGGATGGCGCTGATTGCTTTGGTTCTCAGAGAAGAGGATGATGACTGGGAAGTGCGACCACATCTACCTTAGAACCTTGGAAGTGTGGAGTAATGCTCAAATTGACATACATAATCAATTATTGGCTTAAGATAACTAGTCT
Source organism: Talaromyces borbonicus (assembly GCA_002916415.1). NCBI lineage: Eukaryota > Fungi > Ascomycota > Eurotiomycetes > Eurotiales > Trichocomaceae > Talaromyces > Talaromyces borbonicus. Next base: position 1,622,735 of record NBSA01000012.1, read on the forward strand.
ATTGGTGCGTGACAGTTAATGCTGCGGGTGAGCGCGGCTGGAACCACAAGCAGTCATCTTTGATGGAGGAGTCCATCTAAACTTCTCCAGCCTCAATTGGCCCCTTCGCCTGATATGGAATCTGCGTCGATAATATCAACAGCTCGAGATCTTAACAACCTACCGCAAAGACCTAAACAGGCTAGGTTTATTGTGAAGTAGTCTAGCCAGACTAGTAACCTAACAGAAGATAACGCACCCCGGAGTAATAAATACAGTACGATACCAAGTTAGGGTTACATGAACTAATTAGGGTTAATTGAAATGAAAGTTCTTGAATGAATTTAACTTGAATTCTAGTAATATTCCGAGGGGTGTGCATCTTTATTGAGATGAAATACAGGTTATCTTAGAAAGATTACATTTTTACCAGTAAGTTTACTAGTCTGGAACGCATGTAATGGGTTACCACCACGCTTGAACGTGCATCGTAGGTCTAGCCCTTTTTTTTGTGTATCCCCGCCAATAGTAATGTGGGATGATGGAGCTGTGCAATAATAATATACAGTTCTATTGGGAATGTGCCTTCGCCGGTTACCAGTCCCTTTCCTCGGAGGGTACATTAGTGCTAATTTCTTTTTCTCATGCGCTTTGGTGTTCATCAGTGGAAATTCAAACGTATATTCACTTATAGATTTCAAGCTTTTGCATATTGAGACATGCCGCTCGTCCCGCTATACGCATCATGGGTTGTACTGGTATAACTTATTCGAGTTCTGGACAGCTGGGCCGGTGTGAGGACAGATCGAGGCTCTTGATCAGGCACACCGCTGCGTCCGTGCTGGGCTGTAGCTATTTTCTTGAGTTCTGGATGAATGCTACCATTTTCGCGGCTACATTAATAGCTGGAAGATTTTGTGGAGGCTGTGCGACAATAAACAAGGGATAACAGCTCATATATGCTGCGCTACTTGATTACATGAGATTTCGAATTATTAAAGCTTGAAATAGATATATAGACGCTTATGCCAGCGCGAGCTTGCTAGCAGCTATAAAATTTTGATTTCGATGTTCGAGGTTGATTTTGCTCGAACTCTGGAGTCCAATTGGCTTTTACGCCGCAAATAAATGGCTGTGAACAGCTGGCTTCAAGCCTTTGCGCAATGCATAGGGTCTCGAAAGGAGTATCTAAACCCCAGCAACATAGATGATGGGCTCTTGATTCATATATCTGGATCACGATATTTCGTTCCTCCCGCTTCAAAGGCAGTAAGTTGCCTAGATGCTGGTGATGGTAATTGAGTGACCAGTGAGCTGAGTCAGTCTAGGCTAAGGTGCAATCGCTCACCGAAAATATTGCTCTGGCCACGGTCTTCAAAATTCACCGGGACACAAAAACTAAATTGAATGAGAAATGGCTGCGTGAAATTATTGAGACTTACGAGAATCGAGACGATGTCTTTGACAAAAGTTTTCTTCAATTGGTCATTTTCCACGGGGCGGACCAAGCAGAATACTGCGAAGATGCTAAAGACTACTTACGAAAATTAGGTAATCGTAAGACTCTGTTCTTATCTTCTCCTGAATTGCTTCCCGGACCTTATGTTGCCGTTGGAAACAAATTAAGAGATGTATGGAAACAGGTTGATGACTCCCACGGAACTTGTATGACAACGGTAAAACCTCAGTTGAGGTAGGTGAAACCTTTTATTTCCCATGTTCAAAAGCACATTAAGAATTTCTGTACTCATGTCATTTAGCCGATTGGAGCCGTTTGAGCCTTTCCATCTGAGAAGCACAGACAATCGATTCCTCACTTTTCCGCTTCGTTCACGCTTGAAAACCGAAGCAGAGGTTCAGTCCCCTCTTGCAGGTTTACGAGTTGTGATAAAGGATAATATTGATCTTTGCGGAATCAAGACTTCCGTTGGAAATCGTGCCTTTTGGGACACTTATCCAGCACGTCAGAAATCTGCAGAATGCATCGAAAAACTAATCAAGCAAGGGGCAGTGATAGTTGGAAAGACCAAGATGAATTCATTTGGAAATTGGGAAGAACCGACAGAGTATATTGATTACCAAGCTCCATGGAACCCGCGTGCAGATGGTTATCAATCCCCAGGCGGCAGCAGCTCGGGAAGTGCTTCAGCAATTGCTGCATATGAATGGCTAGATATTGCCATTGGTACAGATAGTGAGTGTCGCTAATAATTTTCCATTTTGTTTTCCTAGGTCCGAATGCTGACAATTTCCTAAAATATTCAGCGTGGGGGAGTGTAACGAGACCGGCACTTTGGTGTGGGTGTTTTGGTCTTCGTCCCAGCATGGGCACCGTTTTAGCTAAAGGAGTTGAGCCATATGTTGAGTAAGAAATGATCGACCCGGTGCAAGAAAATATGCTGATTTTTTAGAACGTGGGATACCCCAGGCATTCTTGCAAGAGATCTGAGGAAATGCAGGTATTTTGCCACTCATTGGCTATCCAAAAACGCTCTTCAAAGTGATCCGAAGGTGTGCCACCTGGTTGTATTTTTAGAACCTTGACTGACGTACCACAAGCCATTTGCCTCTGCCATATGGCCTTCCAATTTCTGGGATATTATCGACCTTGAACAGCAGGAAATCGCACGGAAATTCGTAGAGACCATCAAGGAGACTCTCGGAGTGATTTGCGAAGATATCTCATTCGAGGAGCGTTGGGAAAAGCATCCACCTCCTCAAGCGAATGGGCTTTCGTTGCCCGAGTTCATTAATCCGGGAAGTTTTAACAGCCATCGTGTAGCAATGAAGTACTGACTATAAAGTAGGCGACGGCCGCTCTGGCGTACGACGCTTATCATAATTGCGACGATTTCCGAGAGAGATACCGCAAAAATTTCGGTCACGAGCCCTACACAAGCCCACCAAATCAGCGGATATGGTACGTGCTGGTGGATGTCTTCTTTGTGTTCTTATCTTTTTATTTAAAATTACTCCTACAAGCCTACAAGCTTACGATTCCACAGGTCAGTGGGAAACTCTATCTCCAAAGATGAAAGAGATAAAGGCTTTAGAGACCTCGAGATCTACAAAGAATGGTTTGAAAAAACAATTCTGTCTGGAAGCCACAGCAATGCACTCGCGATTCTTCCAATCGAGTCTATGGCTCCAAGATATCGCGATCAACCACCAACGCAAGTTTCCCCCGTTGATCATATCTCACTCCACTCCAAAGGCTAAGTATTATTTAGTTTTAAACGACCAGCTCAGGATGGCGTTAATGCCCTGGCTCTAGCACCGCTTCTGAAAGCTCCTGCTTTAGCCGTTCCAAGTAAGAGGGATCCAAGCAAACTGATTTTTAATACTCTAACAAGAAAAAAAGTTGGAGAAGTCTCTTATCATTCCAAAGTCACGAATCTCGACGAGAAACTTCCGTTTTCTGTTGTGTTGATGTCACGGCCAGGTAAGTTAGATACAATGTACAACGTGAAGAATTTTATAGACTGACGAGACAACTAAGGTTCCGATTTGAAACTCATTGACACGGCAATCGATCTTCTAACAAATGCCGGGAAACCTATCTCTGTTGAGGTTGGTAAAGAAGTAGGCCTGGGAAATATCAAAGCCATGAAAACACCCAGCTCTCTCCACCTCGGGAAAGAAGAAAGTCACAGCTCAGCCGCATCAACATGGTTTCCGGCTTGAGAGCAGCTAGGTCCATCGTAGTAGGGCTATTTATTTTGGAATTTGGAAGTGTCATTTGGTGAGTGACAATTATCGCAGGTTTGACGCCTTACCCAACTTCGTTTCCTATTCAGAATGCGCAAGAGCGACTTTGTTTTGTTGTGAATGCAGAGATATGCCTAAGTACCTTTGTTCAATTGAAAATGACACAGGAATTGAGTACAGGGTTGCCTCAAAGAGCTCGGCCACTTTGAGGAAATTACGTCGAAAATAAGTGAGATTTTGCAGATTATTTCTACCAATTGAAATCTTTTTTTTTTTTTGAAAAAAATTGAAAACAATTTAAATTAGCGATTAAGTCCTCGTATATATTGGTGTAATTAACAGTGTGGTTCAAGAGTTCTGGTGCCTCTGCAAATAATAAGCATTATAGCTCAGTGACATGAAAAGATCCAGAACATGAACTATGCCCAAGTAGCTGCAAGTGGCCATGGTGTTTGACTATATGACCATTCACGACTAAACCCATTAAGCATGCCCTCGAAAGCACGTTTAATAGTAGATAGGGTTCTCCGGGCCAGTGAAATCGAAAACAAGGGCTGAGTGGGGTTTACCACCGCCACGGTTCTCGAATTCCTGGGCGAAGTTGATGGAACGGTTGAAGGAGATGTTGCCATCGTCAAGGATGTCAATGTATTGCGCCTTGAAGTCGGTGGGAACGTTGACAATACCAATGTCACCAGTCTGCACAAAGTAGTCGGTGACAACAATGTGCTTCTGATCCGGGGTGACCTTGATGTAATGAGGACCAACGACAGGGTGAACCTCATTAGGATCATCAAGACGCTTGGGGTTGGTGAGGTCGCTAATGTCCAGAGCAGCAATGTGGTTGGCAGCCGTCAGGGTCACGTAGATGAACTTGCCATCTTGAGAAATATCAGAGCTACACATGTACATATTAGCAACAATTTTCACAGATTCTTCAGGGCTGATAAGAAAAACGTACTAGCTGGCAATAGGGTTAGTGTTGCGGATTTGGTCGCCAAAGTCGTAAATGAGCTCAGCAACACCGGGGTTACCGTTGGCATCCTTGCGAGAAGGATAGATGGCCCAGAGTTGGGCACTGCCAACGGTAGCCGCAATAGCAGCACCTTCAGGGTTTCCAGGAATGAACTTGACATCTTGGATACCAGAACCCTATATCGATAGTCAGAAAAAATGTTTCTAGGCTCCGCACAATAGTGGACTTACACCAGGGATGGTAATAGTATTGATGATAGTGCGAGATGGCAAATCCCAGAGGCGAAGTGTCTGGGCACGAATGACACCCGTGCTAGGTTTCAAGATTGACAAAGGAACGACGAAGTCAGATGTGAGGATGAAGTTTCTCTCCCAGTCGATGGTGATACCGTGAGGGGAGAACTGCTCGGCCAAGATTCCGAGAGTTCCCTCCACGTCTTCCGGCCACTCATGAATGATGTTGAAGTCAGCATCGGTCTCAACGAGTCTGCCTGGAGATGTGCCAAGGGCAGCTAAAAAGAATTAACATCTATAATGTGTAAGATATCCACCCAGATTGTACTTACATCCCATGTATGTGATGAAGAATCCACTGTTCTAATTGTTAGTTCTGTATCCGAAGTGAATGCAGCAGAAAAAAAACTAGCTTACCCGTCAGGCTTAGCACGGATTTCATCCGCAATGGACGAAAGAGTGGCACTGTTGCTATTCTTGAAGGCCGGGCGGTAAGGGTTGGTGACGTCGAAGTAGTAAGCAGTGTCTTGAAGCTTCAACAAGGAGAGAAGACCACCGCCGACGATGGTCTTTCCGTCATGGGAAACACCAATATGGTGAGGGTCATTGCCACTGGTGGGAACATCGGTCACGTAGATGAGTGTACCAAAGGTATCCTATGCCTGTTAGCTACTAAAATAGTCCACCATGACGATTGTATGTACATCATCCAGACTGTAAGTTGCCAAAAAATCGGCATGCTCTTTGTCTCCGGATCCTACCCAGTAGTATCCAATCTTCTTGGGCTGGATGTTACTGGGAGTGAAAGGAGGGCTGGCGACGGGAGGCAAAGGGAATTGCAAGATTGGCAACGACGGCAGCAGATCATAAAGAGGTTGGATCAAAGGTGTGGTTACACCTGGGATCGATGGGATCGAAGGGATCGAAATCGCTTGAGCGACGGAGGCAAGCACCAGAGTGCTGATCCAGGGATTGGCCATTGTCTCGTTCTAAACCAGAAATTCAATTGAACAAATGATCTCCAGTTGCAACGAAATAGGATGAGTGGTTGAATCAACATGAGCACATTTGAGGTATTTCAGCTCCCTATATATAGCTTTCCAATTCCCTGTCCTCCTTCTCCTTCATCTTCTATTCTACAAAATCCGTATAAATTCGCAATTCATGAGGCCTAGCATGCCATCAATGGCAAAAAGGATAGCCCGGCATGTCCAACCACTCAGGAAGACGAACCATGATGATCAGGTAAACTATGGTGTGCCCTCATGAAGTGAAAAATTCCCATAACCCGGCAAGGAGAAGAAATCATCCGCAGTTACCGCCAGTGGCGACATTGTTTCCCAAGCAAGAACCATATTACCTGTTAGGCTCAAGCTATATGCCGAAGCCACACGGACATCACATCCCGTTGGGGTTAGCAGGACTAGAGAGATGGACATAAAGTATACACACTACCTGAACCAACTAACAAAACTTTGAAATCAGGTATGAATAGAAAATGAAAAGATCTACTGTTTTAGTACATATTGTTTTTTCTTGGCTCAAAGTATACTAGAGTGTTGTCCAAATGGGACCCAATCAATATTTTGGATCCTTTAGAGATATACGGTACATGTGGATATACGGCATGAGCAAATAAATACGCTATAATTCTAGGAAAACTCATCATGTATACCTAGGTAACCTCGGAGAGAGATGCTAGAAACCCTAAAGAAGAATATTACTCGAAGCTAGCCTAGAATCCTACTGCAATATGAACACAAAGTACGAAGAGGCAATGTGAATGGAACTTGCTATACAAGATGAATTGTTCAATCATCTAAAAGATAGCCCGGGGGTCTGGAATATAGACAAGCACAATGTTAAGAGATGCATGATTATTAGGATCTACAGTGGATCTCGTCTATGAGTATTATACCTATGTAAACCACAAAGCACTGAAAATCTCAAATATAAATTATGGAAATAGCTTGCTACACTAAGACCAAATTATTTATTTTGTCATGCAGCTCTAGACTGTGACTTACATAGTCATGTAAGTAGGTCTTTAGTTGATTGAATCTAAAACCAGGAATGAAAATATTTCATTTTGATATTGTTATTAGCCGTGATATCTCTATGCCAAATCTCTGTAAATTTTCAGCCGTCCACGGATTCTTGCAATAAATCGAAGAGTCAAAGCTTGAGACCCACTGTGTCAATGATCTATATGGTTCATGTCATTTTGACTAATACGTCAAAGTCGCTTCTACAGAAGACAGATACCGAGGTATAGATGGCAGATAACTTCTGCGCTACCCGGATATTTACCTGAAATGTTCCGCTGCTCTAAGATCATGATGTATCTCGGCTGATGAATATCATTCCAGCAGGAACAAGATGGTGATGGCGCAATACCTAGATGGGCAGCAATAGCCTATATAGGTTAGAAATATCCAACTTACCACTTTAGTCCGTGTGTATAGATTAATAGGAGAAATAGCTTCTCTATTTGCATGAACCATTTCAGATCGGGACAGTCCCATGGATCGGACGTACTCGGCATCGTTGTTTGGGCATCGAATACCATAGATCTATATTGAATTAATCATGCTAGTTACAAACCAAGTGGCAAGAGGCTGTACCTAGGCATCTCTGCCGGGGACCCAAGTTTGGGAACAGGTCAATGCACTGCAGTAGTTAGAGCTGATGTACCTCCTCCATCTCATTACATGGCGAATAAAATTCACCTTGTGAAGCCCTTCTGTGTCATAGTAGGATACTAGTTATCATACGTGATCCTTGGCAGGAATGGTGAACCATGCATGAACTGTGCACGAACCATACACACGAGCCATCTGTCAAAAAGATCATCAGTACTAAGTCAAAAAGGGGGGACCCGTGATATAAAGTTTAGAGTTGGTTGGTAACTACAGCTAGAGATGCGACTTTTTCCTGCTTTGGGGAGTCGAGGCTGTCGAGCCTCAATGCATCATAGTGTTCTAGGCTTGTGCTACAAGTTTATTCTAACCCTGGCTGCTGAAACGCACAGAGGACATACGGAGTACTGAGGACACTTTCTAAATCCCTGTGTTCCAAGGTTCTCTTCGATATTTTATCCGGCAGCCATGCATCCAAGAAATCAATGAAGGAACTACGGCGATATAAATTGGTCCTGACGACCCATAACGGCAGCTGAGGCATGGAGAAATTGGAAGAACCGGAAGAACCGAGGGCATATCAGCCTTTGTAGAACCTTAAATTGAGGCTTTGTATATTAAGGCGCCTATTTAAATTGAAGATGTCCGTGATAATCATATTATTATACTATATTACTTCTTCCTGCATGTTGTTGAACCTACACTAACTTATGTAGTTAAGCTACAAGAGATTTTAGGTAATGATCGGCATGTTATGCCGCCATACTAGTACTAACTTATGCCCAAGAGAGCCTTTGATAGAGCGGAAAGTCACTGCCAAGCGATGGTGACATCGTGCTTCAATATCGCCTCACCATCAACAAGACTCACTTTGCAACTAGTGGTACCAACATAGTTATGTGTTCAGACCTTCGACGTACATGTCCAGGTCCCCGGTAAGATTATTGACAATGAGAATAGACTAAGTTAAATTAACATAATATTCGGCAAGTTCTTATCCCATCACTGCTTAATTTGAAGTTAAGCTAGCCCTGCTAACTATTTGACTTTTCTCCCGTCCCTGTCGAACCATAATTTACATACACCATCTAATATACTGCTATAGGGTGCTGAGATCTAATTTTCAGGAGAAAATCATCATGTACATCTCTTAGTATCGGCTCACGCGGTATAGTTTTATGTCGATTTCGATTTCATCATTTCCAAGTGAAATCATGCCATAATTCAGGTACCTCCGTCTGATTGAAAGCAGGGTATGTCATTTTCTGTTTGTGGTTATTTACCTTTACCTCCCACCTTTTAAAACATCCTTGGCTATAGCAACTGTCAAGAAAATCGTCTTCATCCTGCTAACATTCAAGTTCAATTCCAATTATGCATCTCCTCACGTTCTCCTTGCTAGGCTTAGCCTCAGCGGCCACCATTGTCAAACGTGATGGTTTCGCTGATGGTGAACCCATCAACGATGCCACCGGAAAGGGGGCTCCTATTATTGGTATGCTTTTGCAACACCGTCTTGATGTGATAGAAACAACTAACCTTCTACTTCAGGGGGAACTAATCATCAAATCGACCTTCAAAACCCCGACAACTTGGGACAACAGAGTACCGACGCCGGCTACGTTCCAAACCTGAAGTGGAGTTTCTCCGATTCCAAGACCAACATCTATCCGGGTGGCTGGAGTCGTGAACAGATCATCTCAGATCTTCCGCTGAGCACTGACCTTGCCGGTGCCCAACAACATCTGAAGAAGGGTGCAATTCGTGAACTCCACTGGCATCGCACGGTAATTTTCCACTCTTCCATACTCTTCCGAAACTGTTAAGCATGATGCTGATTGCGTAGGCCGAATGGGGATACCTTTACAACGGATCTCTCCTCTTGTCCGCGGTTGACGAAAATGGCCAGTACCAGGTTGACACATTGGTGGCTGGTGATGTGTGGTACTTCCCTCCTGGTGTCGCGCACACCGTCCAGGGTCAGGACGACGCGAACGAATATCTTCTTGTCTTTGATGACGGCAATTTCGAGGCTCAGGGGTATGTCTATACAATCTCATTCTATCGATTCTCATGAGATCTGTTCTAAGTCTATTAGAACTACTTTCATGATCGACGACTGGGTTGCCCATACGCCAAAGGACATCTTGGCCAAGAATTTCGGTGTGGATGCCTCCGTTTTCAACAACGTCCCCCCGACTTTCCCATACATTTTGAATGGCACTGTTAGCAACGACACTCATATTGTCGGACCTGCTGGCGCTCTCGTTGGAAACAGTTCTTACGTTTACCACGCAAAAGATCACAAGCTTGAGGACGTCCCTGGCGGTGGTGGCACATTCCGACGCATTGATTCCACCACGTTCCCGGTTGCTAAGACAATTGCATCTGGATTCTTCACTCTGGAGCCCAAGGGTCTACGTGAGCTTCATTGGCATCCTAATGTATGTCGTGTTCTCCGAATTTATCTTCATTCTGTTCCCTGGCAAGCGCTAACACATGACCTAGGCTCAAGAATGGGTCTACTTTCACCAGGGCACAGCCCGAGCAACTGTCTTTATTGGCGGCTCGAAAGCACGCACATTCGATTTCCGTGCTGGCGACACTGCAGTCTTCCCTACTAACAGTGGTAAGTCTCCCCACTTCTTCAATTTTCTTGTGAGGGCTCATAGCTCACAAATTTAGGTCACTATATCGAGAACACTTCTGAAACCGAAGAACTTATCTGGATTGAGAACTTCAAGAGCGAAAGTGTTGAAGACATTTCGCTTACTCAATGGCTTGCTCTAACGCCCCATGACATTGTTGCAAATGTTTTGAAGGTCCCTGTTGAAGTTGTTGATAAGCTTAAGACCGAGAAACAGATCTTGATCAAAGGCAATTAATAATTGGGCGGTCTTTGGTTGATCTATGGTGGTCTTGAACAACATCTTTTATTTATTGGAAAGCTTGATCACTCAAGGTCCTTACTACGTCTGTACTTTCTTTTCTTTCTTTTAGTATTGGTCAACTTATACTATTGGCGATGCTGCTGGTGTCAGCACTAAGCAATTTGCCAACGGAAACAAACCACTACTTTGCACCAGATAATTTATAATTCAAGGACAAGTCTGCTTTGATAGACCTTCAGAAGTGTTTCTATACCTAGTCAAAGAATATTTTAACTTCCAGTTATACTAGATTCTCTAAGCACCCTAGATCTTCCTTCCATTCACCTAGGCTGAAACAGTTGATATAGTAAGAAGTCAGATAAGTTAAGATCACTATTCATATAGCATTAGAAATACCGAAGCCGAATCTGGTTCTTCAGAGCCTGAAAGTTGAACGATAGACTAACTGACACCTTTGACATCTCAGACAATAGTGAATGAGGTGCTTATTAAAGATGCTCCGTATTTGCGTGGGAGTGACACTTCAATTTGATGGTTAGTACTGCGGAAATCCTGCGAACTTTTGACAACCGAAAAAAATAATCAACTGAGCCTCAAAATGAAGCCCCGTTAGGAGGATTTTGGCATTTGAGCGACGAGACCACACAGGCTAGTCTTCCAACTGACAAGCCCTAGTGTGAGGACGTACAAAAAGGAGCATCAAATGAGGCTGTAATTCTTAGTGGTTGTGGGTAGGTAATTCATTAAGTCTTAGAATAACTAGTTCGTTCCCTGGGTACCAGGCTTGAATAGCACAAAGACCAGGGATTAGGTATAAGACACAGAAGATTAGGGTTCTATTCATTCATCCTTCTATAGTAAATTTCAAGTCAACCTTAATAGCCAATAACACTTATGTGTGATAGAACCCTAATGGGATGTACCAAGTTATCCATGGATATTTTTTAGTTTTGATTAGTATGACAAATTCCAAGGTTCGTTTTATTTTATATTTCATATAAATCGTACAGTTGTCACATATGGCCATTAAAGAAAGATATACTACCTAGGTACAATACCAAGACCATTCAGTAACTGCAAATTTAAGAAACAATCTTAAAATAAGGCCTTGCTTTTTAAACTTGTGGTCGTTGATTATTCAATCTAGCCTTGAAATTGAACCATACCTAGATATCTTATGAGTTGCCGAGGAAGGTTCTGTCGCTATATAAACAAACACATAGGTACGCGCGCTCCCCAGGCCGGGACTCGGAAAAGTTAGGTAGTTTAACTACTCCATAATTATAACGGTTATAACGTAAAGATAAAATGGATTTTTGCACTTGGTGAGCTGTGGACAATCTTCTTTTCTCAAATGTCTCGACACATCTCGAGTACCTAGGTACAACGCCTTCCACCCGTCCGACGGGGAGACTGTACCTCTCAGGTGAAGAGGCTCTTGCAATCCACAGTGTCGCTAGGTGTCTTGTAGAATTATAGCCTGCAGGATCCCTGAACCCTTCAAAAGCCTTTCTTCCGGTCACAGTTTCCCACATGGTAATGATGGCTTTTAACCGAATTCAACAAGAAATTTCGATATCTGGATCATTTGTTTCGAGGACTGTGAACTTGAGTGGATGCGAATTTGCGCTTGCCTTATCCTGCAAAATAAATTTAGTCCATATAGACCACAGGTGCTGGTGCATTTAATTGGTATGCATGATTCATGGTGTTTAAGAACCTCCGAAACAAGTATAATAAAACGAATAAAAATGGTGCAGCCTCCATGACTTTCATGGGCAATAAACCGGTTTTTTGCTATAGCCGGCATTGCATATGAATTGCATGTCACAAGCTGTACAAATCTAGACTCTTAACAGCTGATGCTTGGACCCTCGGCTACCAAGGTACCTAGCTCTATGGGTATTGGAATGGAAATATCATCCAGATGTAGCCTTGATTACTTTCTGCACGATTTTACAGAAAGAGCTTGCAGCAATGCAATGCAGCTTTTTTCTTTTTTGGTGACAATCAGCTGACAATTCACGACTGTCTTGCATTACGGATTCTCATATTCCAATACAAGCGTCTCTCAGCCTCGTCTCGGAGCAGCAAATTACTTCTGTACAAGTGTCCAAGAATGACTTGCAGCGATGTAGTACTGGTTTTCAGCCCCTTCGGACACAATCAAATGACAGTGTATCAAACATCCGTGTTTTGAATCACACTAGTTTCATGCAAGTCGTTCAGTGCATGATGGGTACTGGTCTTTCTTTACTCGTAGTATTTGATTATCGGACAGTGAAGAGGGGCAGAGATGAGGCTCAAGAAATCAAAAGATACGGGGGTTGCTTTGTGTCCGCAATAACACGGACACAAGTGAGTAGGTATAGGTATAGTCGACATCTCGGAATGTCCTAGTATTGATCAAAAATACCAAAAAACCTCGATCTTAATTTCAATAACAAGTACTACAAATCATGGAGATGATACAAAAGAAACCTTTCAAAGATTCTATTCAGAATGATATTGAGAAGGCACGGCAAAAAGGTGAGTTTTGTGTAAATGTAATATTGGATTGAACTCATTTCATTTTCAAAAGATTGTGATGCCTCAATCCAATCGACGAGGCAATCCCTCAAAGCAATTATCAGAGGAAAAAGTATCCCCTAGCTGTTCACAGCATGCGAAGCCCTGGTACATCTTCTTTTCAGCTTAATGAGTGCGGCTTCCAAGTGATTGAGCTCAAATCTAAATTGACGTACAATGAATTTTGGGACAATACAAAAGTGCAACAAATATATATTGAAGAGGTGAAGGAATCTCTGAAACGGGAGTTGGGAGCGAGATACGTTCATGTTCTGGACTATGCTGTTAGTTACCTAGGTATCCCAACTGGAACCTACCCATAGATGCCTCCAACCGCCCCCCCCTTTTTTTTTTCTTGAAGCTTAAATTTCACGTTTCTTAGGTTAGGAAACGTCACGAATCGTTTCCTATTTCTACGGGAGAGGAATACAAATATGATCAGCCAACTGCGATGGCTCATATTGGTAATTGAGAGTTGCACCACATTGAAACATTCTTTCCTGCTAATGAGGATACAGACTTCACTACGAGAGAAGGGGAGCGAATCATTAAAGTCTTATTTGGTGATCGAGCGGATGAAGTTCTGCAAGGCCATTGGCAAGCAATAAAGTGAGTTCTCATGGTCGACAAAGATTAACTAAATTTTGTCATCGGCTGTCTTTGAATATGTTAACACGACGAGAGCGTGATATAGCCTCTGGAAACCCATTAAGCGGCCACTTAATGACTGGCCACTTGGTCTCTGTGATTCTCGTTCCGTCAACTTCCAGAAAGACACTATACCTGGAGACATTGTTTTCGATGATTTTTACACAGAAAATCTGCAAATATTCCACAATGGTGATTTTCAATGGTATTATCTACCGGATCAGAAGACATCGGAAGCACTGATCTTTAAGAGTGCTGATAGCTGGGAAAGCAACGCTCCAGGTGTGTTTCGGCTTCCCGCGGGCATAATCTCTGATCCGTTAAGAGCTGACTTCAAACAGCGTGTATTCACTCTGGATTCTATAACCCTAAAGCTGAGGAAGGTGACCTTAGAGAAAGTTTGGATTGCAGAACCTTTGTGTTTTTCGCAGATTTAGAAGAGTACCCGCCTGTTGTAGGAGACGTTTTTCAAGCAAAGGCACATATATAAAGCTTCTGCCTACCTCGGTAGAATTCATTGGAGGAACTTGACGGAATAAAGACCGGATTAGTTTTATCGAAATAGTGAATAGGTACCAAAGGCAAATTGGAACCAATTAGATGTATATAAGGAGGCAACAGTCCTCCCGAGGTCCTCCAGTATTCTCATGTTTGTTCATTTCACGGACTCTCATCTACAATCCAAGTGCCACAATAATGCCTGACCGTGAAAGTGAATTGGGCTTCCTCGCTCGAGACCTTATCTATACTACAGATAAACCATACAGCCTCCGCTATGACCCGCTAGACTCATTCCCTCGCCATAATCTCAAAACCGAGACGAAAAAGGTGCACATCCTTGACGCCCGAGGCTGTAATCCTTCAATTGAAGAGCTAGGCTTCACCATAACTTCTTTCCCAACTGTAATGGAGTACGAAGATTTCAATGAGCATAAAAAATTTGAAGAAATCTACGCAACAGAGTTGGAAAATCATTTGAAATCTTTTTTCAGGGCAGGGCATGTGAGAGTGATAGACTATGTGGTAGGCAAAGTTCATTTCAAAGCCGAGCTCCTCCCAAATATGGATGCCAAACGAAAGAATAGGTTCGCCGGCGTCATCCCCAATTTCCAATTTCAACAGGAGAGAACTATGAAAATCAACAGCCAGCGAGGATGGTGCATTTAGGTACAACATGAAGAAAAGGGATTGACTCGTAATCGATTTAACTGTTTCAAATGGCAGATTTTTCTCACCAAGAGGGCGTCAAAATGGTGAACCGTCTTTACGGTGATCGAGCTAAGGAAGTCCTCCAGAACCGCTGGTCGATAATCAAGTACGTTTCCCAATGCTCTCGAGAATAGCAAGCTGATTCTTTGAGTTCAAACCAGTGTATGGAGACCCCTCAAAGGCCCTCTTCTTGATTGGCCTTTGGCTGTGTGCGATGCACGAACCTTCAATCAAAATCGCGATGCTCAGTTTGCAGACGCAGTCTACCCCAAATGGAATTACGAGAACGTCCTGGTTCACTTCCACCCTGATCAAAAATGGTATTACTTCTCGGAAATGAAGCACACAGAGACTATGCTATTTAAGTGTATTGATTCAGATGAGTCCACAATTGGAGGTCAGTATTCCCTTGTTCCCTGTTTTGATTCTTCTAGAAAGAGACTCTGATTTAAGTACAGGTTGCCCGCATGGTGCATTTCAAAACCCGAACAGTGGATCTTCGGCAAGTCTGAGAGAAAGTATTGAGTCCAGAGCATTTGTATTCTGGTCTTTCATGGATCAGTTTCCAAAAGAGGTGGGAAATCCCTATGGAGAACGGGATTAAGGGGAGCGACGTGGAAGCAGGGAGAAATTCGGAAGACAGTAGTTTGATAACAAATGAAAGTTCTGAGACGCTTATCCAAGAGCAACTTAAAGACCGTGGAAGTCCCCTGGTTGGTAAGCAAGAAGCAAATCATCCAAAAGAAACATGATGTTTCCCCGACAGGAATTCATCGCCTTTCGTCGGACTGGCGGCGAGTGTTAATCATCTGTCTTTGCGGGAGTCATTCGAATAGCGACACCGCTGGTGAAGCCGCTATGAACGATGATTTCGCCTTTCTGCGCACCATGAGTCGTGCCTTTAGGGTGCGGGCTTGCTCACACTAGTTGCGTTACGAGCAAGCCAGCCAGCCTTCCAAGGCTGTAGCTTCTGAGGAGCAGAATCCATTGGTGATATTGAAGCTGTTCATCTCTCATTGGTATGTTATGTCATCTGATTTAGACAAATGACTTTGAAATAAAAAGAACTCACAACGTCGTATCAATGTAATTTGAAATAGAATTTTTGTAGTATTTGAGCTGGGGTTCTCTTGTAGCGCTGGTCGGTTTAGTGCAGGGAGAAAAGCCTTCTACCTCAGAAACTGAGGGATCAAATATCCCCTTTAAATAATCTGCGACCTAAGTAAGTCAGTAAGCCATTCACTTTGAGAGCCTCATTTAACAATTATCCTCGTATGGACATTAATCCTGTAGAATGCCGGCCATGCGATCACGAAGGACGGCTCAGATCAAACAGAAGTTGGGATGCTACATTTTTCCCAGCTTTTGAGCCTCCTCCTACACCCGATACTCACCAAAATCGCTATGTAGTGTACTGGTGAGCTTTGACCGCTTCATAATGGCGGTGATAATTTTAAAACGCACGCGCTGCCACGAAGCGGGCAGATGATACTTGTTTGTATCGAAATTCTGAAGCTATTTCCGGCGGATGGCATTCCCATTAGTCCGATTGGGTTTCACTCACAGGAAATTTGGGGGTGGCGTTCGAATATTACCGGTATGTTTCTCTTATCTTCGAAAACTAGCTAATGTGTTGCGCGTTCCAAGGTTGCTGTTACAGAAGCGATTAGTTCATAAAAGACGTCTTTTACTCTGCATTAGCGTATGAATTGCCATCCGCTTCAGGAAACGAGGGCTAGATGCTTACTTATTCACTGTTCAGTAATGAGGCTGAAAAGCACTCCACTGATCTCAGAGGAAACCTCCGAAAGAATAGATCTCCGAGTCTATTGCGGAAAGTTAGTGACCCATAAAATGTTTACTCCTGTTTTTTTTTTTAAAAAAATAGAGGATTATCCTTAGGTAGCTACATGCTCGCGTTGTGTGATTCATAATACCCACCTGCATCCTAATGATTTTACCTTACTATTCATCTGGGGAGCATTTCCAGTATGAAACGCCTATTTGAGCCCCAAAGAGATAGGGGTCCGGCAACAAACGGAAAGTTAGTATAGAGGTGAATAAGATGTTGGTAATCAATATCGATTAATTCCAAAACTTTTAGCATAGTAATCGTTCCAGCAATAGGGCTTTCTCGACCTTCGGAATGGCTGGATGAATCTGGTGAGCCATGGCTTAAACGCCTGCTTACAGACGTTGTGCCATCCGTGAAGATGTGGGAGTATCTACCAACCCCAGACAAGGGAACCTCTGTGGCCCACAGATTGGTTTTAGAAGGCTCGAAACTGTTAGCTGCGTTATACGAAAATTGCGTGAAAGACGAGGTATGGATAATTTGAACATCAAACGAAAAAATCTAAAGTCGTTGGTAGAGACACAAATGCCCGCTTATCTTCATCTGTCATGGTACGGGTGGCCTCGTTCTGAAGAAGGTAGATCGACTCCTCTTGCGCTTCACACTCTTACTGACCTTCCCAAGGCCCTTTGTATTTGCCGAGAGCAATTCCTTCAGTACCGAGCGATCATAGACGTCATATCTGGCGTTATTTTGCTAGGAAGTCCTCATTTTCGAGGAAACCTAGAACAGACCAGACAGATTTTGTCCAGGCAGCCACCATCAGGCAACAACCACCGAGCCCTATTCCCCTCTTAACATTCTACCACATTTTTAATTATCATCATAAATACTCTTTCGAAGTCCTTTTCACTCATTATCCAAGCTCCAAGCCACATTTTCATACTCACTCAGATACCAATTTCTTGCAATACTGTGTTGCCACAATGTCCGCACTTCCACCCCTTTACATCCCAAAAAAAAGACAGGGACAGGACCTAAATAGTCTCGAAACCAAAAAAAAGAGACTTTGCGAGGAAGAAAAAAGATTACGCAAAGCTGTTAAAGCCCAGGGCTCGTTTAACTCCGAATTTTTTCAAAGTGCAGCGAATGCTGAGAGCATCACTCTTGAACGACTACGTGTTACTTCGGACATCTCTTTCTCACACTTTGAAGGCGATTATGAAGTGTGGGCAAACAGAGAAGCAGCAAGAGATTTATTCTCCAGAATCAGAGCAACAGAACATAAAATGAAGCGATATCAAGAAAGAACAACTGCGCTTTCAGTTAGAAGACACAAGGGATCGATGCGTGCTTTATTCATGAAGCTGTTTACTACCAGCACCATGGGCCTCGGGATTCAAACGGGAGAGGGAAAGAGAAGCTCGACAATCCAATCAAATTTCAGAAAGCTGCTTCTGGATGAATACAAGACCCTTGATGAAAATGGCCGGGCATGGTGTCCAATCCTGCAGAGCCATTTTCCACCTAAACAGATGGTTGCAGCCCATATATTTTCGTACAAACACGGCCAGGAGATGATGGATGAGATATTCGGCAAAATCCGGCCGTCTGAAATGTTTTCGTCTCGAAATGGGATGATGATCCACGAGGAAATTGAAGAATATTTTGATTCCGGAGTCTTTGTCATCGTCCCAGATATCCCAGAACGACCGTCTGTGGAGATACTCAAGATTTGGCTAACAGGCGAAGTCCGAAATTTCAAAATTCGGATCATCGACCACAATTTCCAAAAACTGGATCAGGACATTGTGACTGAAGGCGGACCAAAATGGCGCGATTTAGATAACCGCAAGCTCGTGTTCAAGAGCTCGGTTCGCCCAGCGGCTCGATACCTGTACTTCCACTACTGCTTGCAAATTCTCAGACGAGCTTGGAAAGTCGGCCCCGGGGAGAAGGCCGCGCAAGTCCTTGTTGACGAGGTTGGTAAGCCAGTATGGGCTACACGAGGGAGATATATTGGGCATAAGATGCTTAAGGCCCTTGTGGATACTCTGGGACATGATTACTCCGATCTGCTCAAAGGTTCCTCTCCAAAGGGTGGAGACTCGACTGCACTCGTGAAAGTCATGGAGGACAGTATACAATACAAGGCATCGCCGACAGAAATCGGGGACTATAGATACGCGGGACGAGCCAGTGATGCCGACAGTGAAAGGGAGGAAGACGATGAGGATGAAGAAATGACAGATCTGTAGGTAGCTCTCGAGGCAAATAAATTATTTTTAAAATCTAGATATAGTCTATGAAACCGGATTAGCTAGAAGATATTCAATCATTCTATTTAACCTTGGAGCTACCTAGGTAATTTTACAAGGTCTCCCCACCCCCATCGGAAGGCTCGCGGGACAGGAAAGCGAAGCCTGAAAAAGTGTATATAGAATGAATGAATGAATGGATCTAATTTGAAACACAAGGTCTCCCCACCCGAAGGGATGGCTCGCGGTCAGGAAAGCGTAGCCTGAAAAATTCGTACGGCTCCAAGAGCCAATCGCAGCGTAGTATACAGTCTGGATGAATCAAAACCTCTGATTGGCTATAGAAAGTGTATACCTAGGTATAGAATGAATGAAGCTAATTTTAAAGGCTTATTAAAGAGGCTATATGAAATTTGAAGGTGTTAATGATTTGATTAACGGTTTCAACAGACTCCCAAGCTGGCTGGCTAAAGCGTAGCTTGATTGCCTGCTAATCATTAACTAGGACTGGCAAGATACTCTACGCTATCGGCAACGTCCTTGAGGCACAGGGTCGCTATGAAGAGAGCTTTGGGTTTCATCGACGGTGTTTCGAGCAGTATAGAAAAGTCTTGGGTATGAACCACCATAGATTTGGTGATATATGCTATAAAATGGCCGGCCATTGCATGCGCATGGGCGCAATGAAAGATGCCCAGTACGTAACACTCCCGTCTTCCAAGTTTTGTATGAATGTGTAGTCTGCTAATGACTTATTCTAGGCAATATCTGGATTCTGCTATGAGAATCTTTGGCTCAAGGCCCTATCTAGCCAACGAGCTTGCTAGAGCTACGTTCCAGAAAGGAATGTTATGCTTCGTAATGGGAATGAATGTAGAAGCCGAGAAATTATTCCTAGATTCCTATGATATCTGGAGAAAGCTGAGGCCTCGAGACTCTCGCCCCTTTGAGGCACTGCGAACCAAGGACTTTGACAGCCTTGTTGCGTTTTGGTCACGATAGCGTACAACCGGAGAAAGTGTCTTATCAACAATAACAAGGTCATCTCAAACACCCCTAGACTCAGCCGCAGTAGAGAGTATCTTACACCCTTTGTCAGCTCATGTGTAAATGTAACACACACAACAAGAAGGACCACGTTTATATTGGACCCTTGGCCATAAAAGTTCAACTTTGTCATTGACGTGCTCTCTCGGTTCTCGCAGTCACTAGCAGAAACCTTGGGAAGAGATATGATATGAAAACCTAGGTACTACCTAGATAGCAATAAATCACGTGCTTTGCGTTATTAGCATAAATTTACCGGATACTTCAGTCATTTTCAGGCGATTGGTCGCCGCAGGTCAATCTCTTGATAAAATCAGCTGTCAGCACCTCAACCGCTCAGCCTTGCGCCTGGGTGACTTCGTAGCCTTTTCAGCAGCCTCACAACGTAGTTCTAGCATGGGAGCGAGCCTTGCACTTCGGAACATTTAATCAGGCCGCCCATCCGCTATTTGTCCAGTCGCCCACGACTTTGCAAGGTCCTTGATAACCTTAGATCAGAACCTGTAGACTCGACTCACGGTACCTTGTCTTGAAGATACAAAACCTCAAGGACTGCTCAGGAGTTTTCCTTCTCCATTCTGCAATTTCCGAGGTCATGATGGGAAATCCGGTGCACCTTTCGGCACTAAATCCGCCTTTGAACGACAGAAACTTCCTCCATCCGGTTGATCAGAACAACACGAAAAGGAAATCAGCCACAAAAAAATCATGTCAGTCTGATCTCACATATGTAAGAGCCGCTGACTAATTCATTCTACAATTCAGTGAAACCGGATGACTACGCAAAAGCCGTGCGTTACTATTCCCAGGTCCGAACAGGCGCAGGTCAAACGCATGTACCCCTGGCCAATTTTCTGAACCACGAAGTAAGCTCGATAGCAATTGACACTCGGCTTGTAAAAGACGATTTTGTGATTTTGTACCGGGTCGGAAGTGATGTGAGCGAAACGCCTCCGGTTCTTGGTCCACCACCACCACCCCCCTCTGTCCAAGCTCCGCAACGTGATCATTCGGATAGAGAGAGACCTTCAAGTCATAGAGGTCCTCGGATCTTTCATGACCCCACAGAGTTTTTCAATTACAAGTCAAACAAATCCGAGCAGCAAAGCAACATAATCTTCATGCGTGGTTATATGAGTGCAGCCTGGATAAATCACATAGGAGCACGTCATGTAGTTGACCCAGAATTCTTTTGCCGGCATTTGGACTTTCACGCCCCTGACGACAAGTCTAATACATTCTCAATTCCTGCGTTGCCTTCTTCATCGTGGCATCTTCTTGAGTTGCCGGTCATAACGATTGGGAAGATTCAGGGCCCGAACCCAGCACACTTGCATAAGGTTGAGGAACTACGACGTCGAGGGGCGCAGTCACTCAGAGAACATCATCATCAGATCTCCAAGCTGGCAACGTCGGGTATGGTCACTGGGGAATCGATGTTTAGGGATTATTATGTTTTTGATGAGAAACATTTCGCCGTGGAACAGCGAATTTCTGTTTGTATGCAGGCGGTTGAGGGTAGGAAGGAATTCAAATGTAAGTCTGACCTTGTGCAGTATTGCATGTCTGTCTGATACCTACCAAGTGACAACCCTTGGAAGTGACTCAGTCAGTGATTCGGTCATGGATCATTGGCTAACATTCAAAGTACTTATCTGGCTTGACGATGGCTTTAATGATCTCAGGAGAGCTAAGTATCCGTGGTCTGAAAATCCTCCTCAAACTCATCTAGTCCCAACAATCTTGCACAAGCACATGATTGCACTGAAAAGCCATCTATTTGCGTCCGCAACAACGTCCGAAGTGACAGACTCCTCATTTTGCCAGGCTCAATCCACTTCACATCTGCCTCTGAATTACGGCCGCTCTTTACGAAGTAGCATCATGGCCCACGACGCTTTCTACTGTCTCGACGAAGTTATGAGTTTTGTTGCAAGCTCACACGCCCAATTTCTCAACCTGATCGAAATCAAACTCGACGAGTACACTTCATACACTGGAGACCAGGAGTTCCAACTCTTACCTCATTTGAAATACACAAAGCAAATCCTCTACCGTTACATCCAGAAAGCGCGACGGATTCTTATCAGTATACGAAACGCCAAGAGCTCAAAATGGCCCAAAGACGAATCCAAACCGGGCCATCAAAGGGCGACATTTGCTGCTAGCAGCCTCGAGCAAGATTTTATACATCTCGAGAACCGAGCCATGACGCTTCACACTCGCACAACCGAGGCCATCACAGTACTCATGTCGAGCATCTCTATTGCCGAGAACCAAAAGGCCATGAATCAAGCACAGCTCGTGGGCAGATTGGCGTTTTTGGGATTCATTTTTGTGCCTTGTTCGATTACGACGAGTTTTTTCAGTATGAATATCAAAGAACTCAATAATAGTAAGATCGGTATTCAATGGTGGGTGGTTTTCACGGTGCTTATGACTGGAGCTGCGATGGTTCTGTTTTATTTGGATATACTGAAACTGCTAATGATGCGGATTTGGAACTCGGTTAAAAGACAGGTCAACAAACTACCTAGGTGAACATAACCGGTACCTAGAGTTTATGAGAAACTTCATCTTGGGTGTCTATACTTCAGGACCTCAAGCGATGTTAATTGTAAGCAAAGACCTACCTATTATCCTTCTCAAGCCGTAGGAGGTATACACAACATGCGATGGCACCTAGGCATTGAATCAAGTCAAAAGAAAGTCCATGAGCACGAAAATGATTGAGTGAAACAAGTGTCGACGGATTATATTTATATGTAGTGGTCGTCACAACTCGCTCGACAAGTACATGCCAGATATACCGAGTGACCAAGTAAAACAGTAGAAACGAGCCGGCGGCCAAATGCGACATAGAACCCGCCTCATTTATCTAAATGAAGAATAATCCCTAGATGCCCATGTCCAATATTGCGAGCGTAATGAAAAAGTAAGAAGGAAAAAAAATAGCAAGTCTGCTTGACGCCGAACACCGTAGCTGTACCCGTTGCCTTGCCGTTGCCGTTGCCATTCCATTTCAAATCAAATAATATCCCGTCTATCAGAGCGTCGTGAGTCGGAATTGAAAAAAATACATGCATGATATAGGAAAGGGACACCGCCAGTAGATAATAAGTGATAAGCATGAAAACTGTGGGAAATTTTTAAAAATCATCGCTATCAATGTCCTTTTTTCTCCTGCCAGCGCCTGATCTGCGTTTTCCTTCGTTGGCATTATTGTCGCTACCGTCCTCGTCGTTCTTTCGCGCAGAGTGATCTGGGACTTTGGCGCATATATCCGCCAAGAAATCCAATACCTCGTCCTTGGCAACGGCTTGCTTCAAATGAGCAGCCGTGACCCGTTTTGAATTTCGATCGCGCGCTTCTTGCGCGGCTTTTGTGACGAGAGAGATCATAAACAGTTCAAGAGCCTTGGCTAGAAAGAGACGCGAAATGATGTTAGACTCGGGAGTTGTTTAAGCAATGATAGGAAGACAAGCTGGTTCAGAAAGAGGAGACTTACAAACTGCAATGGGCGTCACTTGGGCTACTTTCCCGACTTCCTCGTCCGCTTGCATAATACGCTTGATGCGTGCCACGGGAAATTTCGTCTTCACATCAATACCGTCCCATGGCTTTGGTCGACGTTCGTTTGAATCTGTCTTTGAGGGCGGGCCAGCAGGGATATGTTCGTCGAATATGAACTTGCTCTCCGGAACTAGTGACGACCGGGTCTGTAATGGCGCCGATTGTTGGATTTGCTGTTGGAGCTGTTGTTGGAGCTCATGCTGATGCTGGAGCTCAAGCTGACGCGGATGCTGATACGGAAATGATGCCGGTGGTGATTGAGTCTGTGTTTGGACCTGAGCTTTGGCCTGAGTCTGCAATTGAGCTTCAGCCTGTGCTTGCTGAGCTGAGATGCGAGCGCTTCGTCGCGCCATTTCGTCGTCCAGTGAGCTCGCGCTCGCGTCGTAGAGATTGGTTCCGAAGTTTGAGTTGTACGGAAACGATTGGCGGTAGTATTGTTGTTGGTGCTGTTGAGGTTGTTGTTGATGTTGTTGGAGATAGTGGCCGTTGACCACGGGAGGTTGATATCCCGCAGAAAAGAATGGAGACGAGTCGTAGGAAGCGTGCTGGCCGAGCGGATTAGGCGGTATATAAGTTGGAGGAGGTTGATATGCTGTGTGCAAATTGTTATTGTTGATGTTGTTGTTGTTGGTCTTTTGGTGGAGCGAGGTGGAGGAGGGTGAGGAAGAGCTGTTGAGGAAAGGTTGGAGAGAAGAAAAATCTGGGGACCGCGGCCGGTAAGAACTCTCCGGGTCTGTCATATTATTATTATTATTTTTTTTCCCCTTATGTTGTTTCTGCCTCACGCGCGGTACGCCACTAAAGTAATAATAAATCCATTAGCAATTTATTTTTCCTCTTGTGTTTGTCTCTGTTTGTTTCGCCCTCTCCTTGACTCATGGTCATTAATTAGTCTTTATCCTGCATGCTTTGTTTTTCTTCTTCTTCTTTGCTTCTCACGGATTGGCTGGATCTCAACGTGACTGACCCACAAGAACAACGTGTTTTTTTTTTCTTTCTCTTTCTTCTCTTGTCTCTTGTATGAATTGTGATGATTCAGGCTTGATTCTTACCTAGCTGGTAGACTTGAAATAGAGTCTTGGAGTGCTCATGCAAATGCAATATTGGGGGTGCCGAGCTTGTTTATATTTCCTAGTACGGCAATATACATCCACGCGCCGCGGTACCTCGAGGAGGATGAGATGGAAGGAGTGTATATGGGTTGTGGTTGATCAATTGCATTGGAGAGCGTTAATCAGAAGACGGGTTGACCAGCGTCAGAGCCTGTCTGCAGAATTGTATCTGATCCCGGACTTCCGGAGCGCCTGTGTCGCGTTCGTTGATGAAATTGAATAAAATTGATAAATTGATAAATTGATGAAGCTCTAGATCGACGGGTCCGAGCTTTCCTTTTCGGAATAATCAGTCAGGAAAATAGAGGTGCGTGGATCTTATCTCCCGGGTGCGTGGTATTTTTCAGCAGCCAGCAGGAAAGCGGGAAAGCTTTAGGCAAAAGAAGTTCCGGAGGAGGAAATAAATCGGATAGAGTGCGTGGCAATATGGCCAGGGACTTGGGGGACGTCGGTCGTCGGAGCGCGGGTCGCAGCAGCCCTTTTAACCCTGCGCGATCGTTTTGGCGGCGCGCTCCCAGTAAATCCTTGCGCCCGCCAGTGGGGCTACTGTGTCACGTGATGTGGGGGCCTGTGCGGATTGTCACCAATTATATTGCGATACAGGAGCTCGGGATGCTGCCCATCGCCGAAAAGAGCTAGACTGTCTCCTTTAATGACCGCTCATTGGTGGGTATGCCGTGTATCATCGTGTATCATCCTGAAAAACACAACGCTACATTACAGATAACTTACCGGTATTGCTGAAGTGACCAATGAGAAGACGTACATGCGAGGTAAAGTCCCCTCGCCATTACATCAGCGTACGATGCAATACACACTAAATCTCAGCTTGCTCTGTATTTGTATTATCTCAACTCTGAGTCTGAAGTCAGCAAATTAACTACTCTCCTCCCTCACTTTACTTCAACTTACCTCCAGCGCTCTCGACTATCAGTCTCTCAACTTTCCTGACACATCGTTCAAATCAGATGCTCATCACAGCAAAAGCCCACCGGGTTCTACACCATAGCTCAGAAGTGATGTTCTTCATGGCTGCCTAAGTGAGAGAATGACATGCTGGTATTCACGCGACTAACGCCTTCCGTATTCAAGCTCTCTCTAAATTCGCCCCCTAGTCAGCCATACTGGTTTGGCACAGCTTGTTTTGATGACTCGTACAGCTCCCTGCTGAGACAACAAGGACGCGCCATTCGAACTTTAGATAGACTCGCCGTCCATCCCGTGATGACAAGATGCAAGAAAGAAAAGTCGAGCAAAAAGACCGATCTGAGCTGAGGCCGAGTGAAGCTTCATGGGTTCCATGGCATCGCCAAATCCGTTCTTGATACAATGCTCACTTTGCTGATTCTTTAAATTACTTGATCTAATCTGAGGATTACCATGGCTGTCTTTTGCGGGTAGAAAGGAGTGAAATCATAGAAAAGCAGAAGAAGCAGGTGCCTATGACTTGATACTCGATGAATGGAACATCGATTTTGCATATATATGCGTAGCTGTACAGAATAAGAGCCTGACTATAGCTGAATTACTGCCCGAAATGATGATATAAATTAAATAATCATGATTCCGTGCCTGCCCAGCGCGCGTGAGCTTCGCCAGATATCACGGACGAACCATTTTTCCGCGCCGAGGTCCGCAGATCCCCAAACGGCGTAGCGGCGGAACACCAGATCGTCCTTCCTTCAAAAAAAAATCACAGCAAGTTACCGATATTCAGACACGAATGAATAAAAGGAATTGATTCAATCTCCGCTATTGTGTGCGGCTGCATCATGTCTGGCTTGATCAGCGCGATTCTTCGCTTGTCTCTGTCGCCCTGAAACGGTTCGCTTTCATATATACGTTTCAGGCTTGAGAAATAGCCCCGGCAGACCCAATACACGATGGCCAGCACCGAGCTTTCTCAAAGTTTGATGAATATCATATCGTGAGTAATTCCCGGTCGCGTGAGAGAGAGAGAGAGAGAGAGAGAGAGAGAAGGTTTAGCTAATAGACATGGCGTGACTTGAATTAGATCTCTCACTCAAGACGATATCCCATTCAAGCTTCGCTGCGCCATTTGCAATAATTTAGCTGTCAACGCCTTCCGACTGCCGTGTTGTGATCAGGCCATCTGCGAAAACTGTACGTTGAAAGCATCAAAGCATCCATCTTTGCCTGAAAAAATCTGCGTTGATAACTAACTCAACCTCCGTCCTAGGCCAGGCATCACTTGTCGAAAGCTGTCCCGTCTGCGAACATAATCCCGTCTCGCCCGATTTGTGCAAACCGAATAAGGCTCTTCGTACCACACTGAAAGCTTTTCTACGGACAGAAGAGAAGAAAAGGGAGAAATCTCGTCCTTCCACCACTCCGGTCGTGGCGGACGATACAGCTGGAATTCCAGATGGACCAGTCGTAGCTCATGACAAACCGGTCGCCACTCCCACAACAGTCACTACGGAACAAGCAGCGACTTCCAAACCAGCATCGGCTGATATTCCTGAATCCTCATCCGTACATAATCATGTCGCTGCGGAAGACGCGCCACCAGTTCAGGTTAGTCTTTTGCAACTGTCCTACATTCTAATCTCGCATTGACATTGTCATCCAGGAGAATGGTGCATCGCATGATGACTCAAGTAACGGCGCTCCCGAAGCTGCAAAACAGACCGGTGTCCCGGAAGAACACGAAGCACATCCAGGCACCGACGATCAGACTTTACAGCCAGCAGGCATGGACGATCAAACGTACACGAATATGGGCTTTGGTATGGCTCCAGGTCCGATGCCAAATATGGGTTGGGGAGGTCAAGACATGAGTACAATGGCACCATTCATGCCGGGGCCAATGGCAAATTTCCCAACCATGATGGGTGAGTCGTTCCGTCGATATTCACACGTCAAGCATACACCAGACCTCAGCTAACTGATACAATAAAAGGAATGCCTGGAATGGATCCAATGAACGCAGCTCAAGGAATGTTCGGAGGCTTTGGGATGAACATGAA
The DNA here is from genome assembly GCA_002916415.1 of Talaromyces borbonicus. NCBI lineage: Eukaryota > Fungi > Ascomycota > Eurotiomycetes > Eurotiales > Trichocomaceae > Talaromyces > Talaromyces borbonicus. Next base: position 1,650,361 of record NBSA01000012.1, read on the forward strand.
TAATATGAGCAATGGCATGACTATGGGATATGGCACAGAACAGCAAATGTATAACAATTGGGACAACTCTCAAAACAATATGTACAATCCAAATCCGTACTCGAATGGCATGGGCCCTGATTATGGTGGTACTTCTGGATATGCTGGATACATGACCCAGTCCAGCGGAAACTATTCTCAAATGATGCAACAACAACAGCAGTACCCTAACCAAAGTTTTCAGAACGGCTACTACGGGAACGGCCCGGGATATATGCGAGGAGGCATGGGACGAGGTCGTGGTCGCGGGTATTACCGTGGCCGCGGTGGATATGACCATGCTAATAATCACTACCAGCAAAATTACCAGGGTAATAATATATCTGGATCGAATGAGAACGATACAACAGCAGCGCTTAATCCCGAACTTGCCGCTGGACCTGCTGGTGATGGTGATATAGCAAATTCCCTAACCAAAGATAATACCGCCGGTATAACTGGACCAGAAGACGCGAAAGATTCGACCGTTGCGGCTGATGGTACAGACCCGCATGATCAGACGATGGATTCTGTCGCCAACGGTCAAGAAGATGCTCATGGGAATGCAGACTCCGGGACCCAGTTGCAAGGTATTCCTACTATTGAGAGTATTGATAACGTACCATCTCAACCCATGGGCTTTTCCAGAGGTTCCATACCCGGCGGTCAAGGTTTTGGCCGCGGTAGAGGGTTTGGTCGGGGAGGATTCGCGGGCCATCGCGGTGGGTTTAATAACCACAATTTTCAACCCATATCCCCCTCAACGGGGCAAATAGGGCAAGGTGTGGAGGGAGCACCGGTTGCGCCACGAGCAATGCGTGAAGGGCAGTCTACTAATATAAGAGGCCGGGTGCTTTCGGGGTCTCGACGAACGACATCTGTTTCGCTAACAGTAGGGAACAGCTCTCGCGGGTAAGAGTTCTATCAAGATTCGGTCTCATTCCGATCTTTGCTTTGATTCGTATCCAGTACTGACAACCAGACACACAGTGCCACCCCTCCAGTGTTGCCAGATAATGCAGATCCTCATTCACCCTCTGTTGCGGAGTATAAATCACCCGTTCGTTCTCCGGTTGGAGACAGATCTCCCAAAAGATCACGAGCGCATTCACCTTCCAACCCAGTCTCTCCACAACCTCGACACCGTCGTCGAGACCGGTCCGGATCTCCTCGCGCTAGCAATGACGATGATCATGAAGCCCGAAGAGATCGGCATCGACGATCTAGGCGAGACGAGATGAAAGAGCGTAACTCCCGTTCCCGTTCGCGTTCGCGTTCGCGTTCTGCGAACCGAACTGATCGTCGAACGAGTCATCGCTCCGGCCAGGATCGAGATCTTGACCGTGAATCAAGCCACCGCTCATCCAGACTGAGACGTCATGCGAGTCGTAGTCGCAGCGGAAGTCGGCCCCGTAATCGTGTTGTGAATGGTGACGACAAGTACGATCTCGCACGAAGAATCACCAATGCACAACGTCTTGCGAAGGGCTCTTCTTCAAGTCGTCGTGAAAAGGACTCGCACCATCGTGATCCTGATCGTCACGGGCGCGAGCGTGAGCGTGAACGGGAACGGGAACGGCAACGGCAACGCGATAGACGTCCACTTGACCAAGAAAGTGAGCGCGATATCGATCGAGACCGAGACCGAGACAGAGACAGAGAGCGGCGGCGTATAGACACCGAAAAAGACCAGCCCAGAAGAGACCGCGGAAGCGATCGTAAACGATCTCGACGAGACCGCTCTCGATCAGCAGATGATAGCGATTCGTCACGCCGTCATTCTCGTCGTTCCAAACGCAGTCATCGTGACGGACACGACAGAGAAAAAGACACCAGAGACACCGAAAGAGACTCGAGATCGACTAGAGCAGCTGCACCAGCCACTACCACCACCGCATCCAGCAAAGACCCGCACACGTTAGAGCGCGAAGCACGTAATCGAGAACGTCTGATGAAGGAGAAGCAACGCCGTGATGCAATGACTACTTCTGCAGATAGGGAGAAGAATCCGAATTCTCGTGCACGTGAGTCGACCAGTAGTCGCAGGCTGAATTACAAGTATGAGGATGATTATGATGATATGTCTCGAATTGAAGAGGAGCGCGAGGCCGGACGCTGGAGATAGTACCGCTTTCCTCTGAGGGCCCTCTCGTGCGTGATGGATGGTGGATTTCAGGGCATAGTTTCAAGTCTTCGGTGATATCTGACGTCGTCAATCAATAGTATTGATGTCTTTATCTTTGTTCGCGGGGACAACAATCATTCGGATATTATCTCTAGATCAGCTTGTACGTGTATAGAATTCCACTTTTCGGTCTTCACCTAGGCAGTCTGAGAGATTTCTGCTTCTGCTTTGCAGCCATGGTAGTGATGTATCTTAGATAGGAGACTGGATCCAAAGTTTCAAATTTCTATCCCTCTCATCTCCGGTGACGAAGAATGTTAGATTACGATCCTGTCCGTATATAGAGCTGGAAATTGGAATCTTCAAAGTTGCCCGTGGACCTATGTAGGTGGTTGATATTTGATATCGTCTTGCATCTTCACGTGAAGTTGATGTCTCTTTGGTAAGGAATGTCCATGCAATCCATTCAATAGCAATACTGCTACATTTTGTGGAAATTCAATCAGACAGACTTTGAATTACAGCCTCTGTTCCTCCATTCTTATCCTTATTCAGTATTATTTTCGACCGAAATTATTTTTCTAGTTCCATGCTACATAGGTAAGATTTGAGGAAATGGCGACATTCGTATCATGGCAGGACGGACCAAATTGTCCGTTGATCCTAAGACTACCATAAACCTCACCCAGTCTGAACAACTATAAATTATTTAATCGGTCGTGAATACAAGCATTTCTAAGAATGCGTATCACTCTGATTCATTTTAATTTGTATGGTCTACTGCAATATTTCCCGGGTGAAGACAATCTCGGTCATAGTCCAAGCTAGCAAGCCCCTAGATCACGAGCACACTACTTCACGAAACCAGTGCACGGATACGATCTTGGACAACTAGCCATGTCTTCAATAGCCAAAAAACTCACAGGAAAAAATGTGCTGCTGATTGGAGGTACTTCCGGAATCGGCTTCGCCGTAGCACGAAAAGTTCTTCAAGAAGGAGGCCAAATCACAATTAGCTCTTCATCAGAAGAACGAGTCACTCGCGCCGTCGAACGATTGCGAGCAGAAATAACCTCCAGCTCTGAGCAGCACGTACCCAATTCCGAAACAGCAGTGCAGAGCCACGTCGCCGATCTATCTGTCAAGGATCAAATTGAAAGCACAGTCGAGAATCTACTTCGATTCGCAGCCAGGAGCTCGCCTATAGACCACATAGTCTTCACAGCCGGAAACGTACCTTCCATGTCACCACTTGCAGAGTCCCCTTTTGAAACTGTAGATGCTTTCCTGACTGTTCGCTTTTACGGCGCATTGGCCGTTGGCAAACACGCATTGAAATATATGACACGAGCCAAAACGTCGTCAATTACCTTGACTTCTGGATCGCAGGCTCGAAAACCTTCGTCCTGGCTACCGCCGATTATGGGTAATATGATTGAAGGCTTAATGCTGGGGTTGGCGGTTGAGTTGGCTCCGATTCGTGTCAATGTTGTCGCGCCGGGGTTTATTGTCACCGAGCTTTTGGATAGGTTGCCCAAAGAAATGGCGCACGCAGCTGTTGAGAAATCAAAGGCTAAGTCTTTGACGAAGGATAATGGTTTGCCGGACGATACTGCAGAGGCATATTTGTATTTTATGAAAGACACTTTCGTTACGGGCGTTGTGATCAATACTAACGGCGGCATTTACCTGTCGTAAGCACCGATTCAGGAGTTCCAAGGTTACTTAGGTAATCTGCTTTGAAATGCTGTCTGCCATCACAGTATCTGAAAATCCATGTATATATCGCGATTCTCCTGTCCGGTCGTTTTTGGTTGCGCGAATAGTAGCTAGATATAGAGAAGAAGTCGGGAATTTTCGTAGTTTTGAATTTAACGTTCGACAGCCGAACTCTTTTAGAGAATAATCTCAGCTGGCCCTTATCACGGAGTAAAGCCGTATGGCGCTGTTTAGGCACGGTTAGTCGAATACAGAAAGACAAAGAAAGCGATGGTTAAAGTTGATTTTCACGATCTCCAAGAACGATTGGCTGGCTCTCGACGGCCTGTTCAACGGTACAATGCGCTTCGCATTAGATAGAAAAAGTGGTCCGGCATATTGGTCCCTATTATATTCGGGGATTTTCACGAATTGTCGTATATCGAAGACTATTCGCATATATTTGTATATACCAGCATACATTGGCAAATATTTGCATGAACTGGCTTCACTTTGCATTGCACATTAAGGGACAATATTCTTGAAATTCGACCAATCAGAAGACAATATGACTCACTGCCCCCGATTTTTCTCGGCCGGTTGCCTCATGGCTGACTCACTTCCTGCTTCATTTTATTCTGTCTTCTTTGATAGGTATATCATCTCAATTGTCAATACTGCGACAGGGATTATGAAGATTGTGAGGTACTGGCGCATTCCCAATTGCAACTTAAAAAAACTACATCGACTTCATCATGTTGGACCCAGCCGAAGAATTCTCCTCCCTGTTGAAGACGGAAAGGTTTAGCCTCGTCCCCGTCAATTTGAAGAACTCTGAAGAGCACACCGAATTCAAGCGGCAACGTGTCATTTGCGGATGGAATTATTCAGACGAAGCTTTGCAAGAAGTTATGCACAGACAAGAAAAGAAAATCAAGTCCCTTTTCTGGATCGTTTTGCCAAATATAAAAGATCCATCCGAGAAGACGGAGTACAGCAAGAAAATTTCAGAAAACAGCAATGGCTCGACAGATGATTCATCGTCGACCATAAACAACGAAACCGTGCCTGGAGGAACTACGGCCCACAACTCAGCTCCAATTAGAGCAGGCCATATCTCTTTAGACTCGTATGCTGATCCTCCCGATCCCGAACTAGCTCGTGAGGACAGGTCGATCATGACCGTACAAACCTTTTTCATTCTGCCGGAATATCGATCAGGGGGTTTGGGACGAGCCGCTATGCAGTTGATGGAACGTCTGGCCGTACAAGAGCCGTACGGAAGTCCTCAATGCCATACACTTGCCTTGACTACAGTGAACAAAAAATACATCGAGGTGGATGCCCCTGAATGGCGAGGCATATGGAAGAGATTTGGCTTGCAGGTTCCATCATTCAGTAACGAAATCTGGTATGAAAAATTGGGGTATGTCTACTGGAAGGAAGAGCTGAGATATGATGAAGAGACTCTGGATGGCACCCGCATAATGTTGGTAGCCTCATTTATGCGAAAGAGACTGCAGCATTGACCGGTTAGAATAAAGGTAGCCAGTATGCTTTCTACTTGCTGAAGGATCCTAACAGCCAACTTGAGAATGCCGAGTCATGTATCAGAAAGCCAGGATAGCGTTATTCGGGGGAAGAGTTGATTCGAACTAGTAAACCGGTTAATTTGAATACACCCAATGAACATCAACCTTTCGATCAACAAATTTTAGACTATTGAAAAAACCCGCTCCTAACCATGACGACCTACGCGATTGCTTTTTCCGAGCAGGGATGATTCTCTACTACCAATCCCAGCAAAGCTCAAGATGCAGCTGAACTATTGACTCGATCAGAAACTGACGTATGCGGGGTTACTCAATTTCCAGATCGTTCTGCGGTTCCAGCCTTGAATTGAGATTGTTTTTGTTTTTTTTTTTTACTTTTTTTTTGCGGGGGTAAATGCCTGTACCGGCACATGAGGATCTACAAGCCCAATTCAAAAGTGCCGAGGCTGACTTTTCCGATCCCAAAATTTCTGCACGGTTTAACTCCGCAAAACGTTCTTTTCCAAGGCGGAGAAAACTATAGTCACCTATAAAAGCACCATTATTCTTCAATTCAAGGCAACGTGATGTGTCTGTGGCCCAATATCTGGACGGATTGAAAAATCGTAATTGGTGGAAGATTGGCTTGGTAGTACTATACTAATTCATAATATTGGACCAGCCGTTATGACTGCCCGCACTGAGCAGGTTCAACAGTGAATTGTGAATTATATGAAAAAAATGGGACATTCTCCAGGTTCGGAAACTCGAAGAAAGAAGGCGTAGATCTTTGTTGGTACCAACACAAGTGGCATTCAGACACCCGTCCCATCCGAGGACGTTGGGGAGCTAACTGTACAGCAAAGGCACTAGAATCCCATGAGGAAGTGATCAGAGTGAGAATGCCTGGGCAGTGGATCTGCAGTGGAGTGGGGTATCCATCTCGAAAAGAAAAACGAGAATTATTTGAGGTAATTATTAAGACGCCGAGGCTCGTCTAAAGCTGGGGTAGCACTAAATATCTAGGTATCGCGATGTCACTTAGATGGGATCTACTACGTAGGAGTCCAACTAGCGAGGTAATTTGGAAGTCGGGTGACGAAGCACATGCTCTCTGGGGATTCTGGAGCCGTACAACGCTTCAGCATAAAGGGAGGGCGAAAGTCTCCTAAAACGAGCGTTGTGTAGACCTCAACATACTACCTCTTAACCGTGGAAGTATTTGCCAAAAGTCATCTTAGTAGCCTGACTGCAATTTTTCAAGATGGTCAGCTTCAAGGCTTTGACTTTCTGGATTACCAGCCTTGCAATTCCCTTGTTGACCATTGCAAACCCAATTGTTCGACGGTCAGGACCTCAATATCCTGTGGATGACCCTTTCTATCAACCTCCTCAGGGGTTTGAGTCGACTGCACCGGGCACCATTCTTCGATCTCGCGTACCACCGTACCCCATTGCAGCATTCGGAGCAATTCCTATCAATTTAGCAGCATCATATCAGATCTTATATCGCACGACAAATTCATTCGGTGATGCAGTGGCAACTGTATCCACCATCCTGGTGCCTCATAATGCTGATTACACCAAGTTGCTCTCTTACCAAGTCGCACAAGATGCTGCAGACCCGAATTGCTCTCCGTCCTACGGATTTCAGTTAGAATCAGCCACAGATGGAGTTCTGGGCTTGGTCATGCCGCAAGCCGAACTGGTCTTCATCACCGTTGCTCTCGACAAAGGTTGGGTAGTCACCGTACCTGATCATTTGGGCGAGAAATCCGCGTTTCTGGCAAACACTCTGTCCGGCCATGCCACTCTCGATAACGTTCGAGCTGCATTGGCATCGACTAATTTCACCAATATCTCCAAAGATGCCACTGTTGCTTTATGGGGCTATTCGGGAGGCAGTCTAGCCAGTGGCTTTGCTGCCGAATTGCAACCGACCTATGCACCCGAGCTGAACATCGCTGGAGCTGCTCTTGGAGGCACTGTGCCGCAAATCCTCCCCGTCGTCTATGCCGTTAATAAGGGACCTTTCGTCGGCCTTGTTCCTTCGGGCATTCAAGGACTCGCGAACGAGTATCCCAGTGCCGCTCAGCTAATTGCTGATAATATTGTACCATCGAAAGCAGCCGAATTCAACAAGACTCAAAACATGTGTCTCAGCGGTGATATAATCACTTACTTTGGTCAAGATATATTCACCTACGTCAGCGATCCGAATATCTTCCAAGAACCTACAGCCACTGCCTTACTGGACGCAAACGCAATGGGTCAACATATACCAACCATACCACTATACATCTACAAGGCTGTCGGGGACGAGATTAGTCCCGTGAATAATACCGACGCGCTTGTAAATGAGCAGTATTGCCCGGGAGGAGCCCAAGTGCAGTATCTGCGCGACGAGTTGGCAGATCATGTTTCAATGGCCCTTACCGGAGCCCCGGACGCTTTTCTATGGTTGGAAAGCCGCATGAACGGCGAGCCTGTGGCCAGCGGTTGTTCTCAAAGTACTGAAATCACAAGTCTGCTGGATCCGGCTTCTGTGGCGGTTTTGGGCGCTGTAGCTGTGGACGTTCTTCTTTCTTATCTTAATGCCCCTGTCGGCCCACCCATCGTCGGATGATTTATGAAATAGTATCTACCTAGTAATGCAAATTAATAGTGAATTTAATGGCACTTGAGGTATAACCCAAGGTTAGGCTGTAATTTTGGGCAGACTAAGAACTTGGGTAGATGCTTTTAGCCAGTGACAAAACCGCCATAAGTACACAGTTCTGTGACAGGAAGCCAGTTTCGAGACAGGCTGTAAACTTGAGATATCAAAATCTACATTTGGCTGTCAAGCTGCTTATGTCACACCGACGGGAATATTCTGTAATCACTATCTTGAAGGATCATGGCCGAGGGCTATACGGGAGATTCATTTGACGAAAATATGTCCGCCCTTGATCAGGGCATTGTCTTACCTATGCTTAGATGAGTAGAGACGCTGAGAAGTTATTGAGTAAGAGTTCTAACGTGTGTGGATATCTTAACTCTTTCGAAAGAAGTGGCTATCTCATGTAGATCTCTGGACATGCTTTGCTAGAACAATTCAAGCTCATTGAAAGAGTGAAGCCAAGTGCACGGTTGCCGCACCATGTCTGGCGTTACCTACTTGGAACCTAAAAGCGAGATCAAGCTTTTGGGGGTATTGGTGGCACCATAGGTATTTTCATCTTCGCTTCCAAGGTTCTTAATCATCTAAACCTTTGAGGAACGAGAACAGCATAACATGTCTCCGGAATATTAGAAAACCAGGGAATGAGCTGATATATCCATGTAAATTTTCTAGTTAAATGCTTGCTTAACTATATCACATGTGATCGAATGTCATCAGATGGCCCGAAATTAGGCATAGAATTAGACACAGTATCAACAGCTTGCAATGCCAGTAAAGTTTAACCCCTTGACAGGTGTATCATTGTACCAAGATTCCAAAATATTCCTTGCTTCCGCCCGTTGCGCTTGACTCGGGCTCATCTGACCGACCAGTTGTAGAGGTAATATCATCCGTGAATAGGCGCAGCCTATCATGAAGCGAGAAAGGTGTAGCGATGCCGAAATAATACGTTTCGAAGCCTCTTTGATTTCAGGAATCAGAGATCCATCGTTCCAATTCTCGATCGGAAAGAAGCATGGCCAAAGAGGAGGAGATAATGTTGTTGAGGATTGGATGCCGAGGATAATGATAATGGCGCTAGCGTGCATTGCAACTATTTTGGCGTGTATTAGACTGGTAAAATCATATAGATCATGGTAAAGTGGACTGTTCCCATCCGTTGAGATCGGGTCCCTTGGAGGTATCGGTTTCAAGAATTGCAATATACGACTCTGTAATTCGTCCAGGTCTCTCTTCATGAGGTCAATTTTATACATGAATGTTTGCTTCGCACTGTCTTGTTCAAATGTATCAACAGCGTAAGAGAGTTCATATTGCAGTTCGGACAGGTATTTGGGAATCAAAAGAAGGGTATCATTGATGATTTCAAACTTTGATCTCGTTTGATGGGGAACAGCAGGTACGTTTACCGTGAAACTTTGATGACTGGTCTTTTGATTTAGTAGGTTCGGCTTGTGTTCATTTATATGGAAACAGGGTATGAAAGAAAGCAAAAGAAACGACAAACATGAGCCTCATTATTATATAGAAAACAGGACAACTTTCAAATGGATTTGCATGCTTAAGTCACGCAACCTTGCACCTAAAACTTCTTTCAGCCTCTAGTCTCGTGGCTATTCAGAATCTCCGCCTATAAATTTTCTTTTCAATTTGTTCTCCAGCTCCTAATCTCTACTTAATACAAATTCATGCTGCTCGCAAAGATGAAGCTAGAAAAATGTAAAGTTATCGAAAATTTTGTTTGGCGAGCCACACAACTTACATACATAAGGCATAAGATAAAAATCAAGATTTCTCTTATATTCGCTCATATCGGTAGTTGGTAAGTGGCTATATTACACTCTAGAATAATAGTAGTATCTATCTATCCAAGGTGGTAAGTTATAGTATAAGGCGTACGCTATATTCTTGCGAAATTTTGATAAAATATCGATCCCGGTTAAAACTTCAATATCGTTATACATATTCTCTCCACACGTCTATGTAGATTGGCGATATTTTGCTGAATTATCTGCTATTGGAGAGTATCTCTCGCTCTTTATGTCTTTTAGTGTTACTATCTCTTTTTATTAATGTCAACCTTTCTTCTGGGCTCTCAGAAAATTGCTCCATGTTAAAGAGTGTATTACCAATAATTAAACACCCTTGTAAGTATCCATATTATCGACAGGAGTTCTTTTTAGTAAAAACTCGCATCACAATATAGCAATCGACCAGGACAGACCACATGGGATCATTCCTTGATTTCTCTTTTATGAAACACATCTTGAAGGTTTTCCCCATAATTAGCAAAGAATTGTCACAATATCCTACAGAAATATGGACTTACTTGGTACTTCGGGCATCCACGATGCTCTATCTTTACAGAAGAATTCCCCTTTGGGAGGCAGTGCCTCGGGGTCATCCAACGAGCCGACGACTATATATCGAAACTTGTCTTTCACCGCATCCTAGACCGATACTTCAGTGTTCGGCACACAGAAAATTCCCAGGATATCTCCCCCAAACGACCTCGAGAGATCCGAGTGGATCCTTCCAAAAGAATCCTTGAAAAGAACAGGGGGGGAACTCACCCCATATTCAAGAATAAAACTTCCACAATTCTCGCAAAATTCCCGATGCACAACCATCCCTGATCCATTATCTGCTGAGTGCTCCTTTGTTTTGCCATGGGTAATTGTAAACGCATCCTTGGGTATTTTGGACGTCAAGCCGTAATTTGTGCCGAATGCCTTTTTGCAATTTTGACAATGGCAGAGAGAGGTTCGTGCGTCGTCTGGAGAGTCGAGAGAGAGTTGATATTTGATGTTTTTGCAGTAGCAAGATCCGGTCAGAGTAGTCATTGTGGGCAGCCCTGGAGGTACTAATTGTTATAAGAGAAATTGACTTGGTCGGATGTGTGTTAATTACCTAGGTAGGTAATAAAATGGATGGATTTACACTGTTGCTGAATAGGTTTATTCGTCCCCTTCCTAGAATTTCGAACAAAGCCCGAAAAATTGATTCGGATCTTCTCAATTGTTGGAATAGTTCATATATAATAATTTCAGTCAGTGCGCGAAATGAGAAACTTGTTACTTCTGGTTATGGCAGTTTGACGTCACGCAAAACAATCGATATGCCCAGGGTTAGGGCTAATGCTGTCTATTTTGTCCGTTTTGCACCATTTTCATTCAAATAGAGCAGACCATGTAAGAACCTTGGAACGTATACAACAGGAGTCAATACTTCCGTTCGAAGCTTGCTAATCTTTGAAAAATGGTAATTTGCATTCATTCATAGCAGCCTGAATTTACTCAACTCTATTGGACACGGACGCTTCAAATTTGTAAAATACTCGCGACAGATCCATCAGCTGCCCGCAGCACAGCACATATGTTCAATACTTCAATCAGAAGACGAAAATAATCAGAAGAAAGAAACTGAAAAAGAAAAGAAACATAAAACCCCTCGTTTCACCCGGCCCTGAATTCCAGTCATCAAAAACCGCAAAACCAAACACCAACATAATCAATATAAAAATATCATCCGGTAGCCGTGGTATCGTAGAAAGACAAATGCTGTCAATTCGATATCTTTGAGACACGTTTTGCTGTCCCAATATGCGTGTTATGTACTTTAGTGGCGAATTTAAGACTGGTCAAGGTTTCTCCAAGGTGCGCTTGCAATGGGCTGACCATGACGAACATGAGCGTTTTCGAGTTACCACCCAAAGAGAATTGCAGCAAATATGTGAGCTATAAATGAATCAGTTAGAAACGGTCAATTCGAGTATTTGTGTTGGGAAACATACCTTGCTGTTTCTGTATGGAATGTGGCCGCCTTCTTTGCCTGATCCCAATGCGCCAATGACATCTCCTAGACAGCTTAAGCTTCTGTTGATGTTTTGAGTCTCTTTAAGTCGATCACCAGTGGCTCCGCTATGGCTTAGACGCTCACTGCCAGCCAAATCAACCAGATTGAGAGTTCCTTCGCATCGTTCACCCGTGATTCGGTTGTGTCCCAATAGACGCAAGATAAATACGGAGTGTGATCTGGACGACCGCTCGTTCGCTTTGGTGGCTGCTACTGATCGATTGGCTGCAGCTCGTTTCAGGATCGATTCAACCATTTCGGGAGAATCGAGCGTAACGGTGTTGACATCGGTGATTGTGGTCTTGCATCTTTGCATGTCGTGCCGAATTTCGTGTTTCTTCTTGTCCAGATCATCGGCCTTTCCGAGAAGATCGTTTAAGTTCTCATTATAAACCTCGACAAAGTTTCCTTCCATCGTGTAAGACCACCCTTTCTCTTCCAAGCTTTTTGCCGTGTCATAAATCTGGTGAACAGCCCGTGGAATCATGCCGTCAGCAGAAGACATGGTATGGGTCTTTCCACTTCCTGTCTGCCCATAACAGAATATGCACACATTGTATCCGTCAAGAGCGCTTTGAACTAGCTGACTGATCTCCTCGAAGACTTCAGCATTTTGGTTCCTGGGCCCGAAAACGCGATCAAATGAAAAGGCATTGTTTTTTCGAGAAACTGTGCCGAGACTGCTCCGTTCTTCAGGTCCCATCACTGCAATCTCCTTGCAGTCCTCTTCGTTGTCGGGAAAGGCAATCTGAGCGACATCGGATTCCGGCTCGGAATTCAGCGGTGGTCGAACTCGGCAGAACACGCGAATGTTCCCCTTTAGCTCTTGAACTTGATTGTGCAGTTTCCGTCGGAGCGTCTCTTCTTTACGTAGCTTTTCTTTGGCTTCATTGGTTTCGGCGAGAGCTTCTTCCAGCTGCTTTTGGAGACTTTCAAAGGCCTGCGACTGTTCCTGATTACCTGATTCCAGAAATTCAATTCTAGCCTTGAGCGCACGTATGGATGACTCTAGTGTTAGGCTATTGCTGCTGGCGGTGTCCAAATGGCTGCGAAGTTCTCGGTTCTTGGACCTCTCAATATCCATCTCATCGTGAGCGGCGCGTAGATCCCGTTGGAGAGCTTCAATTTGCCTGTCTTTATTGGCTGCTTCCATTTGATTCTTTTGCGTGTCGAGCGCATTTTGTGTATTCGCTTGGTTAATCTCTCGTTTATGGGCGCCCCGCTCATCTTCTAAATCTCTCTCGTAGCGTCGACATAAGTTTTCAATCTCTTCTTGATGTTTCGAAGATAGAGCTTGCAATTGCTTCTGTATCTCTTCTCTGGCATTTTCAACTTCAATTCGCAGACGTTGCTCGTATTCGTCCAGCGCTATCTCATGTTGGGTATTCGCAATTCTCAAAGCCTCCTCGGAATGCACGAGCTTGTTCTTTATTGACTCAATCTCAATCCGTAGTTCGCAGTTGCTGTTCATGAGTTCGTCCCGGTACTTTTCAAGTTCCTCGACTGGAAATCGTCAACGTCGAGAACATACACGATTTGTTTGCTCACGCATCTGCTCACATACCTCGCGCTTTGTACATGCCGACGGCACCTTTCAAGACATCGCCGTTCTGTCCGAACTCTTCCATTTTGCTGAGAAACACACTCGCCATGTCTTCTATGCCCTGCATCTTGATATCATGATCCCAGGCTTTTACGCCAGAAGACTTGGTCAGAAACGGTACTATAGCAGGTGGTTTTCTCTGGGGGGATTTGGGCTTGCGATAGGACGGGTTATGATTCAACTGGGCATAGGATCTAGTTTGACGTAAAGGTAAACGTGTGCTTTGGGACCGCGAGGATTTGATGCAAGGGCTTTTCATGATTGTGGGCTTATCAATTGGGACATTTCCGGGTTCCATAAGAGACAATTTGCTCATCAGGGCACTGAGTGAAAACTGTCTGTTTTGAGGAGGTGGCTCATCAGGGGTCCGTGATGGGGTCAATTGTATTGTGCAATTGAGGTACTTATCGTACGATCCAGGGGTAATTTGATAAAAATGAGAGGATTTCTGCGTACCCTTTCTTTTTCCAAGTACACTATTGGGTGATTCCTCCTCGTGGGTGTCCAGTGCTGTGAAAGGTCGTCCAGCGGCGGAAGGTGCGCCCTGCCTCCGTGAGCCCATGGATGTCTGCGGTCTCGACATGTTCCCACGAGCACTCGATCCGACGGTTTGGGAAAACGATGATGCAGAATTCGTTCTGGAATGCGACGTGCGTGCGGAGACTGAAGATGAAAATGAGTTTGTCCTAGAGTGAGTGCGTGGTGGGCCATTGGGTATCCTCGAGGTCGAAGCAGAGGGCTGATGGTGGTTGCTGGTCGGCGCAGGTGCTTCTGACATGAGTTAGACATGGATCGATATTCATTTGTTCGCGATAGAAACCCACTTGGAATTGACGATGTCTTGGTCCCTGCTGTGGCAAACCCAGGTGCTTTCAGACCAGATCGCGAGTTTGTTTTGGCTGAATTCATCTCAGTCAGTCCAGCTTGCGGCACGCGCAACCTGGTTGTCTGTCTAGGCTCCATCTACGCGGCAGGTCTGTTGTCAGTCGTTGCGCAAAATTAAGACATTGGTATTCGCACCATAACATCGTTTTCATCCATGTATGCTTGCTATCTTGAAGCTCAGCCCGAGTTAGCGACTGTCACAAACATTCAAAATCTGGAATGTCGCGTACCGATGTGATGTTGTCGAGGAAGCAATCGAATGGCGATGGCTCTATGATAGGAGGTTGGTCATTCAGTTTTGTCGAGGTGAATGAAGTGGAATGAATTGGAAGTGTCCCGAGAACACAAAAAGACTCCAAACTTGCTTGACTGACAGAAGGAACCCAGAGAGAACAAAAGGAAGGAGGGCGGCTTACTTGGTGGTGGTTACCCGGAGAACCGGCGTAAACAAACCAAAGCCTTAGTCAGCCATCATCCCGTGCTGCTTGTCTGTCTAACCTATTCCAGTTAGTGTCAGTAGTGACGTGCTTACTAACCCACCGCTTTGTGCCTTGGTGCCTTGATGCCTTAGGTTTTAGATGCCTCAGGTTACCAGCCTCATACTCAAACTGAAGATAGAGAGAGAGTACTCAGCAAAATCTCCTGAGCTATCACATCTCAGAAAAATATTCATAGAAACATAAAAATGAACTCCTTATCGATGTATGATTTTATACATTTCCAGTTGTTAATAGAACAATTGTACTGTTTGTGTAGCAACTCAGCTAATCTCTACATCGTCGTCACGAGACACTGGCTCTCCTTAAATCGAAGCTATATTAGAGAATGGTTGGCTGGTATTTTTTTTATTCTAATTTTAACAACTCCCTGGACAATTACTTAAACATGCAACGAGTCTCCGGGTTGTTTCAAGTCCTGGGGTGATACCATGAAATTGATCCAGGCAGCTCTCATCCGTCGAAATACGCACCTGGGCAGTCTGTGGGCTTAGCGTTATCTGCTAGTTAAGAGGGCCAAAGACCCAGCTTGTTTCCCTCGTGCCACCACCTCATCTCCATTCCATTTCACTCTTCACATCTCAAGGTTGGTCCTGGTGGCTACAATCTTCTTTCCCTTTAATCGCCATATTCTTTGTTCGATTCTCTTTCTCTTTCTTGTTGCTGTAGTTACTTCATCCGCCGCCGTCATGTCGGGTCGCTTTGTTCGTTCGTCGAAGTATCGTAAGTCTCCGATTTGCGCCTGCTCTATCTACCTATCTACCTACCTACCCCGTATGTTGTTGCACAACTTTCATGCTGACACCGAACTTGTTCTTTAAACAGGACACGTTTTTGGTCAGCCCACAAGACGAGTACGCCTGAATTCGACGGAATCAAAACTACCAGAAAGCATGGGGTGATCACTCATACATTGGCCAAATAGGAACAATGCATCGATAACGCGCGTGTGTCCCGCAATGCATGGGATACCAATCTGCTCAAAGTGCGCCGCAGCCGTTGCTCTCCCCCGCTGAAACAAAGTCCCTTTTCCTTCTAACGATACAAACAGGTCAATCCTCAATACCTCGCGGTCAATTGGGAGGCCGGTGGTGGAGGTGCCTTTGCGGTCATCCCTCTCGAAGAGCGAGGCAGGCTTCCGGAGAAGATACCTTTGTTCCGTGGACACACAGCCGCTGTCTTGGACACCGATTGGTGAGCGTGAAAGTTACTCGATACGATGACTTTTTGGCAAATCTGACGAGCTTTCAGGAATCCTTTCAATGATTCGTTGATTGCGTCTGGTGCCGACGATGGCAAGGTGAGGCTCAAAGTCCTTCCTTTCTCAAGATCTCTTCGCTAAGCTTGGCCAGATTTTCCTTTGGCGTGTACCTGATAATTTCACCGTTCGCCCAGACGTCGATGTCGACGAGATCCAAGACATCTCTCCCGTCGGCAAACTCAGCGGACATGCAAAGTCAGTGACTACATATACTCAATACGATTGACGAAGCGATAACTGATCAATGTGTCAATGCAGGAAAGTCGGACACGTGCTATTTAATCCTGCCGCCGAAAACGTGTTGGCAACTGCCTCGGGTGACTACACGATCAAAGTTTGGGATATCGAAGCTGGCGCCGCAAAGTATACCTTGAAAATAGGCGATATCGTACAATCGCAGTCGTGGAGCGCCAATGGGTCGCTGCTGGTGACAACATCCCGTGACAAGAAATTGAGGCTGTGGGATGTCCGTCAAGAGCGCCCTGCTCAGGAAACTGCAGGCCACTCCGGCGCCAAAAATAGTCGCGCCGTCTGGATGGGCGAGCATGACCGTGTTGTCACGACAGGTTTCTCCAAGATGAGCGATCGCCAACTTGCCCTATGGGACATTCGTGCGGCGCGGGAACCTATCAATGGATTCAAGACACTGGATTCCATTTCGGGAGTCTGCGTGCCATTTTGGGATGACGGTACTCAGTGTTTGTACCTAGCTGGAAAGGGGTATGTATATGCCAAAATGCCCTTTGTGACTTTACGTTTTCAATTATGTCTGGCCAGATTTTCTGACAATCTTCTAGTGACGGCAACATTCGCTACTTCGAGTACGAGAATGACAAATTCGAGTTTCTTTCCGAGTACAAATCCAGTGATCCCCAGAGAGGATTGGCCTTCATGCCCAAGCGTGGTGTCAACATCCATCAAAACGAGGTGGTCCGCATTTACAAGTCTGTGGCCGATACCTATATCGAACCTATCTCTTTTATTGTGCCGCGTCGCTCCGAAAACTTCCAAGACGACATTTATCCTCCTACGACCGGTCTCACACCAGCCATGTCGGCATCCGAGTGGCAAGCAGGAAAGGAAGCTATTCCTCCCAAGATTTCTATGGAGGGCATTTACGACGGTACTGGATTGAAAGAAGTGTCCCCCGCCCAGTCCAAACCCACATCCACCATAACTGCAGAGCCGCCCAAGCCCGCTGAGCCCGTCAAAGCGGCAGCGACCGAATCTGTCCGCGCGGAGCCTACTCCAGTTGCTGCGCGGCCTGCACCCTCCATGAAAGATCAGGGTGCCTCGATGGCTGCGATGGTAGACAAATTTGCCGACGACAACGACGAAAAGGAAGAAGAAATTGACGACGGATCCAGCTTTGAAGAAGTCACCAAGCCTGTGGAGCGAGCAGCCGCTGCGCCTGTCACCGCCAAAACAGTCCAGTCGCCGCCAGCAGTAGAAAAGGATACGACAACGCCTGTCGCATCTGTCGCATCTATCCCGTCTCAAGAGAAACCTAAGACCGTGCCTGCTGCTGCTGCTTCTACCCCTGCGGACAAGCCAGCCGCTGCAAGCATTAGCGTCAGCTCCGTCTCTGATGATATCGCCGAGATTAAAGCATTGATCGCCCAACAAACCCGGACCATTGCGACGCAGGCCGAGCAAATGCAAAACCTCACCGCGGAGATTGAATCACTCAAGGCCAAATTAAACTAGTATGGTTGTTGCTGTACAGGGCGGTGTCAATCGCTTTCGTCTTTCGGGGGTGGTAGTAGCAGCTGTACAGGATGATGGAGTTTCACCGGGAAATAAGTAACGATCAACAAGAAAATAAGCCGAGAAAATCTTCATCATAAAAGCCTAGAAGACATATTGTTTCATACTGTTTAAATTCTTGCAAAAACGAAGCGAAGCTCTATTTTCGAACATACTATTTTAAATAGTCCCAGAAGTCCATTCATAAGGTTTCAGTGTAACATCTAGATAGTTAGCCGATCAATCTAGATAGCTAGCTAAAGTACGTATTTGCGCATCTCATCGAATCCTCCCAATGCACCCACCCATGACTCAGAATTGATGAGGATTGAAAGGCAATGACTCATCAGCGAGCTCATCTACGAATTTCAGATTGATCTTCTCGCAGTACCTATCTTGAAAATAGTCAAAAAAATATTTCTTCGTCAGAGGAGGGACAGGTGACACCGGTGGGATTGCGAGGTTGTATTCACATTATCGTATCTTCATCGGATGGAGTTACGGATGACACAGATTTGAGAGCAACGTTGATGTCAAATTCGTTGATTTTCTCGTTAAAAGAAGACGAGTCTGTGTATGACTCAAATACGATTTTATATGTAGAAAATAAAAATGGAGGTTTTAAGAGTAATGGACCTTTAGATGGGAATACCCTAACCCTGGACCACAACTGCATGTGTCAGAGTGGTGCAGAATGTAGATTGTGATATACTACAGTTTGTTGTCGGACTGTCTATATATTGTCTATATACTAGTCAACAATATGTAATGCAAAGCAAAAAATGTACAACAGGCCGAGGGTTGCAGTTCACGTGCTTTACCTCGAGCGCACTGCCCAGCAGCATTGGCCGACTTCTCATCCTGGTTGGTTAACTTACCTTAACTACTTGGCCGCCGCGCAGACTGAACTGGCCGAAACAAAAATTCCCATCGCAACATTTGAACTTCAGCGCTGCGTTTCCAAGGTTTTCCATCTACTTTGTACCACAATCTTCAGGTGCAAGATGACTCACGAATGGTAGATAAATAGCTGTGGAGGGAAGGATGAAAGAGGAAACTACAGTAGAGTCCAGAAACTCATGACTCTTTTTTGATAACTTTCTCTCTTCTTCAGCCACGGCAACGAACGATCTAGGCAAAAAGATGGAGACTCAGACTCTTCCCAGCACGCCGCCTCCGCCATACCAGACTCTGCCTTCGACTCCCATCTCGACGACGCCCATCGGCCAGACTCATCCTGAGCCGGGACGGTTTCATGCATCATCGATGCAAGCGATGCCAGTTGGCGTTGCCCCGATGAATTCCTGCAATCACGTCGTTGGGTATGCTCCTCAGTCCTGTTCTTGCCACGCAGTTTACCCCCAGTATCATGCAAACTTGATCAGTCTGCCCTTAAGACCTGCTGCGCATCAATATGTCGGCTCTGCTCCGGGCTGGTCATCGGAAAGACCAGGACAACATGCGTATCAGTACGGCAGTCATCCAGCGACAGGCCCAACGACCGTTCCCGCCAATGCTGTTTCTCCGGTGATTGCGACGGCCGGGCCGTCGTTTCGTCCGTGGCGATCATATTTCCATCTTGAGTCGATCACGGCTACTTTGAACGACGCCGGAAATCTTGCGGCGGAAGTGTATGACTCTCTCGCCGCGCCGCGGCCTACGAGGGAGCAGTATGGAGGGGTAATGGATGCGGTGGCAGTGCGGTTGGACAACGTCCTTACGTCGATGGATGACGGGACATATAGACTCGATCCTTCGGAATTAGGCTAGTATTCTATACGTCTCTCTTCTTTCTACACGTTCTAACAAATCGATAGCTTCGAGTGAGAATCATGTATTTGAAAGTACTGATGCTGCAGCCTCGGGGCTGACAGTGCATGATCATTCTGCATCTCATTTGGGCAAAGACCGCAAGGATTCAAGACGTCGAGAGCATAGACGCAGGAGATCATCGCCAAGCCACAAATACAACCCAGTTGCTGTGACGAGAATACCGGGGGTCTCGTCACCCAATCCCTTTTCCAAAGTCTACCATTACGCCAATGCGTACACTTCGGCTGCTCTCCCACCTCTGAAACTCTACTTTGCAACCTGGCCGTTGATCTGTCTCGCATCGAGATACTCGCGTCGGGCGTATGAAAAGCCCTCAAGCAAAGAACGCCAGAACTTCGTCTCTGGGGACTGGATACGGGGCACAAAGACGGTAGTGTTGAAATCAATCCCACTCGACGAAAAGAACACCATCGTCGTCGCTATTCGCGGTACGCAGAATTTCCAGGACTGGGCGGTGAATATTCGAACCGAACCCACCGCGCCGACGGGGTTTCTCGACGACGAGGGTAATCTGTGTCACGCGGGATTCCTTGGTGTTGCCAGAAAGATGATCAAACCTGTCGCGACGCAATTACGAGATTTGTTACGGGAAAACCCGCGGCGAGCAACTTGTTCCTTGATTCTGACGGGTCACAGCGCCGGTGGAGCTGTGGCGGCCCTTCTATACTGCCATATGCTCTCGCAGACGATCACGAGTGAATTGACTGAACTGAAGGATTTGTTTAAGCGGGTTCACTGCGTCACGTTTGGAGCTCCTCCGATCTCGTTACTCCCCTTGGAGAAACCCAGTGGCAGGAGACGGTACGAGAAGAACTTCTTCTTCGCATTCGTCAACGAGGGTGATCCGGTCGCCAGAGCGGATAAGACCTACGTGCGAAGCCTACTCGAGCTTTACGCACGGGCAGATCCTCAGCAGCAGCAGTCATCTATATCCTCAAATTCATCGTCCTCACTACGACTGCCTTTGTGTTCTGCACCGCAAAAGACAAATGCTTCCAGCACTACCGTCGTTGGAAAATCAAAATACCAACCGACCTGGTCTGTTCCGGAAGCCACACTTTCCCTTGCGGGACGTATCGTTGTGCTGCGTACTCGCAAATTGGTACCTAATTATACCACTTCCTCGTCTTCGCGCCGGACATCCAAACACGACGCCTCTGAACATCGGAAGGATCAGAAAAAGAAGAAAGACCATAACTCTTCTTCGAAACCTTCTTCTTCTTCTTTTTCTTCGTCGCATCTATCGCTCGAAGCCGTAACGGCATCGGATGCGGATCTTCGAGGCCTCGTTTTCGGTGATCCCTTAATGCATACAATGGACTTGTACGCACAACGCATAGAGTACCTAGCTACGAAGGCCGTTGTCGGATCAAGTGCCGCCTAGGCTTGCGATTGATTTTTCTGTATTCGGCTTCAGTGGAGTTACACATAATTTGCTTTCTGCTTGATCAGGAATTTTTTGATGCTTTTGGCGCAGGTCTTGCCAAATCCGAAATTTTCGGTTTCTGACTGTCACTTTTTCTTCCTTTTCTTTTTGCCATCTGTTATATACCCCTTGTTGTAGTGTTTTTAGTCCTAGCGTGAATTCTTCAAACCCGAGTAGCAAGCTTCTATTTTCAATCTCTCACAACTATCTAAATGGGCCCAAGTACGGCCGGCCGTGCTGCAATATCCGAATAAAATTCCCA
The DNA here is from genome assembly GCA_002916415.1 of Talaromyces borbonicus. Taxonomy (NCBI): domain Eukaryota; kingdom Fungi; phylum Ascomycota; class Eurotiomycetes; order Eurotiales; family Trichocomaceae; genus Talaromyces; species Talaromyces borbonicus. The sequence continues at coordinate 1,671,767 of NBSA01000012.1, forward strand.
TACGCTAATCCACGATGCTCGGACAAATTTTCAAGCACTGCTTATTTCTCTTCGACCAAACTCAACCAAACTCAAAAGAGAGAAAGATAATCAAAGAGTCTATTCTATCACCGTCGCTTTTGTCTAGTCCACATTTCCACAAACCCCTGCTTCTCCTTGACACCTAATCCTACCCGTTTCACGCGACCTAAACGAGCGAGCGACTCTCCCACGTAATCTAATACGGTGTTCTCGCTCTTGCTCAGCTGCTCCGAAGTCTTACTCGAGTCTACGTATTCCTCGAGAAAGGACGTGGGTTCGTCGTCATCGTCGTCACCAAAGAAATCCGTGCTTGTACTATGGCTCTGTTGCTGGGATAACGATGATGTTGAAGTCTGCTTCGATGTCGTCACGTACTCGGCAACGCGCACGCGGATGAAATGAGTTGGTTGACTGAGTAAATTCCACAAGAACGTGGCGTACGTGCCGGGAACGGGTGTTGTGACGTCTGCTTCTGTATAGCGAAGACTGACCGGATAGATCTTGGTGCGAGGAGGAACAGAGACGAGTGATCTACTGAGAGGCAGAATGCCTCGGCCATTTGTCGTTGTGCATTCGGCAAACACGACAACCGGTCGCGATGGATACTTGTCGAGTAGCTCTGAGAGCTCAACGAGACGCGTGTCGGGTGGTGGGTTGACTAAAGGATATGCGAATGACCGCAGAATGGCCTGTAAGAGTGATATGTGCTCGACCTTGCGAGTGTTGGGGTACGAGGCAGTAAAGACAGGATCGAATACGGCGGCGAGATAGACTGGGTCAATGGGTGAGGTAAACGACGAGGCGATGATGCATTTATCGATGGGGAGTCGGGCTCGTTGGCTAGCTAGTTGTCTACAGGGTATGTATTAGTCTTGATAGCGCAAACCAAAAGAAAAAGATGGAGGTGAAATGCACTAACCCTCTCCTCACTCCGTCCACTTGTAGATCTATCCACCACAAACTGGGTACGCCGAGTATGCACCACAGCGAAGCCTTCTTGCCCAAGGATCCAATCGGTAGCCATTGCAGGATGACAAAATAGCTCAAACACACAAATATGAGTAGCGGCAGGCGGAAACTGAATAGAAAGATATGTAGAGGTAGTGCATATCCCGAACGCGGCGGCGGAACGGGGAGGAAAGGCGCAATGCCAGAACCTGAATATTGGTTAGATTATTAGTCTTTGAAAATTGCCGGAATTTGAATGGCAACACACCTCGATCTCGAAATTGAGAAAACTTTTCCATAGGGCAAAATCCGGCGCTATATCGCCATGCGTCGAGAAACTGGTAACGCAATCGTCGTGGTTCGCAATATTTCCTTCTCAGCGGAGTTACAACGCAGAGGTCGTCCAGGCGATATAATTCACAATTTAAGCACAATAAGTTCGATCACTTGATTCAGAGCTCAACATATCTAGTGAGAAGCATTGCGAACTATACACGACAAAAGTTGGAGATTCTGTGTAAATCGGTAGATTGAACAGAGATAAAAAGTGCGAGACCAGTTGGAGCTTTCTCTGCTTGGCTAGCGATCAGCGGGGCTTCTGATGACGATAAGGACACAGTCACTAATTTTTAAAGTACCGACAGAGCGTAGTAGCGTACGGTCTAGCCAAGGATTTCCTCTAGTCTTCCAAGCGTCAGAAAATGATTTAAGTGGGTGTGGTGTAGCTGTGTGGGAAGTCGTCGCGATGTCTTTTTTTATCCCCGGAATCTAAATTAAATTAAAAAAATCGGGGCTAAGCATGTGATTCCTCCGATCTGTCCACGTGATTTGGCATCGGCATGCTTAGTCAGCAGATTCCAGCAGATGTCAACTGGCATCATTTTCTTTATCCAATAAATCCTACAGCAATCTTCTTCTCTCAACGACAACAAGCAACCTATTTGGCTATTTTCACCCCCAAACGCTTTCCACAGTATCCCCAACCACATACGTCCACCTCTCCAATGGTATTTGTTCACTTTCTTGTATCTTTTGCCGCATCAGACTCTGGTCCCGACATTGGTGCCATGTTCCATATCCATCGACATTGTAATCCTTGAAAGTACCGTTCTTATAGACGTGTATATGTGGAGGTTCCAGTGTGTCGTCCATCGCACATGTTATCAGCTGTATCGAAGTGAGCAAAGCGACTTTTACATACGGGCGTACGCCTATACGTTTTGCAAACTGACCTGAGCAAGATAAGAGAAACAATGTCTATAATGTAAATCCGTCACATCAGACTCGTTAAGCCCACCGTCGTGGTGGTGAGAATGCTGGTCTTGTCGTCGATCGGGCTGATTATGAACCGGACTGAGCGCGCTCTCATACTCCTGGAGTTTGATTCGTAGCATCTGCAGGCAATGCAGGCCATGAAACATGCTGACGCCCCAGGGCTCTCGAGGGAAAGATGAATTCCTCGGCTGGACGAACAGGTACCTGTCGCCAAATTGATTCTGCCAGCTCTCATCCCCGGCGGCGCTCATGTCTTCCAAGTCTTCGAGTCTATGGTAGATAATTCCAGTATTATTGTCGCGGGCGTGATCGTTTCCGGTTCCGTGTAGTACTGGACGGTCTTGTAGTTTTGAGCCCTTTATGGAACCGACATGAGGTTGTCCCGCAGTCAAGTCGTAAGGTGCCGGGTGGAGTAAAGAGAGGTAAATGTCGACTGTCACAAGCAGGACAAGAATGCCCAGTACGCTAAGTGTTACGGTATTGGATGACCATTTGTTCCGACGTGTCGCTTTCTGGGTCGTAGTTGTATTCATATTTGATATCTCTCCTGGGGAACGAAATGTTTTCGGGCCTAAACAACAGGTCCCTTCTATTGATATGGCAATGCGGCAAAAAAAACCCCCCCCTTAAATGACCTGCACAACAAGATTAGATTTTTAAAGTTCCTTTCCTTGGTATTATGTAGCAATTATCTAGTACTCCCTATTCGCTCTGGGACGTAGAGAAATGCTTGTACGACCAGGACTTCTTTGTTTATGCTTCCGCAGCGGACGAAATCCATGGATATGGACCTTGAAAATTGTCTTGTATACTCGCATCTTTTTATGCAGCACTAATAACGTAGTACAATAGCATTCTACGTCTGATTTTTCCTTGAGTTCATTACTACTTGGAAAATACCGGCCTGGAGTAATTAAGATCCAATAGTCTATGGAACTACTAGTTACACAGGTATCTCCCATCTGTTCGCAATTACAACATCGCCCACTCTTCCCCAAATCGACACAATTTCGTAGCAGATCTCTTGAAAATGCCACTTATCTCGCTCCAGAGCCTACAGCAATCCTCCTTCGCTATAGACCCGAGCTTCAGGAATCCTGAACTTAACTAGCGGGCGCATTAAGGCCACGCTACGTCAAGGTTGCTCTCGTCAGGGGAATCAGATGGCGGGGGTCGGTGCCAAATGTAGAAACGCTTATCAATATCCCCAGAAACCCCGTCGTCTTCAATTCCAGGTGGAGGGTAAATGTAGAAGCGTTTGTCAACGTCGACAGAGGCATCAGTGTTGTCAAGAGCAGATGGCGCTTCGGGAATATAGAACTTGACAAGTGCGTTGGGATCACGCTTGGTTGGAGAAAATGAATCTTCTCCCACAGCTGGTGCTTCTGGGATGTAAAATTTGACGAGCGCATTGGGATCACGCTCCGTGATGATCTGATTATCTGTGTATGCGTTCTGGTGTTAGGATTGCTTGGCTCAATATCCATATGCTCAGCAAATTTGGAATAGAAAAGGATATGCAACGGCTGGGATAAGCGTACCGAAATCAATCGGCCAGGCGGCCACGGCGACAGCCATCGCCATTATGCTGGCAAGCGTAAATTTGGAAAGCATCTTGAGGTCGATGTTTGAATTCGAAGTCAATTGCGGGCAAGTCTTGGTGAATTCGAGAGATTGTTTTGAGAATTCCAGCGACAGATACCGATGAAGATCTTATCATAGCAGGGGGACAGTAGATTTTGACCTCTTCTTATAGCCGCCGTGAATGATGTGTAACGAAGCAGGATTTGCATATACGGTGCATTCTTCCGTTATCCAACTTGGTACCTAGGTAAATCGAGTTCATAGAAAGCTGTCACAAGACTCAATTCCGTCCCTTCGGCTGCTTATCGAGGTATCCTCCGCGATGCAGCAGCCCGAAAGTTGCATTCATACAGAGAACCATTTTCCAGGTCACTCGAATCAAAGAAATTCACCCACCATCAGATAGTAGCATGCTTGCGCCTTTCCAGACTCGTCTCAGAAAAGCAAATATTCCAAATCATCTCGTCTCCTGCAATATGTAATTTTCAATAATTTGCGCCTGTGAAAGAATTTCTTGTGGCTGAATATCTTTCATGCGCGGTCATGCATTTAGAAATCGCTATCGGGCGAGTTGCGAGAATATTGAGAATGTGCTCCCGAGGTCTATTTGAGGCACTTAGTCTTATAGTCGAAGCTAGTCATAATCTTTGTACTTCCCCAGAGGTCTAGACTACCTATGCATTATGGGATCCCTCGCTCTCACTCCCTTCAATGGATTGAACGGCATTCTTTGCTAGTCTTTTTGTTTCCGGATTTTGAGTTTCTCTGATCCGCGCTGCACCTTGTCCCTGGAAGAACAAAGAGCAGAAATGTGCCGATGCCACACCTGTCTTTGTTCCGTCACACATAATGTAAGGAACCGCATGCATGAGAATGGACTCAGAATCGATTCGTCGTGTTGGCCTGCATGGTTGATCAGACAAGGCAATCGCCATATCCCTAAGAAACATTAATACCCATTTGGCTTGATTGATCATTTTAATGCATCTCGACCGTGCTTGACAGTCTGAAAGAACTAGGCAAATGAGTGGCAATCAGTCTGGACCATCAGATTATTTTTAACAATAGAACAGTTGATTGTTTTTCGTCCGCAAGATAATCTCCGCTATCGCAATATGATCATTAAATGTACCTAGGTAGAACACAACTCAGAGGTTTTCCGGCCAACCTTGGAAGTTCCAAAGTTCTCCCGAGGTCACCTTTCTGGATACTTCAAAATGTCGTTTCGAAAATTGCTGAGCCCTTTCACTGGGAAGTATCTTCGTGTATCGCATACGGTGACGCCCGAGGACGTTCTACGAGATGAGGAAACCCTGATCCCGCAAGAATCGGATCTTAAACTAGAATCAACCAATATTTTCAGAACCTACAAGCAAAATACCATAGTATACGTGTGGTTGTTTATAGGGATCCTCTCTCTGACGGGAATCGTGACGAGTACGCTGCCTAAGGGGCATGAGAGATCCAACTCTGCCATCGATAACATGTGTTTCGAGCATTCAACCTATTACAGTCTGTGTTTCTGATATTTGTCAAAAAGAAAAAAGAAGAGGGAGATTAGTTCTTAGCTGACTTGGAAGTCATGGATACAGGTCCAGTGATTCGAGATATTGACACCACTCCACGTCCGGTCGTCAACAACGGCAGCCTGAACTGGCCTTCAATCTATCGACAACCACCTGGTCCTGGAGTGGACGCAGCATGGAACAAAATTTCGTATGACAGTAAGTCTACCTATTCCAAACGGGATTTACCTTCTGATATACATATGCCAGCAAGCTTAATTTTCGATTTGACTAGTGGGCGTGTTTGCGCTACCGGAGAAGACAGCTCTGAGAGCAGGGCTGCATAAAGGCGACGTGCGCATTCCACCTGGCTACGAAGGTAGTGGTGATTACATGGCATCTCTCGAAGTGACACATCAATTACATTGTGTGGTGAGTTCTTCTGCTTACGCAATTCTCATTTCTTTCGTTTTCGTTTCGAGAGATCGATAAGGCAAAAAACGAAAAATTACCAAATCGGGAAAGAGATTACCCTTTTCGGATCATCGCAGCCCTAATTACACCACAGCTAACGAACGAGGGAAAATTATCTCTATAGAACTTCCTCCGTAAGGCCATCTGGTTTAATTACCCCCATTACAAGGATCATGGCGACGAATTCCACGATCCGCAACACGTCCTCGAGATGCATTTGTATCATTGTCTCGAAACCCTTCGACAAGCGATTATGTGTAACGCCGATCCGGGAATAGTGGGCTACAAGTTTGTGCGTGGTCGTGAAAGAAGGCCATATCCGGATTTTAATACGCCGCACAAATGTCGTGATTGGCAAGGGCTGATTGATTGGGCTTACGAACATATGGTGCCTGGCCATCCTGAGGAGGATGATTTTGTGCCGGGAAGTAACGAGATTATCTATGATGTTGATCCTTGAGTTTTTGTATATCGTTTGTAGGTAGGATGGATTGCAGGGTCCCAAGTTTTTTAAAGCGATAAAGTGATTGAATGCACCTGGGCAGATATCACGAGATTTATTTTTAATACCGTTGAATTACCCTGTATTTTAGCGATTGATCATAAGTACTAGTCAATCTGGCCATCAATCTTGGAAGTCAAGATCATCACCCCACCTCGGATAGCGGCACAAGGCTCGATCTTAGCAACCAGCGGAGACTCATTATCCGCGGATCATATATGTGCTTGCGTACGGATTTCTTCGACCCATGCAGGCTATAAGAGTGGGAATAACCTTGGAACTTGATCATGAACCATGAACTAATCGACAAAGTAGAATCTCGGTTTTTACATGGTTATAGCGACACCACATCCTTTACTGTGCAAGGTCGGCGAATGTGATCAAGACGATTCGACTCCAGCAACACGAAACATCATACCCGGCTTTTCTAAATTGACCAGACTAGGCTGCATTTTCGCCAGATTAATAACCAAAAAATGCCATTGCCCACAACCGTTGACGTCCTTGTCGTAGGAAGCGGAAACGCCGGATTCGCATCAGCCCTCTCCGCGTCTCAAGCCGGCGCAAAACGAGTCTTGTTAATCGACAAATGTCCCGAAGAATGGGCCGGTGGCAACACCTATTTCACAGCGGGCGCTTACCGCACAGCGCACGATGGACTTGCTGATCTTCTACCGCTCGTCAACAACGTGCAAAATCCCGAGAAAATCGATCTGGAAGCTTATTCCGAACAAGATTTTTTGGCCGATCTGCATAAAGTCTGCATGGGCAGATCAGATCAAAACTTAGCCAAGATTCTCGTATCAGATTCGAATCGGACTGTTAAATGGCTAGCTGAGCAGGGGATTCCGTTCCAGCTCTCGTTTAATCGACAGGCGTACGAAGTTGATGGTCGCCTTAAGTTCTGGGGTGGACTGTGTCTCAAGACCGAAGATGGCGGCAAGGGACTCGTCGCCGCCTATCGAGCAGCTGCGGCCAAAAACGGCGTGCAAGTCTCTTGGTCTACAGCACTGGTCGGAGTCAAACGCAATAGTCAAGTCGGCGGCGGCGGCGGCGTCAACGCTACTGTCAGAATAAATGACAGAACAGAATGCATCCAAGCTGCAGCCATCGTCCTGGCCGCGGGTGGATTCGAGTCGAATGCACAAATGCGAAGCCAGTTTCTAGGGCCCGGTTGGGATCTGGCCATGGTCCGCGGCACTCCCCATAACACGGGAGACTGTCTGATGCTCGCGATTCGCGATCTGAATGCGCAGCCAGTCGGAAACTGGTCTGGCTGTCACTCGGTCGCATGGGATGCCAACGCAGATCCGAATCAGGGTGATCGCGAGGCGTCGAACGAATTTACCAAGTCCGGATACCCGCTAGGTTTAATGTTTAACGTTGACGGTGAGCGATTCGTAGACGAAGGGATTGATCTTCGGAATTTCACGTATGCAAAATTCGGAAGAGCGATTCTTCAACAACCCGAGCAAATCGCGTTTCAGATCTGGGATTCTCGAACAAGTCATTTGCTGAGATCGGAGGAGTATCGTGAAGAACGAGTCGAGCGTGTAACAGCCGAGACACTTGAGGAATTGGCCGAAAAGTGCAGCCACAGGGGTCTTCGAGAGAAGGAATCTTTCATCCGCAATATCTACGAGTATAATGAAGCGGTTCATGCTCATCGCGAAGAAAATCCAGCTTCTACATGGAATCCAGCGGTAAAGGACGGACTATCTACCCAGTCAACCACAAAACGACTTCGTTTGGCCAAATCAAACTGGGCACTTCCCATCGACAAGCCACCCTTTCTCGCAGTTAAGGTGTCGTGCGGTATAACTTTCACGTTTGGAGGTTTGAAAGTCGATCCGACTACTGCCCAGTTGATTGATGCAGTTACGGGAAACCCTATCCCGGGATGTTTTTGTGCGGGCGAAATGTTGGGCGGATTGTTTTATTCCAATTATCCCGGAGGCAGTGGCTTAACTTCGGGTGTCGTATTTGGTCGCCGGGCTGGTATTGCTGCGGCCGAAGAAGCAGCAAGAGTATTTAGAGATGCTCAGGTCAAGGATCACTAAAAGAGAGAGTCGTAGGGTAGTGCTTCTGTATTCCTTAATCCGCACATTGTATGTGAAGGCAGGCTCCTTTCGCAAACCAAGCAATTCAACCTACGCATAAATATGTTTCAACCTATAAACTCTGTTTGAGAGAAAGAAATGTGGTATATTGCAAATAAGAACCTTCTAAATAACAGGTAAAAAAAGTAAGAAGAATTATTTTAGGGGTTACCCCAAAGATCATACAAGAAGTGGTGAAATCAAGTCTAAAGAATCAAGGCGAGGCCTGCAATCACAGCAAGGAAGCTCAATGCCGATGGTGCTATTCTGATGCCTGCGCCAGTAAATGCGGGGCTCACGCCAGTCGAGGTAGAGCTGCTGCCACCGCCGGGAGCGGCGCCTGATGGTTGAGCAATGACGGGCTTGGTGGCAGCTGGAGGGGCTACAGAAACCAGACCGCCTGTCGAATAGATAGGATTAGCTGGGCTGCTAGGAGTACTTCCAGTAGCTTGGGAGGCGTAGGGTCCAGGTACGGCAACGACAGGAAGGGTGGTTCCGACAGCCGGGGCTCCTGGAGCGGTATTGCTACCATAGCCAGGGGAAGTTCCAATGACTTGGGCAGGATTGGTTCCGGCAGGGCTGGCTCCCGAAACAACAGAGCCGCCAGTAGCTTGTGCAGGTGTGGTAGATGTCTCAACCGGAATCACGACAACGACAGTTGTGGGGCTGGGTCCGCAACCAGTGGTGCATAACTTCGAAGTGGTAGTCATGACAGGCGCGATGCTTGTCGCAGTGACATCTCCAGGGCAATAGGTGACCGTCTGCGTAATGGTCTTTGTGGTGAAACCAGTAGGACAGACATCTACGTACGACGTGACAATAACTGTAGTGGTGGTCAATTTAGAGGTGGCGGTGTTGACAGCAGCGACTGCTGTGGCGGGAGCGGTAACAGGCGCACCTGTGGACGTGACAGTCACTGTAGACTTGGAGGAGCAGGAGCTGTTGGTGGGTCGAGGTCGGCGGGCAGCACTGCTGCTAGGAGAGCCAGTTGAGGTTACGGTAACGGTAGTCTTAAAAGAGCAGGACGTCGTGGAGAGTGCAGGGTTTGACGGCGAGCCACCAAGAACGGTTGGGCCGGCGTTGGGAGCACCAGTTGCCTGGTTGGCCGGGTTGGTGACAGCGGAGGCAGCTGAGGTAGGGACGATTGCCTGGCTGTTCGAGCCCGATGGGTTTGAGCCCAATTTAGGAATAACAGCCTGGCTGCTTGGTCCGGCAGGAGTCGACTGCACGGGGATGCTTGTGGGTGAAGCAGACGAGGCAGGGGCCGAAGAAGTAGCGACTGAAACTGGAGACGTAGTTACTGGAACGGTGCGGAGAGCTGTTGTTGAAGCGGCGGATGTCGCGGCACTCGTAGCAGCTTGGGTGGCTGAAGTGGCAGCAGCCGCAGGACCTTGTTGGTAAAGCTCGATGGAGGCAATTGCCCAGTATGCTTCAACAAAAGCGCTCGGGTTAGCTCCGACGTAGGCTTCGCAAGAGGCCTTAGCGGTAGCGCTATTCGATTTATCAGCTGACGAAGCACAGCTGGAAGAACCGTAGCTGTTGCCAGCCCAATCGCCACAGAAATCAGTGTTGATGATGATTTGCTGGTTGACAAAGCTCTTTTCGAAGTCGCAGCCGCCCTCAAACAGAGCCATCGGGGTGCCAAAGTCGGCCGTATCCGGGTGGCCGGCGGTGATGCAAGCGGGAATAGAAGAGCGGGGAAAAAACCAGACTTTGATACCGCTAGAAGTCACCTCCATAGCGTAGACACCACCGCCCAAAGCATTGAACGCGTCTCCATAGCTGCCTGAGGTTCCCATGACAGTACAGCCACCAGTGCCAGAGCCAAGGGAGCACTCGGTTCTCAGCTGATTACCGGTCTGGAGGGACGCAGCGCTGTTGATGCTACATGTATCTTGAGTATGTAGTGCCAATTGGGTGTTGGATTGTTCATTGATGCCCTCGATAATATCGATTTCACCATCCAGGGGCCAGTTCGAGCCGGTTGTCCAGAATGCAGGCCAAACACCGCACGCGTTGCCAGGCATATGAGTGATATCAGCAATCAGGAGACCTTGGTCGAATTGCATGTTGGACTGGACACGAGTTGCTGGTCGTCCACCGGTAGGGTACTTGTTAGTAGAATCGACTCCCAGATAAACATTTCCATTTTTGTCAATCGTGGCGAGACCTGCCTCTTTGGCAGCATCGTAGTTCAGGTACTGAACGTATCTAGATGTCAAATCAGTCTTCTCGTGCCCCCAAGACTTCGTGAATCTTGGAGTTCTTACCCGTTTGTTGGATCGGGGTCCGAGTAGAAAGAAAAGTTCTGGAAGAAGTTGGTCTGGTCGAATCGGTATTGCAGATTGTAGTTGACTTGGGTGGCAACGGCCTGCGCTGCCAGCACCGCGAGACTCGCCATGCTCAACAGAGAGGATGGCATGGTGATGGTTGTAGGACGCTGAAATTTGACTGAAAGTAGAAGACAGATGGATGAAGTAGGCAAAAGAGTGGCAGCACGACGAAACAAGCCAGTGTTTTGATCGTGGATTCTATATTCGAATGAATGAATGAATGATTGAATGAGTGTTTGAATAATGAATCAATGAATGGCCGAGTCAATGAATGAGTGAATGATGTATTGTTTGTATTGTTAAACAGCGGAATGCTGGAATAATGAGCACTTTAGCCCACGAGGTACAAGCAGAAAAGAATGGCTGCTTGTCCAGGAAAGAATGCGAGATATTCAGTCGAAAAGGGGAGGGAAAAGATTCAACACATCAAACAACCGACGGGTCTTGCCTGGTTATTAAGACCAGGCCATAGTCGGCCTCATCTCGGTTCCCCTAACCGTCCGTCCATGGTGGTGGACAATTGGCATGAATGGATGCTGCAGGTAGTTTCCCTGGCATACAGCGAGCGCCAGTCTTTGTCGCCTAAAAGCTCTCTCTATCTCGTCCATTTTAGGGTTCCGCAGTGGAGCGTCCCTGGTGCGGCGTCAAGCCAACTAACTAGTAGTTGGGTTGGTTAGCCAGTAGTGGTAGAGCTACTGGCTGCGATGCCATGAGCTAAGAGCAGACCGCGATAAATGTAGAATGACATTGGATGTCGGTGAAGTGAGTGAGTGGAGATGGTGTAGTTTTGTTTAGGATGTTTAGGATGTTGTGTTAGGCTGTTAGAGGAAGAGGAAGAAGAAGAGGAAGAAGTTGGGATTGACACAGGCAAAACGACTTAGTAAGTCCCTGGCAGAACGATCGACCAATCAGAAGCAGAGTGTACCTGTCAGGTTGTCGACAGTGAAACGGCAGGAGCCACCCGAACCCTCCTTCCATTATTTTTCTGTTTTCGTTTCTCAATTTCTTCTTTTCTTCTTCTTTTTTTGTTTGTTATTTTTTTTCTCTCTTTTTATTATTTCCTCTTCTTATTTTCTCCTGAACATCTCTTTTCTCATTTCACACTCTCGCAAAATATTGCCGTCATCCGAGGATGAACCGATAGAGGCAACAAACTAGTAAACGCCAATCGAATAATGAGATGCATTGAACATTCTTAGCGTTTCCTGTTCAACAACGGCCCACATTCCGACCGGCCTTGACCGAATCGAGTACTACTCCAGTAGGACAAGTAGCACAGCGTCGTATCGGGTCTCGATTCTCAACAGCCGACATCGTCGTTCATGCTAAATGGTAGGCGCCACGAATCAGGGGTCCACTGCGTGTTTCGTCCAGTCGATAGGGTTTCATGATTTTGCAGACTGGACGAATCACGGAAAACGGAACACGGAATACCCCTAATGTGATATTTTTACCGACCCAACGGGCTCGGGCTCTGTCTGGGTAGGCTCTGGCTCAGGTTCTGGCCCTGGCTCCCAACGGAGTAGATCCTCATTGAGCAGTAGACCGACTCGGCTCTGTCCGATGAATTTGTGGCTGTGATGTTTTCGACATAGTTGTGTTGACTTGGAGGGGCTTTGAATCTGCTGCCTATTTTTCGACTCGTCAATCGATCCAACGCACCAATCGTGCTGCGATGCGGACTCGGATCAGGTTCCTGCTACGGGAGTACCGGCACAACATCAAATGTAAGGGTGGTGCCTTACATGAAGTAAGTTGATGATCAAGCGCGAAGAAATCTCTACGTTGCAATTATTCTAGCAAAAGCAGGAGACTAGCTGTTGAGAGTTGGTATAGCAATATTGATGCAAGCAGAGCCGATCCGTTCAGTATAACTGCCTAATATGGCTGCTTCTGTTTTCTGGGTATCCTTCCACTCCACCCTTGCACCCCTGCGACCTGAAAAATCGGTCTGACACCCCTTAATACGTCGGTTTCCCTGTCGGTCTCCTGACGCCTGGATTATTATCACCTGGCTTAGGCTTCAGACATAATTTCAAGACGAATTTGATTGAAGGAAAGGATGCGTCGCCAGTTCGCCTGCCGTTTTCCTCGCATATGGATGCCAGACAAGCATTTTCTTGGCAAGATCCAGAAACTTTTCCATTTCCTCTCCCTCTAGGGAGGAAACTGTGTCGCTTATTTTCCGGTTGGGAATCAACTCTTCGTAGAGAAAGCGGCCTAAAAAGTTTTCCGTGAGTTTGAAACTAGATTTCAAGGTAGGAAACTGTGTAATACCATTTTTATTAAAGAAAGGCCCACAGAAGTACTCCTCCGCAGTCTCGCATACTCTGCCATCCTCTCGTCTGACGGGCTCCGGCCACACGTACTCTCGCATGCCCTGATACCTTTGTATTATTTCTGGAGGGGGTGGGCCAAACAAAGCAATCATTTCAGCTAAGTGTAATTTCGCACTATATTGACCTTTTTGATCGTGAATATTTTGAAATAGCTCTTTCCCTTCGATCATATCCCATAGCTGGTTCCGAAAAAAATAAGAATTAGTGGGATACAACACCATTCAGAGAAGAGGGGACACACAAGAACACCAAGATTCCAAATATCTGTGGGCATTTGCCATCCATTACCTAGTATCACCTCTGGCGCCCGATAGTGCTCTGGCTGAATAGGCCAGACGCCCCAGTCATCGTCTTCCTCGAGCCTAGTTGCCAAGCCAAAGTCGACAAGCTGGGGATAACTTCGCAAGCTTTTTAGGGGCCCAAAGTCACTCTGGGACTGATACACTGGCCGTCCCGTTGCATTGTCAATCTTGAAAGCCATTGGACTTTTCAGTTGAAAATCTACGAAATCGGCAAGCACACTTGGATCCTCGAACGAGACCATGATATTTTCAAGCTTTAGATCTAACCCCCGCTCAGACCGGTATGGCTTTAGTATAGTCGACGAGAAGAGCCTGGGCAAAAGCAGAAGATTGACTTTACCTGTATGAACTATTCTGCATTTTTGATGAAGATAATCAAGCCCCGTAAGAAGAGCATAAATGTATGTCTTTATAAGGGGGAGCGGCATCTTTCCACCGTCAAAGCGCCGCTGATACATCGACAACGGCTCCCTCATAGGCGGATATGCAAGACACGAATGAGAAGAACCTTCCAGACCATCAATTTCAAATGAGTTTAGGAACGTGCAGAGAACTGAACGACCACGATGAGACGGGTCTGTCGAGGCAATATGCTCTTCAATCTCGCGCTCACGGCCTACTGAGTTCGTATTATTATTATTGCCGATTTTCAGCGCGACAATAATCTCTGGTTCTTCGATATGCCTATGTATTTGTTAGAGCTTTCGAGACAAAATGAGCGATCCCCGAAATTGAGATCCATTAGAAGTATTCTCGTTACCTTTGTAAATCACGCGCGAGCCATACTGTTGAAGACACACCCCAACCAACCTTGACCAGAGTTTGGTATCGATCAGCTAGTACGTCCCCTGGATTCGCTGCATAGAAGTATCTGGGATTGTATGTTGGCGCGATCTCTTCATCAATGAGTATGCTGGGCGACAGACGTGGCCCACGAGAAGGCATGGAAAACGGTTTCTTGCGAAGCAAAGCAGACAAGCCGGGGAAAGATGGCTTCATAGTTCTTATTCCGGAATTTCCAAGGCTCTCTCTATAAGCTGATGTAAGAGTGTGGTATCAATAATAGATGCTGAAGATACCTAGGTATTGAAAATTACGACGCGTATACGGAACGTTCGCACCTGTTTGAGCCAAAAAATTACCATTGTCCACTACAACCGTCTGTTATTGAGTGTAATCCATGTAATACGAAACTGGTTCTGGCAGCAAGATGACTATTCCTGATGCAGACAAGTAGACACAATCTATCAGCCAATGATATCATCAAATTCCTCGCAGTTGGCCTTGCCCAAGAGGACAAATGTTATATTATTATATCACCTACTATTCTAAAAATTATTGTATGATTATATATTATATATTGTTATCATGTTGGTAGCCTAGGGCAGAGCAAGATCTTGGGAGAGAGTGAAGCCGATATATCACAGTAACATACCTAGGTAGTCGATCCACTTCATCGTCGCAAGACTTTGACACCGAACATAACAACTGTAATAGCTCTAGGCCCCCTGTTACAGTAGTCAGGAAACCACATTGGCGACACTCTTCCTTGCATTTGTACAGCCCAACGACCGTAGACGAAACTTGCATTAGACTAGGTACTATCATCCAGTGCAGTCGCATGGATACTGAAGAAATATCATTGCTGTAGTACCTAAGTACCTATTTTACAACCAATAACAAATATTCATTCCTCCCCAGTACATACAGAATTCAAAGCTGTCAAGAAAAAAGCAAAATGTACAATTACTCGACAGCTCTACCAGCGGCCGAGCGGCCCGACTGACCCTGGGCCACCACGTCGGGCAAGTCATCCTCATCGGGACCTTCGTTATATCCATTTCGCATCTGCGGTTGGGCATGACGCAAACGATCTCCCTTTAGAATGTTGGACTGATCAATCGCCTCGCGATCATCTTGGGCTGCAATAGAAGAAAAGTCAGTACGACATACACCATCATCAGTCTTGAACACGAGAAGGAGAAGCGAGCACATACCCAACTGTTCATCCGTGTTGGCAAAGGGAGGCTGCATGGGATCGTCGACGGGATCGTCGTCCTTTTGAACGGGCACGGCGTTCTTGAGGTTGGGATTGGTCTCGCCGACATAAGAATTGTCGGCCTCGAAGCCGGGGACGGGCGAAGCGTCGTTCTCGGCTTCGTACATGTCCTCGGCCTCGCGTTCCTGTCGGTTGCTCATGGTGTTTTGGATGAATTGACAATAAATTCAAAGTTGCAATGGATCGAGGATTCAAGTTTGCTCAGGAGATGCTCAAATACACAAACAGATTGATGATATTAGAATGGTTTTTTATTCCGGAAGAGAGAGCGAATTGGCCTCAGTATTTATGCTTCTTCTTCCCAGCCTGTGCCACCGCGTCCCATAGCTGCAAGAAAGTGTTATTGTGATCTGGTTCATGATGTTGCGATGCGATCATACCCCGGAATATGTTTATGATCCCATTCATCGTCATGCAATATCTCCAGCCAGGGCTATCAAGGGTGTAGTATACTAGGTAGACCTAGATATAGATCGCTAGTTCGACTTCTGGAATCCCCCTTGAGTCTTATGAGTCCGGGAGCGGCTGTTTTGATAGATTCAAGTAATGATTTAGTGCAAGTTGGCGGAAAGGAGATCTAGATGTGGTGGATCTGCCGTCCCAGATCGATGGTTCGATGTTCACGGTCCCCGATCTAGATCTCTCTAATCGGTCTGCTCCTACGTAATCAACCTTTATACAATTATCTACATACCTAGGTATAATTTACGATCATTTTTATAATGTGACATTCGCATCGACTGCAGAAATGAAACATTCAAATGTGCTTGATAGTTTCATCACTACAATTGAATCGGTCGGAAAATGTGAAGCAGGTAATGGCGAAATCATTACAACTACATGACTTTGTCTAGCTGGCCACATTCGTTCGTTTTGCGTCATGTTAACCTATGCGATGGCAATACGATACCACGATGTTTTGCCATGGACAGTACGGAGTTGTGCACAGTGCCTCCAAGTATGAGCGTATATATTTGAGATCTATGAACCTGGGATATTAGAACTAGGTATTCTGTGACACCCTGTAGCATCTCCAATTCAGTTGTATTGTCATTCCAAACAACCAAACCAGGACCATGTCTACACAATTCCAAAACCTCGATCCAGCCGGTGTCTCGCCCGAAGACCGCATCAATGCGCTCCGAGGCTACAAAGCGTGCGTACTATCTGCAATCTCCAGCTTCTTCGTGCAACATTATTTTTGTGACTTTCAGCCTACTGACTGCAAATACAGAACAATTAGCAACCCCCGGGTTTCTGACGAAGCGAAACAGCACGCTCACGACATGATTGATCAGCTCGGCCGCGACGAGCCACGCGCGGAAATGAAACAATTCGACCAGGACCACGATCCGACTCGTGTAGCGGCGGGATATAAAGCGTATTTCCCTGATTCCTATTTCCTTTCTTTTCCGTTCGGAAGTTATGGTGCTAATGCTGTTATCGAATACTTGTATAGTGCCGTGAATAATCCCAGTGTTAGCAAGCAGGGCAAGCAACACGCTCAGCAAAAGCTGGGTCAAATGGGAGGACCGTCGGAGTAATTGCAGATAGTAGATAGCGTTGTTTAGTGCAATAAAATTAATTTTCTTTAAAAAAAATATAGTAATTTCCAAAGGATTTAGAAGGGGTTTTAGCAAGATCTGTCAATAAGTTCAACATCTTCATGAAGGTAATTCGGCCTGAGGCAGCAAGCCTGATTATCAAATCACTCCAGGTAGTTAAACATCAATTAACTCGCGACAGACAGTTGGTTTTCCCTTTTCTTTTGTCTTGATAATTCAGACGAGCTGAACGAATTGATGTATTGATGTCCTTTCGAAGTCCCTACCGGCTATCTATCTAGACAGCATGCGGAGACAATTGATATCAAGATTCCCCGCACGATGACTTCATTCCTCCACTGCCAAACTGGCTACCTAGGTATATGGGTATCCATCTTCAACTTCCCATGCTTCTACATATACCTAGTTAGATTTGCCATTTCGAAGATTCGACTTCTTCCAGACAGATAATCTTTGTAAAAATGACCAAAATATTCCTGTAAGTCCTCCTCGACTACCTCTATACCTAGACATTAACCAGTCTCCAACAGAACTGGCGTCACGGGCTACATCGGCGGCGAAGCGTTGTATGCCATCAACAAGAAACATCCCGAATACTCCATAACGGTCTTACTTCGCGATTCCAACAAGAACGACGCTATTAACAGCTCATATCCGCAAGTTCGCATCGTCAATGGCGAATTGGATGATTTCGAATTACTCAAGAAAGAAGCCGCAGATGCAGATATTGTCATTCGTACGTTGCACGGTGGATGTTGGACACTGCTATTCTTCCGTTCTCTGCTATGGTTTGATTTCTTTTTTCACGCTTGCTGACATGAATCAAAAAGACACCGCAGATGCTTCCGACCACGTTATAGCCGCCCAAGCCATTGCTGCAGGTATGGCGGAGGCCCACTCCCCCTCTCACCCGGGGTATTGGTTGCACACGGGTGGCACGGGTATATTGACCTTTAAGGACTCGGATAGTGGCATATATGGAGAATACGACGACAAGATCTACAACGATTGGGACGGTGTTGACGAATTGACCCATCTTCCTGACCATGCATTCCATCGAAACGTCGATAAGATTGTGTTGGCAGCAGGCACTGAGCATGGTGATAGAGTCAAGACGGCTCTGGTTTGTCCGCCTATGATCTACGGTTGTCCCCTCCCCCCCCTTGCGCTTTCTCTCGCCATTCTCTCTCTCTGCCCTGAAACAGGACCCCGTCTTAAAACCAACTAACCTTACTCTAGGCCCTGGACGAGGTCCCGTGAATCAAAAAAGTCGTCAAGTATACGCTCTAGCCAGTATGACCCTCCAAATCAAAAAGGCTCCTTTACTCGGCCCCGGCAAATCCATCTGGAACCACGTCCACATCCAGGATTTGGGCCAGGTATTTGTTCTCCTCACCGAAGCAGCCGTTGCAGGCCGGCATGAGGACGGTCTCTGGGGCTCTCGCGGATACTATCTCGTCGAAAACGGCGAGCACGCCTGGGGTGATGTATCGCGACAAATTGCCCAAATCTCCGCAAAGCAAGGGTATATCCCCGAACCAGTCGTGGAGACGGTTGATGTCGAAACGTGCGAGAAGTTTGCAGGCTATCAGGCTTTGAGTTGGGGGATGAATTCGCGAGGTAAAGCGTATCGTGCGACGAAGCTACTAGGCTGGAAACCTACGGCACCAAGTTTGGAGGACGAGTTGCCTGGAATTGTCAAGTTGGAGTACGATGAACTTCAGAAGTAGTCTCTAACGAGAAACTCATAGCTGTTGAGTTGGAAGATGTATTCTCAGAGTTACAGTGTGTGCATGTAATTTCAAAATGTGATTGTTTAGAAGAAAAAGTATCTATTTAATGCCATCCAGTCCATACACCGAATTCAATCTGATTGCTCAAGCCGTCTAAAACTAATGCAACAAAACAGTAACCCAAATCACAAAGAAATCGAATCTATAGAAAAAGGTGACCCAAGATCAAGAAACGAGACATCTGAGTTGTTTCGGTGTTGATACTCTAATGTTTCCTCACTGCGAGCAGCGGCACAGTCTTGAACTTCAGATTCCGGCGCAGAAGTCTTGTATATCTCCGAAAGAGAAGGCTTGGGAGAGCCCTGTGGAGGTGAACCAGGTTGCATGATCGGAGAAGGCACGTCGGAGTAATCTGGGTAGAGGTTTGTGGCGGCACCGCGGGGACGGGTGCATGTATCGAACTGGATAGTGATGGGTTGTAGATTCGGTCTGTTTTGTGGCGAGGTCCGGTCACGGGAAGAGTTTTGAAGTCGTGCATTTGAGAGTCTCGCATCTGGTAAGATTCCTACGTCGTTCGATGGAACCGCTCCAGAGTTGGGGGTTTGCGAAGAAGCAGAAGACGCGGATGGGTTGAGATTTATGTAAAGACCCGAGACTCTGTGACTGTCTGACGGATGAGCAGGAACATCTGATACAAGAGTCAGTTACATCAACCCTCGTCAAGAATAATCAGAAGAAAAAAGCACTTACTGGGGTAATTGTCGATAGTCACTGGTCGAAACTCCAAGTCTGCTGCATCACCTTCAAGGCCTATCACGACCGTCTGTGCTGCAGAGGCAATCGAATCCAAAGAAGTAACCATTCCAGGACTCGGACAATAACAGAAGCCATGGCTATCGTTATCTTCATCGTCACTCGAGTCTTCCCCTCCACTTTCTCCTACTTCTCCTTCCTCTTCGTCGTCATCATCGTCGTCGTCATCATCGTCGTCGTCATCGTCATCTTCCTCTTCATCCCACATACTATTCCAACTAGCAGCAACCTGAGCATCCAAGTCTTGCCACTGCTCATTTCTCTGCATGGCGCCCGCACCCACTATTTGGGTCGGCAGTAGCTGGACACCTTCTGTTTCCACGAGAGGAGTGTTCTGTTCCAGAAAGACTTCTTGAGCTTCTCGTCCCGTCTGCCATCGATGATAGAAAACATCCAGAGTCTCATAGTGAGTTCCTGTTGCTGCTGTCCAACCGTAGATAGGGTATTCGTAATCACTATCCATACCAAGAAGTAGAAGTAGAAAGGTCAATGTTTGGGGGGGCCGCTGGTGGCGGTGTCTTCCAAGGTTGTAGGGATGAGACGTAATGAAGAGAAAGAAAGAAGAGGAGAAAAACGCGTGAGAAGTGAGAGGAAGAAAAACAGACGGTAGCGTAGCGTGGTTTCTTGCCAAGGCTTAATTCAAAGATACTGTGTGCGTTGTGCAGTTTAAAAAAGCATCTGATATTGATGGGATGCTCCGCTCGTGCCCGCCTGTGCAGTCTTGTTGATTAAACAAGTATATCGATTGTTAGAAACTCAGTTCGATACAACAAAAGGTGGAAACCACACAAAATAGTAGCAATGGTTAGACATGGGTGTATCCTGAATTTGAATTTTGTTATTAATGATTCACTAAGATAACCTCGATAGTTGCAGCGAGTTTAGAAGATATTGCTGATTGAACTGTGTTGATAGACATACGTCCAGGGTGCAACAGCGGACTATTCAAGTATAAAACGAGACAAATAATAATCTAACAAGACTTATGGGTAGTGTTCCTGTCTTGCTCAATATATACCTCTCATCAAGCATAAACAGTCAGAACAGACCCGGTGGTTTGGTTTGGTTTGATTTAATTTGGTGTGCATGACTTTGATGCCTGAATCTCCCAAGTCAGACGTCAAGCTCTTCATCAAAGACATCGAAAAATCTCCTACATATAGTATCAACTGCAAAAGAAAACTTCCGAATCATAAGGAACCAGCAAAGTCCGTGACCGGTTAGTATGACTCGGTGACACAGCCCCGCAAGAGAAACCGGGTAAGCACTAAGCTGTAGTGCTCACAATAGATACGTAGCTATTGCTTAGCGGAGTTAAAGTCAGAGAGTAGGGAAAAGAAAAAAAAAAGAAAAGAAACAGAAGATGAAATTTGCCCTGATGCTGTGAGAGTGGATGAATTTAACAAGTCATCTGGCTGTGGTTGGCCCGAACGGATTTGATCGGGGTCAGGTGGCGTACATCTTCAGGCGGCGCATCGACGGGTGCCTACATCATTCATGCAACCAACCTTCAAGGCGTAGTACAGGTGCGACTTTCAAGTGTCGATCCCATGAGCCTCACGCCAGTCAGATGGCTGATTGTGGATTTACCAACGAGTGGAGATGTTCCTGGTGGGAGTTAGTGTGAAGAGTCAGAAAACCGAGTCATTACAACGACAAACTTGATGATTAGGTCAAGCAAGGTCACGTGCAACACATACCAGTAATATTCATGGATTTCGAAGCAGACAAGCATGTTTGTCTTTTTTACGCTTGCATATTTTGTTTCGGTTTGAAAGAAAGCCCCGGAAATTCAAGCACAGCCTCGAAGAAAAGCTATGAAGTTACGAAGATACGAAATTACTGGTACCAAATCTCCTGCTCGTTGTTAGTGACACAATACACGAGAAGTTCGATCAAGAGAAATTACTGAATGTCATTCCTTTGTGAGTAAATTTCATGTACAAGAATTGGACCACTAATGAACTGCTACTAAAATTCTTTGACATTGGAAGTCTCCTTACTATACCCTTCAACCTGCCAAATTTGTCACCCGTTTATTGGCACTGGCTGTAGTAAGGGTTGAAGTACTTGCAGGTATAAGGAGACTGGCAAGTGGTAGGACCGTTCCAGCCAATACCTCCACACTGGCCCCATTCAGCAGATCCAGAGCCAGATGAAGGAGGGGGGGAAGAGCTGGAAGTCGGAGGAGTGGAAGTAGGGGTGGTGCTGGTGCTGCTGGGAGGAGGCGTGGTGCTTGTGCCCTTGCTGAGCGAGATCTGGCCCGAACCGCTGCCGCTCCAGCTCTCAACTGCCATGACCTGGTAGTTGTAGGTTCCCAGGGTCAAGCCGTGCGAAGCCCATGCCTGGAAATGGTTCTCGATGGTGACGGTGCCGCTGCTGCGGGGAGTCTGGCGGATCGAGATGTATTGGTTGAAGGTCGACGTGCCCTGAATAGAGGGCTGGTTGACCTGCTGGTGCTCCCAGATGTCGTAAGTGCCACCGTCACTTTCAACCGTGCCCAGGTGGGTGCCCACGGTCTGGTAGCCGTCGTGAGTCTCCATGATGTAGTATTCCACTAACGGGTTGGTGAACCAGCCGTAAACGGCGAGGATACCGACACCCGACGCGGTGAAAGAACCGCTGTAGGTGATCGGGCTGATTGGAATGGTCAGTGATGGTCAAGTTGATAGAATACAAACATGGCAATTCTATCGGAATAAGAGGTGGTCAGACTTACTTGGAATCACCGGGTTGCCAGCCAAGTCCAACAACAAAGTCACCCTGGGTGTTGTAGTTGACCGAGAAAGATCCAGCGGCCATATTAGGGCTGTATTGGACATTGGCACCACCAGCAATGTAGTCTTGGTTGTAGTTGACGGCCTCAGCACGGCGAGCAAGATCTACAAAAGTGACGTTCTCATCTCGAATATCAAAGGTGACCGGCTCAGCGGCAGGAAGCGCATAAGCACCTCCAGCGACGAGGGCTGCAACAAAGACAGAAGAGAGACCCATGGTTGAATTCGAGGCCTTGGTGTTTGATCAGATATTCAGGTTTGATGTTCTGTCTAAGAGAGAGAGAGAGAGAGAGAGAGAAAAGGCGAGAAACAACTTTCTCCACGCGGCCTATTTATACCGGAAAGAAATGAAGATATACTCTATCTCGTTCTATCACGATCAGCCGAAACACATTTAGCCGTCTGTTTCTTGGACCATGCAGACAATTCGATTTATCCACAGCGGGGTGGTAAAACATCCAAGAAAACGGTGAAGCAAGACCTCTGGCGATGTTAGCCATCAAGGCATGATCTGCGACAGTAAGTGGTTCCTAGGTACCCGCCAAAGAAACAATCCTTCACTCCGAAATTAAAGTATAATGTTAAAGTGTTTAGTCTCCATTAGGGCGTTCTTTTCCCCACGATGCGGGGATACATCCCTACAAGCTCACCCTGGAGGCAAATTGCAAATTGGCAAATTAGCAACTTGGCAAATTGCCTCTTCTCCCCTTTGGGAGAGACTTCCTAGCTTTTAGAGTCATCGACGAATCATTTGACTTGTTAGTTGAATTTCGGCAGTTGTGAGCCCCAGATACGGCATGCCTCTATTTATCCCGAATCCCTGCTCTTGTCCTGTCCCTGTCTTTCTGATGCCAATGGGCGGAAGTGATCAATGTCGATGCTGGAAGCTAGAGCAATTGAGATACTACCTAGGTGCTTATGCGTACCTACGATTCAGGCAAAAATAAACATTGCCGCAGTCCCGAGGTCCAACGACTATCCGGGGAAGTAACCCTGGTCAAATACATCATCTAGCCTCTGCACCTGCATAATTGCATATTAGGTATGTATTTCCGGGTCTATTCGTTCTACCGACATTAAACGACACCGCTTCTGGCTGGTCCGGATGAGTGACTGGCATTTTCCAAGGTGGCATCGCAAAGAAACTAGTGCCATAGCGGAGGGGGACAGGCTAACGGGATGTCGGGAGGGTACATTTGACTCCAAAGACAGGCTGAATATTGATGGGGGCATTCCGGTATGGAACGTTACGGGGAGTGTCGGTGAAACGAGCAGTCGTGTTTCGACTGAGATAGACCTACTGATGGTTCGCATTTCAATGATTTCTACCTATTGGGACGATGGTCCAGGCCAGACCAGATCAAGGAGTGGAGGTCTTTTCGGAACTTAGAAGATGTCTACCGAGTGGCAGTC
The DNA here is from genome assembly GCA_002916415.1 of Talaromyces borbonicus. Classification (NCBI taxonomy): domain Eukaryota; kingdom Fungi; phylum Ascomycota; class Eurotiomycetes; order Eurotiales; family Trichocomaceae; genus Talaromyces; species Talaromyces borbonicus. Next base: position 1,695,509 of record NBSA01000012.1, read on the forward strand.
TGTCAGATTTATGAGAGTATTGGACTTGGTTCAATTATGCATTGTTGTGTCTAGATTTAAGTTTGACCTAGCTCATTTAAAGGCCAAGTCCATCATGTGAAGAACATCCGACCTGACTGTTTGTGAAGAGATGGAACAGCCGGCTGGATCCGCAGGCCCTAAGTGACCTGAACAGAGGTAAAAAGCCCAAAGGAACAAGAGCAAAATAATGCATTCCGGATAATGCGATAATGTTCATGATCCTGACAGAAAGCCCACTCTGTATTTCATGAATATAATCATAATTGTTCTTGATGATTACTTCCCTCAACAAGACCCAAACTCAAGCCAAAACACCTCTTCTACTCTGTAAGTAGCGGGGTTTCATCCCTTTGGAGCTCCTCTCCACTACCTAGGTAACAGCCATTATGAAACACATTGAAACACAATGAAACACAGCATCATATCAGCTTTACACATCAGCCAAGCCAGCTTGGATAAAGTCAGAAATTAGATTTACCCACATCTGTAATGACTTCGTAGTTGATACTCTCCTCATTACCTAGGTAGCTAGCTAGGTAGCTAAGATGATGCAATCCATATGCTCATCAGATCCACGCATTCCGGCTATTTTGGGGTCTACTCTAAATTCACGTTTCATGCCTCGATCTTGGATCATTCCACAGGGTTTCAGCCGGAAGAGAATACGGGCCGTATCTAGTCGTTCTTTAAAACGTAGTTATCAAGAGGTCCCACTCAAGTTGAATTCAGGGCTCTTAGAAGAGCGCATCTGTATCCTGCTCTTAGAAGGTGTAAAGATGCTAGTAGGAATTTTGCCAGATTATGCAGTTATCTTGTAGAGAAGGCCAAATGCCGTCGTTCCTACACAACCTTGGAAATGCACTACTCGGTTTCTTAGCTGAGTACATGATGGGATCGACTGCTTTTCAAGTACAAGTTAATTTTACGCGTGGGGCTATACAATGGAAAGCCGTAATGCCTGAATTATCTGTTGAATGATGTTTGATGTGAACTTTTCTCCAATTGTAGTCACTTCAGAACGCCAAAAAGCTAACTATGCCATAGAATGCATGACTTAACTCAACAATTTAGTCGTGAAGTGAGTAGGTATCGAGTAGTAAGTACTGCGTTCTCACTACGGTACGATACGCTCATCTTCATTGACTCGAAGTTCGACAACTGGCAGATCTTCATCGCCGTCACTGACGGTACCAATATCATCTACAACAGAGGGATATCTTGCAGTGTCGTGAGTCGCATCGGCATCGGCATCTACATCCACATCCACATCGACATCGACATCAGCATCGCGGACAAATGATTGTTCCAAATCACTCATATCTCCACCTCCCACTGCCTTGTTACTATCGTAATCCTCATCGTCGTCATCATCATCGTCTCCCTCTGCGTCGTCAAAAAGCCCTCCGTCATCAGCATCCGACACCGCGGGTCCCGCAGTGATGTTGTCAAAGGACCATGCGGGTTGATCCATGAGAGAAAAATTCGAAGAACCCTGTTGATGCTTCTGCTCGTAAGGCGGCAATTCTTCGCCGTCGCTAGAATCAATCTCCACGCTCTTGACTCGGACCCCGGCTGGCAAACCACCAACTCCCGCTTGGTGAGCTGCTCCGACTCCGGCTAAGGCGCTCGTAGACCCATTGCGGGAGGAGTCCACGAGGCGCTTGCCTTCCCCCGACTGCGACGACGCTTCTTCGCCTTCGATTTCGTCTTCTTCGTTATCGGAGTTGGCTCGCGTTGAAGCCTCGGTGATTTCTTGCAATAGCTTGCCTCCTAATGGGCGATCTGATCGTCGTCGATAGAACAAGAGATATGCAGCGGTTGACACAACTTTGGCAGGGTTGATAGCCTTTGAGACGTGAGAGTCTGCGTGAAAACAAAGTTAGTTCGATGACCTGAGAGATTGTTTTGGAAAAAAGAAAGGGAGAAACTCACCATTATACTCATTCCATTCGTTCGTCAAAAAATTCTTTGCATAGGCCGTGTAATGACCCCCACCAAGACCACCGTAATGGTTATCAACAGCAAATAAATCATACAAGAGACTCTCGCCAGGTTCCACAGATGCGACGCGTCCGTTCAGATCGAGTCCCTCGATAGGAAAATCTACCAACTCGTCGATCTTGTCGCGGAATCCACGACTGGCGCTGAATCGTTTCAAATGAATGACGAGAATATCCGGCGTTTTCCACAACTCGAACTTCTTGCTTGCTCGCCGATGTTCCTTGCATCGCGGGCAGTACCAAGCGTCGTTTTCTGAAAGAATCTCTTCGCGACCAAACTCATCCAAACATTGATCTAACGAAAGACCTTTCTTTCTGCGACTCGCCCGTTGCGCGCGCTTTTGAGCGAGATCTGGATCAGGAAGATGCTCTACATTCGTCCACGTCGGCGCACCTCGCAATTCATTGCGATCCTTCTGATCGGCCCCGAAAAGTCCATCGTAGGCTGTCTCCTTCCAATCTAACACGATACCCTCGCCAGGACGAATGTAATAAGTCGGCTCTTCGTCCTGAACGGTCTCGACCGGATGCTGTGGTGGTTTCGACACCGCGTTCAGCTCATCGTCAGAGTCGCTACTGTCGCCGGTCGCAAATTTACTCCATTCTGTCGACGAACCACTGTTGCGAGACGCTCGAGAATCTTTTACTGGTTTCACCGTATTGATTTCGTCGTCGCTGCTGATGGGGGTTTCGGTATTTTCCTTTTCGTGTAGCTTGTTGCGAATCGCCGCCGCCTTTGGTTTCGGCTTGGGTTTCGGGGTGCGAGATGAGATGAGCGGGTAAGTCGTGTGGTCGTCAACAGATGAAAATCCTAGAGGAATGACTTCGTTTCGAGTTCGAACGTATCGCATTTCAAATAAGTTCCGGAAACGCATGGGAGGAGCCTTGGTGTTGGACTTCTCTTTTGCTGGTTCATCTGTCTGACGATCCTTGACGTCGCCGACATCCTCCATAGAAACATCAACCAGGCCTTCTTCGCCTTCTACAGACGAGGCTTTGATCTTTGAATCAGAGTCGTTACCGTCGTCGTCTTCAGTCATGATCACGCCGTCAGAGTCCGCATTATCGTCCTGGAAATTCTGCTCTTCGCCTGCACTCTCGTGCAGGAAATCCCGCGTAGTCAACGTCGCCACTTCTTGCAGAACCTTGCGCAAGATGCAATCGTAATTCTGCGCTTCCTCACGATTCACGACGATGAACGACGGCGCTCCGAACATTTGCTTCGATCCCGAGCGGGCCATTGATTTCTGCACCCGATTGAAGACTGGCACGAGAAGTCGTTCGGCGCGAGGAGAGTCGATGGTCGGCACATCTTCGTGATCCGCATTACTGAAAGACGAGATATAAGATGTCTTCTTGGGTCGGTCCGGGTTGTAATTGGTAGGCACTGTCTCAACTTCAAAGATCCCGATATCGTCCGATGCGGTAATATTGCTATCGGCAACGGTACTGGTGTTGTCGAATAATCGGTAGAACTTGTGTTTGTAGACCTCGGCCATGATCAAACGCCGTGAATCTGACCCGGCTTTTTGGGCCACAAGCTCCTTCAAGGCCTTGATGCTCGCATTCTTGTCGATTTCAACATCAATGAGAACAGGCGGTTTGTGCAGAGGGAAGAAAAAAATGTCTTTTGTCCAAAGATTTTCAACAGGGAGCTGTAAAGTGAGGTTGTTGAAAGGATCGAATATAATGCTGACTTTATCACAAACAGGACAATGAAGTGTTGATTTGTACATTCCGGCAAATAAATCTGTAATAACCGAGTCATTTCGAGCCTTATAAATCTCCCAACACCTGTCCGCAAAGGCTTTCAAGGCTTCTTGATTATGTACCATCTCGTCGGTAGAGTCCGGTTTCTCAATGTACGGCTTCTTTTGGATGCGATTAAGATCTTCTTGCAAGCCATCCAACAGGAAGAGTACGAATTCCTGCGAGTCCTGCTGTCCATATCCAGAAAATGCAGGTCCGTATCGGCCGATTGTATGTTTGAAATGTCTTGGAGAGAAAGATGCCGGGCCTTCGTCATAAACTGCATGCAGCAGGCTTGCGTACGCTTTGGCAACGTCTCCATTATGCGAAAGCGGATTGCTTGGGTTGAGGTCTTTCTTATAGTAATCATCTATGAAAATTTGTCAGCACATCAAGAAAACCCAGCCCGACAACAATAACCAATATTTGATCCGAACGCACTCAGAAAATATAATGTCAATTCCTCAACACTCCGCACGCATTGCAATGCGGACGCCATGTAGCATGTGTTTCCAAGATTTGTAAATCCAGTATTGCCCTTAGGTCGGCCGTCTTTCTTGCGACCTCGAACAGGTTCCGAAACAGGAGTGGCTCGACCAGCGGCAGTTGTAGTGTTTGCCAACCCAGTTTTGGATTTTACCTTGTTGGCTGCAGGTCGGTTGATTCCCGGGATAGCGAGACGATTCAGCGCAGATTTGGATGCGTCGGAAACCCATTCACCACCACCGGGACCGCCGATTTGTTCTTCTAAAACGACCACGGCATTATCGCCCAGACCGTAGTGATCGAGGGTAGAGTTGCCGTTATATTTCTCGTTGTTAGTTTGGTCTTTAGCCTCTTCGATCAGTTCGCGATGCGTATCGGACAGTGACGAGAAAGTGTTGACGTCTAACACCAGATTGTTGCCAGCATTAGCGACCAGCGTGGCTCCGGGGGCAGGAGAATTGCTCCGTGAATGTGCCGGTGTTATAACGCCGGACGTCTGCGTACTACTAAGACCATCCAGCACCCTCCAAACGCGGACTTTGGTTTCCATGTCAATATGTGCTAACTGCTTAGCCTGCCTCAACCATTTCTGGAAATTTGACTGTCTACTAGCCAGAAACCTGACAGGCGGCGCACTCTTGTCTCGCAACGCATGATGAGAAATCCCAGCCGTCGATCCGGGTAATTTATGTACGGTATAGATGGGCGGGGATATCTCGTACTGGATGTTCGTCGCGCCACCTTCGCTTGTATTATGCGCATATCGAACAATCACGGGCGAATGATCAGCTACTCCGTACCACTTCATGATGAGATCCCACGCATCTTGCGGCACAATCTCGAAATCCTCGTTTATCTGCAGACCAGGACGCAAGGGAACAAAAGTCTCGCCTGCTTCGTCCTTGAAAACAAGCGACGGATCAGCGTCCAGCACCAGATCTGAATTATCCACGGGGCCTATCTCGCCCTCGGCAAACTTCTTATCAATCGATTTGGTGGCGGCTTCCTTGGACAATGTGCGGGCTAACACTCGGTTGAGCCAGTTGTACGATAAAACGTAGCCCTTTTGTTTGTCTTGAGGTGGTCGCTGGGCCAGCTCCAAGACTTGCTGGACCTGATCGTCGATTGACGGAAGTTCTGCGGTGGTCGATGTTGAGCCGAACGAAGAAGAATGCTTTGTCTCTGTTGCTGTCGGAGGCGTCGTGGCGGCAGGACCGGCACTGTTATACGCTGACATGCTCGAGGGACTGGGATACACAGAATCCGAGTCGCCCGTGTTGATGGGGCGGCTGGTAACCGCTACATCTGCCATTTCGGCATCTCCATCGGCACCAATCATGTCTACCGAAGTTGCTCTTCGCTGAGTCGGTCGAGAATCACTATCATCCATCTTGAGATCTGGGATATTAACACCACCACCACCAGTACCACCGCTAGTATTATTGTTGTTATTGCAAGTTCCGTCTGGATTTTCCATCTCCACGTCTTCCGATATTCGATCGTCTTGGTTCATCTGAGACATTCGACGTTTGACGCCGGGCGAGGAGGAGCGGCCTTCGTGGTCCTGCTGATGCTGGTCTTGCTCCGAGCTAGACATATCGGTCGCGTGGTCGCTGTCCAGCGAAAGACCTGCGTAGGCAGCAGACGGCGAGAGGTCTGCGTGCTCCGGTGTAGGGGCACGGACGGTATACAATCGAGAACTGGAAACACCGAGAACCTCCTGTTGAAGATGCGCGGGGATGTAGCGTGGTGACTGAAGTTGAAGTTGTGGCAAGGAAGGCGGAGGAGGAACAGATGAGGCGGGAGGCGCTGGAACAGGGAATGAAGACGCGCCAGATGGATTCCCCGTGTGATGATGATGAGCAGTATGATTATTAATATTATGAGAATGTTGATTCTGCAACCCTGTGCCGTGAGATTTATCTTTTTTGTTTTGCTTGTCTTTAGGCTTCAGTTTCGATTTCAACTTCGACTTCAGCTTCGAGTCTGATCGAGAGTTCGAGTTCAGGTTCGAGTCTTGTCTATTGTTTTGTTCAGAGTAGTCAAGCTGTGCAGTATCGCGTTCCTGTAAAATTGTGCCGTGACGTCTATCGGACTTATTCTTCTTCTTGTTGTTGTCCTTCTGGTCGTTGTCCGAGTCGGCGGCGTGCCTGGTCTCGGAACCACTGGATGACGATGAAGACGCCTTTGGATGTCGGCGAGGCTCTTCCACGACCTTGCGACGCTTGATGGAAGACGTCGTGACGGGGAGCTGCTCACGTCGAGTGGCAGCTCTGGAGAGTTTTTTTTTTTCTCGAATTATAGACAAAAAGAAAAATAAATAAAATAGATAAAGAATGCCAGGTAAATAGTATGCAGGAGAGTGAAAGAGGAAAAGGTGAAAGAGAAAAAAAAAGGTCCTCCCCCACAAGCCGAGAACCACACCAAAGGAAGAAAAACCTTAAGACACTACGACCACCGCAGTAGGAGTATCCGGAAATGCATTCAATGGCCCAGAGAATAAACTTATGATTTGGCCAGGATCAGGATGTGATGGTTGGAATAGAAAGAAAAAAAATGGAGGTTTAAAAAAATGAAAATGTGGAGAGAGAGAGAGAGAGACGAGCAGGGCGTCAGTCCCAAAAACGGTTGGTAGAGATGAAAATCCTTGCGCCAAAAAGCCCAAGTAGATAAAAGATCGACCTCCAGGGCTAAGACAGTGCCACCACCACAAGGATTTCCAAAGAACTTAAGAAATGGCAACAAAAGCATTGACTTTCAATATATACCGGTGCAGTCACCAGAAAATTGAACAGTTTACGAGCTTGCTTGTGAAATTAATTATAGATTGTAGAAACATTCCTGTTAAGAGTCAATTGCACTTGGATCAAAAGTCTTCATCGGCAAGGACAAAGTAAGTATTATTTAGGCCAACCGGCTATGGATACGGCGATACACTTGGCAACCCTAGCAGACAACCTTTATACAAGTAATTTAATTCGATGCTTCTCGCAACATAGCTCTAGCTCTATCTCGCAACGATTTTGTCAACCTCGTCTTTGGCTTCCGTCCATGTTTCGAGATTCTTCCGCGCCCAATCTAGATGACATCGAGCGTAGGCGACCTATAAAGAAAGAGAAAAGAAAGAATTGACCGTCCCGTTAGTTTTGAGAGTTCATATACTGGAAGACGTAAGACTGAGAATACAACTCACCATGTATCGCCGGAGATCCTCCTCCTTGTCCTTCTGGAATCGTTTCAGGTCTTGTAAGACACCGGCACTGGCATCTTTGACGTCTGTCTCTGAAACTTGGAGGGCTTGCTCCAGCTAACCGAAGGAGATGATGTGAGATATGATCATAAAAAGGACGAACTCTGAGAAGATGTATGAGGACTTACCTGCACTAGACTTTCCTTTGTCTTACCCATCTGGTCTCGGCGCGTTCGCTCAGGATCAACGTCTGCAAATCCATGGATCGCGTGACTAATCCGACCAAACAGCTTATTCGTCACAAAATTCCCACTTGGGCTCTTGCGATGAGCCGCAGAAACATCGCGGTATGGATTGGCTTGGCTCGGCGACCCTTGCGGGGAGACTTCGCCGTGTGTTGGAGGGAAATCCGAGTCGGCAGATGCAGCCTCATCCGAGGCATGAGTTGCCTCGTGGTCACCGGACCCGGGACTCGTTGTTGAAGATGCCGAAGCAGATCTGGATGACCTCGTTGCCACAGATGTGGGATTCGCTTGACTCAAATACTGATCGATGCGTTTTGCTTCCTGCTCGCTTCGTTCCAGTGATTCCAACAGAGTCTTCTTCTTAGCGAGCTCATCTCGGGTCATTTCCTCCTGCACCCGTTTGAGTACTCTATATCGTAGGACGCTGCGAACGACGCTCGCAAACTGCGCGCTCTCCCGCATGGGTTCGGCAAAGTTTGCCCCCAACGCCGCCGAAAGCTCTTCTGTCTCTATATACGACGTATCTGCTGCCTGGCCAATGCGCTCAATCGCCGCAGCAACAGTTGGAGACTGTTCCGATAACGAAAAGCCATTGTAGCGAGCACCCAGCTCCATGAGATCTGCCGAAAGTGAGGATAGGTGCGATAAGGTACGGCGATTCACCTTCTCGATGTTTCCCTGTAGCAAAAGCTCGAGCTCTCTTGTAGAGGCTTCGAAGTTGATAAAGTATGGATCGAGATCTTGCTCACTCAGACTCCTGGACGTTGGGGGGAAGCGTCCTAGTACCTGGATTCCAGGTGTCGAGTGCGCCGCAGTCGATGGTGTCTGGCTGTATTCCGAAGGTGATGCCGGGGTACCACTGGCACTTGTAGCGGACGAGGATCGAAGCTTAGCCGAAGCCGAAGGCACAGGAAGCCAGGCATGCGCTGGGGTTGGATTTGCTGGATCAAGAGGCGGGGCCTTTAGGTTATTCTTTGGGACTGACGACGCCGGGTGTGAATGTAAGACTTCATTCTGGGGTTGTCGTTAGTGATACGTTCTCTTGCGAGGGCAATTTTACTCCTGCCTGATAAAGCCGAAAACTCGAAAACATACCCAGCTAACATTGGGATCTAGAAACCGCCACCAAACGCCGTCGTCGCAGACTTCCTTCATCTTTCGACACCTGTTCAAAAACACTCCGAGCATACGTTTGCGTAATTCGATGATAGCGCCATCTTCCTTGGCTTTGGTTGGCTTTGCAGCGTAGTCTGCCATTGTGTGTTTCTCGGGTATCGGCGGAATCACCAGGGTAGGATGCAAATTGACCAACGTCTGTCGTAGCGAGGCAAATTCGGAGTATCGACGACGTACCTCCAGATCCTATATGGCAGATGGTAAATTTAGCCCCGCGCAACTCGCGAAAGATCGTGATGGGAAGAAAAAACATACTCCCGTGCGGATGGTATACACAATGTAACCACCACCTCCCTCATGATTTTTACCGGCGTCGGTGATCAATATAGGCATATCAGGATTCTCGTAGAGTATTTGCTCGATGCGACTATCGTAAACGCCCTTCTTGCGTTTCGAGCTCTGCTGACGGTGAGCCTCGAAATCATTGTCGTCCTCGTCTTCAGTATCGGTCAATCGCGAAACATAATCCGGCGGCTGAGTCGATACGGGCGAGGACGGCGCGGAGCTGTCACGGTCGTAGGGAGCTTTGCAGCGGTAGGAGTATCGAGTTAGCAAGAGGAGCGATAGAACAGCAACAACAACGTCATCGGCGGCCAACTTACGCGGAGAAACAGCTCCAGAGTGCATGGAATCAGACAGATGGCCATCGGGCCGATCAAATGCGCCGTACGGATTATTATCCTCGTCGTTCCACATGGCTTGGTATGATATGATCGACTTTTTGCTCTTATTTGAGTGAGGAAAGCAAGCTGAACAGCACTTCGCGGGTCGAAGCGGCCTCGGCAGTACTCAGTAGTTGTTGGCGTGAGAGGACCAGTCGCCGCAAGCTGCTAGCAGTTTGCTGCTGCCTCAACTTTAGCTTACTGCAGCTTTCGGAACGACGCAACCACAAGGAGCGAAACCGCATTCAAGTTGGTCGGTCTATGGCGGCGAGATCTCGAGTGGGCTGACACGAATGATATAAGGTCCGAAAGGATAACAACAGATGATAAGTCGAATAATCGACCTTGAGTTCAATAGAAGAGAGAACCCTTGTAAGCTAGCATTGGACCGGAAGAGCTGACGACGAGCCGTAAAGCAAAGAAGATTTGACTAGAGTGCGAATATGTTGCTCTCAACACAAAGAGAACAATATAGAACAATAGAGTAAAGTTCAAGAGCAATCGAACTTGGGGAAGAATCGGTACGTCGATCACAGGCAATTCCAAGATAACTAATTAGTTGGTTGAATTGACTATTGACTAATCCGGAGGAATGATGTTTGGTAGAGAGGGACCCGCAGCAGTGGATTAGCTGGGTTGGAACTTGCTTGAGAATTGTTATCACAAGTAGTTAATTATTGGTCGGAATTAGAGGAGTCGATGGAGAATAGAGGATGAATCGGACGAGCGGGTCTAAAAAGAAAAAAAGGAAGAAGAAAAAGAGAAGAAGAAGAAGAAGAAGATGTTGATGAGTGACGATCGGATCAACATCTCTGCCGCGGGGCTGGACGCCGATGGAGGCCTTGTTGCCTTATTGCCTAGGATTTCAGGCGTCTATCTGTATCTATAGGGCTGGGCTGGCTGCCTGGATTTGAACGACCTTCCCTCGTCAAGGAACCCAAGTGAAATCTAGCTTACTTCGGCAGGGAAATAAAGAGACAAGACTTTCATGACTTCTTAGATTATCAATCAGACTATACTTTGAAGATGATCTAGGACAAAATGTGTTGGCATTCCAAGTCAAACAAAGCAGAGAGCAAAAGGAAAAAGAGACGGACGTTTCAGACATCCTAGCTGGAATGGCCAGATGGCTCAACGCAGAAAACAAAGCAGGAAATATGCTTGGGCACAGTCGTGATGAAGGAAAGGTACCAATTTGAAATATGGACCAGGGAGAGGGGGAAACCCTGCGGGCAAGTGATACTGCCCGAGAACGATATAGAAAATCATAGCTTCGACGCGCAAGGACTAGATGCGCGCGGATAGGTTTTGCCGATAGGCGAGCCCCAACCATCAAGGACCTCTTCGAGATTGCCGCAGTAGCTGCGTTCGCCCTTTATATAGTTTGAGGGTCCACCTGGACCCCCCGCAAAGCTCCAGGCGACTATGTTCATGTCGTGGGCGTCATAACTGACGGCTTCCTTGAAGAAAGCCGCGAGTCGGTTGCCCATTACGGGCAAATCATAGCTGTCAAGGCGCAGCGCGTAGAAGGCCACTCGCTTGCAAGTGGCAGATTTCACGTCAATCGTCACGGCGAAAGTGAACCCATGAGGGCGGAAAAAGGCCTTCATGCCTTCGAAGGTCCCGGCGCCGAGAGGGTCGGCGCCGGACAAGCTGACTAAAGAGTCAACCAGTGAATGGCTCAGAGGTCCTGGGACCCAAAAGTAGATATTGACAGTGGCAGAGTGCCAGTCTACTGCGGCATGCCGTACATAGTGCAGGTTCATGGACTTGAACTTGTTTTTCATAGCCCTCAACTGGGCAGGCACCGCGGGAGCATCCAGCAACTTCTCCAGGGGATGTATTCCACCGAGCCATATCCAAGTCTTATGCAGCCCTTCGGCTGTGTCGAAGTCACAGGAAGCAATGGCATTCTCGGTCAGATTTGCCCAGGACAAGATCAGCGGTATCATGATATTTTGGGCGTCCAAGAGGCCGTATTTCAGGGCTGGGGCAATGACGTCCACTTTGCTGCGCTCGTAGAAGCGAAAAGCAATACCGTCTTCCTCACGATTGGTCGCTTTCCAGAGCACGGCACCACGATGGAAGTTCTCTTCATACGCATCGAGGATTTTATCCATGCTCTCGCCGTTGTAGAGGGCGTGGAATTTCGAGCAGACTCGAGATACATCGTTCTTGAATCGGTCTCGATCAAAGGGCACAGTAGACAGAGCTGCTGCGGTAGCCATTCCATCGACATGCATTCTGGAAGAATATAGTCAGACTAAACTTATGAGATGATATGGATAGATGCAGCCTTGGAGGATTCTTGTCGAGCACCTGCCTACACAATACAATCCCGAACAGCGTGATTGTGAAGACATCTGCTCTTCAGAAGAGGGGCAAAAGGAAGCCGGGCGAGGCGAAGAAGATAAAAGTACTTCCCAGGTTTTATGCGGCACAGCCATTTTCAATAGAGGGCAGCCCAGCCAGAAGACGGAAAGATTCTTTGAATCTGGGTCCCAGGCGACTCCATCTGAATGGACAGGATAGTCAGAGTTTGAAGCATCTGAAGCGTTTATTATGGGGCGAAAGAAGATCTTTGTAAAAGGAGGAGGCAAAGGAGGACGCCTAATCATGTAGCTAATTATGCACCTACCTATGTACTTACCTAAGTGTCCTAAATATCCTAAATATCCGAAGAATTCTCAGTATTCTAAGCATTCTAAGAATGGTAATTATGTACCTAATCATGGTAAGTATGGAGAATGGATGGTGTTTCATCGTCATAGAGAAGGTGCTACCGATGAGTCTACTCTTTCCTCGGAGAAGAGAAGAAGCAGAAGAAGAAAAGAAAAAGGCAAGAAGCCACAAATAACCACAAGGGGAAAGCACGACCCATGCGCACGCAAAGATCATACCGGCTGACCTAATTCAGTAGGTAATTGATCTCTTCTCTCTTTTCCCTCTCTCCCTCCCTCTCTCTCTCTCTCTTTCTTCTCATTTGCTTTTCTTCCCTCTAGCTTCATTTTACTGTCTGGCCGTGCCACTTCCACATGCGACTAACCTTGATTGGGATCATGATTTCGACCTTGACTATGACTGCGCGCTGTTCAGTTGCTGGTGAACGAACAGTCTAAATGCATTTGACCATTCTGATTTCTTCAAACCTGTGCAATGATTACGTGGACATACCAGTCTTCATATCTTCAATACGCAGCCTTGACAGACACAAAAGAGATCTCTCCAGCAAGGCATCCTCGATGTTTGTCCGAATGTCATTCCCTTCATGCACCGCAATCCTCTCCTCTCGAATTCTGTACAGTAGTTCCACGCCCGATCTAATTTAGGCTGGCCGCCTGAGAACGAACGCCGCAAAAAGAAACACTCGCCATTGGCCTCTCAACATCCATCGATGGACGTGCCGTCGGAATTGGTATGTACATCGGCGGGACTCAGTGGTTTTTCAAGCCACGGGGGGTATTTTGTCTAGCTACTTCGATTGGAACTATATGTCAATCTGACCGTGGTTGTATTATGGCTACTACTTTAAGGCGCGGCACTTGCATCTGTATACCACGCTGGATCTCGGGATCAACCGCCAAGTCATGCAGCATGGCGGCATCTCACTGTGCCGCATAAGGGCTTTTCGACATGGCTCTCGAGTGCACAGATTACGGTCTGAATTGTCAAGTAATGCACATGATAACTCGTGTCGTACATGTCCACGCGGGAAATTATTTGTGTATCCATTGAAGTCTAACATGGTCTGCTCAAGATGTGTCTAATGTCACGTGGCTCGACGAGCCCTATCTAGGTTCTACCTCTGGTCGTCAATGTTGCTGACTCTGACGACATCTCCATGATAATCGTCTATCTTCATGCAGAGCCTTACAGCTTCCTGTACCGTCGGTCAGCTTGACCTAATTGCGGTACCAGACCATGCCAGCCTTTTCAAAAGGAGTGAGCTTCTTCCAAATGAGCTTCTCTGGCAGGGGAAATGTCGGCCTTGGTCGCCTCGCGGGTATGGGCATTGGTTTCGAGCGAGGAATGTCAGAGCCCAGAGGGATATATGGCATTGAAGCTTGTGAATCAGGTGTAGAATTGACTGCTATTTCTCTCCTGTGGTTCCGAGCTTGACGATAGGCAAGCTTTCTCTGACGACGGTGACCCTTTTTCTGGATCGACTTTGTTCGACAATGGGAATTCCCTTGTCTCCAATTGCCGCTGAGAATAGTGTATTGCATTGGCGGAGATGCTGGTCTAGCTTCGGATTGATGAATTTGCCCGCCTTCTGTAGGTAATGTAGTGATAGAAGCTTGCTGAACATCCGCCTCGTATCGTGGAAGGAGCTCTCGATGGTCTTTCTTGTGCTGTTTCAACCATTCCCATGAATTCGACCATGAACCAATCCATGGATGACTCTCCTTTGGAATCAGAGGTGTTTTGGTATTAGGTTCAATCGATATAGTTTCAATGGGGTCAACGGAGTGGTTTTTGCGACATATGAGCACAAATAGGTAGAGAATAGTCGAAGTGGCTAGAAGCAGGACGATCGCAAGCATTACCAAAGATGGTAACATCTTTACAGGCTGTAACGCTTGTGTATTTCTTCCCTCTCTAGAATTTTTCTTGCGGCAGCCCTGGAGCAAGGCGCGACTATCAGATCTAGCACCCAAGTCTAGTTGCAAGTCGACTGCACCGGTCCACGAAACAAATCACAGCCTCAATATCGAAGAGCAGCTCTGTGACGATCATCGAAGTGGAAGAATTTGATGGAAAATGAGCGAGCTAAGATGTAGATGAAAACTTAGAGAAATTGATCTGGATTATTCAAGACATCCAAGCCAGACTCTATAAGGACAACAGTCGACATGGAAAGGTTGCATTGTTCGGAACCATCCTTCAGATCATCATCTATCAACGTGACATACAAAATCTAAAAGCTGGACAATGCCGTTACGCCTTGACGAATGAACTCATGAAACAACCCGCCTACCAAAACAATGAACACCTGCCACGGTCCTTCTTTCAACATGGGCAGACAGAAAGGACCAGACACAAGTCGAATGACTAGTTATGGAAAGGTTTTCTTCCATCTTGGTGGCTCATATCTAGATTGCAGAATACGCAGATTCGATTCTGAGCAGCCAATGAGGATGCAAGGAAACTCTCTGACCTTTTTCATAAAGCGCCTTCAATGCTTTTTCGAGAAGTCTTTTCTCTGATTCTTCGGTCCTCTGAATCAGTAGCGACGCAACGCTGAACAGCAAACAACCCAAAGTGTACACGTCGGGTTTGGAGCTCCAGCCAAGAACGTCGTCTGCCTTGTGATTATCGTCTTCTGTCGAAGATACGGACGATGGCGAGACTTTGTCGTTGAGATACCCTAGACCGTCGCTTACCCAAGCCGTAAGTCTGTTGATAGTTGACGAATCATAAACAGCCGGATCCATCTGAGTGAGACATTTCGTCCACACATCGATCTCACGAACTTCATCGATGAAGAGATTCTGTTTCTCTTCCTCAAACAAAGCAAGACTCTCCCGCGCATAGTCGTCAAACAAATTTGCAAACGACTTTAAGCTTATTGGCGACTTATTCTCGATGAGCGCATTTTTCATTAAGCGCGCAACACTATAAACGAAGAGAGTCGGTTGCCGGGAGTAAGTGACGGTGATGAATTGAACAAGACTCTCGCTAGCAGGCACAGAGCCGAGAATGACCGTCTGATCGGGGAATATAGCTGAATGGGAAAGGATCCGCGAGGCTATTGGTGCTGAGAGCGAGCGAAGCTCGTCATCGTCGTCGTTGAGCATGTCGTATAGTATAAGGTAAAGCTCGAGAGATGCCGGCGACGTATCGGCGGAACCATCAGCTTTGCGGAGGATCCGACTAAATGGCTTGAGGGACATGATTGCGGACCATCGAGCCGAGTAGACCTGTTGACAAAAGCATTAGATTCATCAGAAAGCACAAAAAGCAAGAATGGACTTGAGAGAAAGGAATTACGAACTGTTTGTTCACTCAGTGCAGATCGCAACGACACGGCCCAGCGTCGAAGAGCTCGTGAATCAAGCCCTCCTTGCTCTGTAATTGCGTCTCCTCCTGCATAAGAAGAATATTTCAACGTCATCAAAGACCCTTGTAGCCGAAGAACATTCTGGGTAAGTTCTCTGCTCCAAACAGTTTCTTCAGACTGCATCGAAAGATGATCAGAAACACGGGCCCATTTGCTCGGAAAATCTACTTCAATATCCCTTTCGAGAGCATCTTCCAAAATCTCTGCAAGATTAAGCGCCGCGCATGCTTTGACGTTCTCTTCGTGGAAACTCTGAAGTAGGATGAGGAGGTAAAGAGGAAGAAATCCTTTTTGTGCCTCGTAGCTACTGAAGACGGTTCGTATACGATCGAGAATCCAACAGGCGGCATCGCTGTCGACGGCGGAAAGATCGAAGAACGGGCCCATCAGCCCCGCCGGAGAAGTCTCTTCGTTGTTATGATCAGATGTAGAGCTATTCATGGCTAAGGCATTGTTTAGAATGAGACACCAAGTAAGTGAACGACGGAGCAATGATTCGGCTCGCATTCCATTTGCCCTGCTTGGGGATTGAGGTCCGCCGTTGACTAATTCCGCGAGGCCATATTTGAGAGAGTATCGTTGAATAAGATCGTTCACAAAACGCGTTATCCTAGAGATAACTACACGTAGTCATCCAATGGATTATCAGTGGTAGATCCAGCGTGTGGCAGCCCTGAGCCACGTACCTTGCCCGTCGGAGTTTATGTTACTCTCCATCGCGTCGATCAGAAGGTCAAACAACGTTGTCTGAGCAAGTGGCGATCGCACGTAAGGAAAGAATCCAGTAAAGGCCTTGTGAACGGCCAAAAGATTATTTTCAATGTTGTCTGAAACAAATCAGTCTCGAAGCTCGTATGAATCGCGGAAAAAGATATTGCTTACAGCTCCAATGATTTGAATGCCACACTCTCAGCAATGCGAAGCGTGCACACAGTAATATACCGTGTAGATGGTTTTGTTTTAACGGTTTCAAGTCTTGCTTCATCAATCCATCTACAGACGATAGCAAGTCACTTACACGAAGAAGCGACGCATAGACTCTAGCTGCCTGCTCACGTACAGCCCAGATCTTACTCTTGACGTGATTCACAACCAAACCACGGAGTAAATCGTCGTCAGCATCATCAGAATCAGACGGTATCTTTTCAGTAATGACTTCCAAAGCCGGAAACACTTTCTCAGTCTCGTTCGAGACCAGCAATCCGCGCTCGGCCTCCTGCTCGTTGTCTTGTCGACCAACTTCTGCCGATGTAAGCAGTTGAGCCAGAAGTTGAGTTAAACCTTCGTATTTGGAGAAAGAAAGTGTCATGTTCGGTTCGACACCGGATGCTCCGCTAAATCCGAACTGCACCCCAGGCTGCCGAACGCACATCCTATTCATCGAGGCATGGAAAAGCATCAATCCGCAATTTCGAATTGCCCATCTGTTATTAAGACTCTAGTTAGTCGTCTTGCTCGTGTTATATTCGGACAACGCGTAACGAAGGAGTTTCTTCATACATTGGAGAGCTAAGAGACTCTGCACCAAGTCGGAAAATCGACATGATGTGACGTTCTGTACAAGAAGCCAACTTCGCATTCGCAAGAATGTCCTTTAGGCAATTCATCGCGTGGACTTGTGGCAAAGAAAGCTCGTTATAGCTGGACGCTTGAATCGCCGGTGAGCTAGCTATATTTCGTAAATCCGTCATAATCTGCTCAAACAACTTGTTACCAGATTTCGCAATGCAAATGCCATTTACAAGAGCGGGGAGACCGGCTGATCTCCGAGTTAATTTCGATGCTTGTTGTTGTATCATGTTTAGAGAATCCTGCAGACTGATTAGCAAGTGACAATATTTATGAAGCTAGGAAAACTCAATCATCTCACCTGGTACCAGCGATTGGGCAGGAGAGAAATCTCAGGATCTGGACTCTTCGCGCATCGCAGACAGCAAGCTGCAAAGGTCTGTGCTACAGAAGTGAAAGCGCCCCTATGTCTTAGTTCTGACAATTGAACAAAGCTTAGTGAACCTATGACCTCATAATCTGCTCGTTGCATGCCCTGGTCTGTTTTCGTAGGTGAGTAAGTAGGGTTTTCAACGATAGCATGCAGTAGAATACTACAAGCGTATTCATCAGCAACGTCCAATTGACCTGCAAAAGTTAGGATCTATCGACATACCTGGAATCTTTCAGAGCTCGCCACGAATAAGATAATAGATCTTTAGGCCCCACCATGAAATCATCAATGAGCTCGTCAGTATGGCCTTCGGGCGAGTCTATGCATAAAACGGGCTTGACTTTCGTCCAAATGTTCTGGGATACAGCTACAATTCGATCGTGCACTGCCCGCCATGATGGACCATGTTCGTCCACCCAATTTGCGAGGGTGGCATAGAAGTGCGGAGTTGCCACAATATACCTGTGATAACAAAAGATTAGCCTGCTGTCCTGCAGACGCATTGATCTTATACTCACCTCAAAGCAGAAGTGTGTCCATGAAGCGGCGCATCGCGAACCGACGACTGAAAAATTCCAGTCTCCTGGGAAAGCTTAAGCTCCAAGCGTTGCAGTATCTCATTTACGATGCCGAATTTTGTGAGGAACCAAGGATCATTGCGGTTGTGAGGGGCCCCATCTTTGGCTGTAAAGTATAAAGAATAGTAAAGTCTGGCAACAGTATCTGCGTGGTCTGCACGGCTTGTCCTGCTAGCCAGCGATTCAGCCTTTTCCAAAGCCACCTTCAATCGCTCTGCAACATTGAGAGTACCCATGTCGCTATGTTTGTTATTTGTATGGATAAGCTGCTTTGGGAAAAGGCCAATGAGGTATAATGCCGTTGCTCTGACTTCGTCAAATGGGTCGAGCAGCAGATCAACAAGTAACCGAAAGAGACTTTGGCGCAATATATCTATTTTGTAGCGCCAGAGAACTTGGTCTTCTTGAGGCACATGACAAGCATTTGCGTCGACTCCAGAATTGAGAAGCAGCGATATCGATTTGAGTGCGGATATATGGCGTTGATAGGAAGCAGTTGGGAGTAGTTCTCCTTCCAGGAAATTGGCATAACGCTCCATGAATATTTTACTGTCTTTGCCTTCCCTTTCCATAAAATCCTTCTGTGCTCCTGGTCCACGTAGTCGTATAATCAAGGAACGCATCAGATGCATTGTCTCCTGGCGAATATATGAATCAGAATCAGCGTGTATGGAGTGCATCCCAGCCAGTATGCTGTTGAGGGCCTTGGCGGATATTGGTTTAGACATGACTGGTGCTGTAATTAAAAGGGAGAGAGCCAAAAGTCTGACTCGAGGTTCGTTATGAAGTAAGAAACGCCCGAGTATATCACTTTCTACAATCAAGACGTCTTTGGGGTCCGCGTTTCTCGTTGCTGCTGTCCGACTTTCGAAGTCTGCTCAAATTATTAGCGATATTGATACAATCAAGAAATGACGGGTGAAGTACGTACGGTCTTCATGAACAAAGCCAATTTTCTTGCCTATTCCTAGAGCTGATAACAGAAGAACAAACTCATCCACAGTTCTTTCACCTTGCATGTTTCCCGAAAGCACAAGATCCAAAGGCAGCTCACTGATAAATGCTCTGAAAGCTTTGATATCCGATTCCAAAAGCGGAAATAGAACAGAGCGGGAGTATTGTTCTAAAAAGTCCAGATTTTGAAGCATGACATGCTTTGTTGGCTGTATCCAGCTTTTCACGGGAAAGCAGCTGACCCCCGTATTTTGACGCTCTAGTTCCGCGTTTTTGAATATTAAAGCTGTCAAAGCACCACCTGTAGACATAAATCCTTGATCTTTTGCATGAATCAGAATGGCCAGGGTGAATATTGCAGCAACACTGTGCTTCATGTTGTCACTGGTATCAATGTACTGCAAGGCAGAGCCCTGGAATTGCGATATATCAAGGGATATTGCTTGACAATAGCCGATGTATAAAGGTTCCCATTCGTCGTAATGCTTTACTAGCCAGTCATGGAATAGTGACATCAATGTCGAAGTAGTCATTCCGCTCTCCTTCATCAGTCTCTCCAACGAAACCAATGAAGGTTTTAGTCGTGACCTAGGTTCAGCCAAGATAAAACCGGGCATGATCTTTGCGATAACACCCATATATATTCGATGAGCCTCGGCATCATCTGGATGATTCTTCAACAATTTGAAAAGACCACTCAGCACTTGTTTCATTGGCTTGGGCGTAGCGTCATCGAATCTGGTTAAAACCACATCAAACACAGGAAGCCATGTACGTTCCGAATACGGCATATGTCTAATTGCTGGAACATTTGAGGTCGAACAGTTTTCCAAAAAGTTGACAATTGCATTGCATGCCGCCTGTGTCTGTCCTTTTGAAGCCGATCTTGTGGAGAAAGTGAGAAAAATCGACTCCCATAGACACGTAATCTCCCTGGAACATCATTAGGCTTCTAAGCTATCCACATAGATACAGCTGACTCACTCTTCATTGTGACAAGATCTGATAAAGTTTCTAATGCTGCTTTTGTTGATCCTTACCAGAGCCTTTTCGGAGATCACTTGTATAGATGTTGAGAACGATTGAAGATCTGGATCCAAATCTGGCACTTTGCCATTTTCCACATTCTCCGTGGGAACCGTCATGATTTTTAATTTCCAGAAATGTCTTTAACTACATCGACAGCCCATCAGATTATCCTGCTTCAAATTTGATATCTTTTTGCATTCTCCGGTTGTGCTTGTGGAAATTTGAGAAATGAATTTCCATTTCGGTGCTAGCGGCAACAGTGTCCGATCATTCTCGGGCCGAGGATTCTTCCGATGGCGTCCTTCTTCCCGGCTTGCTGCGCCCTGAGTGGCTGATTCCCGTGTGGCTTGACTTCCCCGTCAGCCAAAGAAAGAAAAAGAAGTTTTTGTCCGGACGCCCTTTACAATCTGAAAAATAATTTGTCGCCAGCGCACTGGACAGCACAACGCTCGATATCGGATATTTCCGTCTCTATAATAATTCCAAAATCACTATCATATTCAACGCGCCGACTTTTATTTCTCCTTAATCCGCGTGTTACTCTTCCGAGCTGCCAGGCATGGCTATTTGGGACTCGTTCAGCGGCCGCAAGGCTACAAGTCAAGATAGCTTCGACTCAAGCTCTGCACAGGACGTTTCCTCGTTTCTCGGCCAAGCTTCATTTCCAGATCCTTCCCAGCTCCATCCTCTCGCCGGTCTCAACCAAGATACTCTAGACTATCTCACCCTTGAAGATTCGACTCTCGATGAGCTGCCCGGTTCCCGTTCTGCTCTGCCGTCGCGAGGTTGGTCTGACGATCTTTGCTACGGTGCAGGGACGACATATCTGGCGGGACTTACATTGGGAGGAGCTTGGGGCTTAGTCGAGGGTTTACAACGAACACCCGCCTCAGCGCCGCCAAAGCTGCGCCTGAACGGTGTACTCAATTCAATTACGCGAAGGGGACCGTTCCTGGGAAATAGCGCCGGCGTTGTAGCTATGGTTTATAACGGAATCAACTCTATGATTGGATATACTCGTGGTAAGCACGACGCGGCCAACAGCATTGTGGCTGGAGCTTTGAGTGGAATGCTTTTTAAGAGTACTCGAGGCACTCGACCCATGCTTATTTCGGGAGGGATTGTCGCTACCATTGCTGGAGTCTGGACTGTACGTTCTTTTCTTTTCAATTTGTCGATACAATTGGATGATGAAGGATGTGCATGTGCTAACTGATTTATAGGTCACACGCAAAGCCCTTTTCGAATAAACGAAATTTGGTCAAATATAACAACTTTGTTTATCTCGCTGCAGACCTCTCGGACGATCTTCTCGGACGACTCTCTCAGCACTTCAATTGCTTTTGGGGTTGACAGTCACGAATTCATACCTGATAAGGGGGATGTCTTTCGGCTCTCAACCTCGCCTCGATTTTCACCGTGTATTAACAAAATTCATTTTGACAGACTTCTTGCGGACCTACTTCTTCACTCCGGCGTCCAGGGCATACTATGAATGGTTTGCATTTGATGACGGAACTGCACCCTTGATGCTCATTCGAAATCTGTATTTGTACATATAGAAGTTCTCTTTTGGTTCTTATCTTGTCTTTTTTTCTCTCTCATTTTCGGCAGCATGTTGACTTTAGCACTGCAGTCGTCTTATATTAGTTTGATAATAGATGTTGCGGTGAGCACATACTCAAATATTTTTCAATATTTTTCCTCTTCATTTTTACGCTCTAGGCTTACGGATACGACCGATCTTCTTCACCAATTCGGCATCCGCGGTGAATCTTTGTCAGGACCGTGGACACTTCCGAGGGAACTAAATACATTTTGGATGTTCGTAATCTTCGCGGCTGTAAATCTTGGATGTATTGTTGAGGATTTCACCTTTGTCATCTTGACAATGTAGATACTCAAGCAAGACTCCTTCGGTCTTACTGGAGATTACTTAGCTGCAATATCCATTTGTCGATGATTCCAAGGTTGGAGTTTAGAACAAATGGCGTCCCTTACGTTACCGTTAGAGTTATTGATAGTTACAATGTAGCAACGTACAGGGTGTGGTCGTTTGTCGTGCGAGCCTTACAAGCTCTATTTCCATGTTCCAAAATTATCAAAATACCTACCATTTACAAATGTACATTATACTATGAATTTCCAAGGAATCTTCCAATCCATAAACGTCCACGGGTCATTGCCGCAACCCCTGGAGCTTGATACCTAGGGTTGACATTACAAGTACCTGCCTAGGACATCATCATTAATTATCTAATACCTGCATCTCCCACTACTTACCTACTACATCCTACAACCTACCTACGGCCGAGTGCCAAGGCCTTGATATCCAGTCAAAGTCTCCACGTGTATTCTTGGTTCAGCTTTTAAGCATGAGGCGGTTTACAGTGACACTTCGCACCCGACGTCTCTTATTGGCGCCTGGACGCTCAAACTACAGTGCTAAGCTTTGATAGATTCCCCTGGCGTGCAGTTGTGGGCGCTCGCTAGAAGTTCAAAAGATGTTTTTTCTACGGTTCATGTCAACTTCTTGATATCTGTGTGGCCGCGCCGTCCGTTTTCATGAGATTTTTCTGATAGCTCGTGGCATCTGACGTGCTGTCGATTGGTTGTGTCGGGTTGGCTGGAAATAGGAGATTGTCATGGAGGCCCGAGCCGCGACCCGGGATGAGCTCCATCTCGGACGCAATGCGTGGGTATCGTATACTTCACAAAATTATGATCCGCGGCCTTTTTCAATGGGTTTGGAAGCATACAAATTATTCCATTGGCCTTGTGAGAGATCTGATTGCAGAAGGGGGTCTCTCGAGGCCAAGACAGCAAAGGTGGGCTGCTCCCACCTACATAGATGTATATATGGAGTTAACTTGAACCTTGGGAAGCTTCTAAGCCTGGAGGTTGTATAAAGACTGCAGGTGCCTATAAAGCTGGGCATTTCCAATTTTCGGGCATCCATGGCCTGACTCTACGATCAAGCTTTCCTCAAGTCCTGTCTGTCTTCACTCATATAAAGATGCGTACCTTTGCTGCTGCCGCTGCCTTGGTGATCTTGGGTTCTACATCCTCTGCGCAACACGTCCTGACAGACTCTCAAGTCCCTTTCCAAGGCGGAAACGTCTTCAAGAAAAACGATGCTGCTCTTGCCAACTACACCTTCTCCTATCAAGAACCCTTTGAGCCAACGCAGTATGGCGGCTACTATGTGTGGTCGGTCAACAACAACACCGTTGCAGGTGCCAACTTTTCTAGCCCGTACATGATGTCTGATTACAATTATATTCCCGACGGCTCGCTAGTGTTGAATCCGTACTTCATGATTAGTGAGGGCACGCCCAAATCCATCAACAAGACCAAGCTGTTCAGCAATTGTGATCCCTCCCATGGCCACCATGCCCGGGATTCCTCTCCCTGCGACGCGGACACTCGATGCGAGGGAAAAGTCCAGAAGATTGTGCACATCATCTTCGAGAACGAGGTCTACGACTGGACCATAGCCGATCCCTATTGGAAAATGCTAGCCACGAAGGGGAAATTGCTGACCAACTCTCATGCCATCACCCATCCTTCCCTTCCCAACTATGCCACGTTCCTAGCCGGAGACTTCTTCGCCATGGTTCACGAGGACTTCTACAACGTCAATTCAACCACCATTTACGATCTTCTGGACCTCAATGATGTATCTTATGCCACCTACAGCGAATGGTACAACCCCATTGCAACGCATCGAGGACCCAACGACTGCAACAACTACATCTTCAACGGACCTATCGACAATACCAACCCCGACTGGAACGCCCAGGTGTACCGCCGTCTTGACGTTCCGGCTCTTCTCTTCAGTACCTATACCAGCAGTTACGAGCGTCGCAGCAAACTCTACGATGCCAACAACACTTTCTACGGCCACGTCATGAACCACAATCTTCCGCAGTACACTTTTTACGTACCGGATATGCTTCACAATGCGCACGACCCGGAATCCGACAGTGACTACGTCCACCAGCCCCAAACTGCAGCAATCTGGTTCAATTATTGGCTTGACCTGTATCTGCCCGAGCTTGAGGCTCAGGGTGCCTTAGTCGTCGCTACCTTTGACGAGGCGACCTGGCAGAACGACGACGACACTTCGCCCAACAACGACAATCATATCGTCACCATGCTGTTCGGAGCCGGCATCACAGCCAATACCCGGGACGATACCTACATCACCTCCTACGGCCTTCTCCGTGGTGCGATCCAGAACTTTGGTCTTGGTTCCCTGGGCCGTAACGACACTAATGCCACGAACGGCAATCTGTACGATCTCATTTATTAGTGCGTCTTTCGTCGTTGGTCAGAAATTTCGATGTTGTCTGAAAGTACATATATGTATATATATTCTGCACGTGTTTCGGTTTGGAGAGTTAATGGAAGTAGGAAGAGAATCAATCTATGTACTTTTTGATTGATAGTTGATGGTTTTGTGTCTGTTCTTATAGCTCCTCCAAGTTAAACATGGATATTAGGGTTAGGGTGGTAGGCCAAAAATAGAATATTATGTAAGACTACATACACCTAACCCAATACAGTTAGCCGATTACGAGCATCTCCACTGATTAGCTTTTCCTGCTCCACGTGATGCGTCTAAGCTTTGTCAGCCCGCGTCTTCGGGATAAATTTTGGATGATTGATCAACCTGAAACTTGAACATCTCGAAGACTTGCAGATTTGGATCCATTCATACTGCATGCAGCCAGCCTGTCCTTGCAACTCATGCAGTTTGGGAATCCTGGCAAAAGAAACCGACTGCTTTGTTCTGTCGGTCTCCCAAGTGCGATCGATATATATATATTAAATTGACTTTGCGACTTGAGCCCGACGTTTAATTAATTAAATTAAATATCCAAAGTCTCCTCCAAAGAACGAACTACCGAATACGTCCCTCTGGAACCGCCAGAGCGGGCCTCAATTTAGTCTTTATTTTTTTTTCTTTCCCTAGAGCGAACCACATTCAGCGCAGACCTCCATCCTGGATTCAATTCTTGCTACTCTCAAGCAGAGTAAGTGACGGTGACGAACGATATATAAGATCGCTGGCCTGTCCGAATTTTGCTTTCTCGTATAGTCTGTCTACAGGAATCAACGAGACCCGGAAAACGTCTTTTGAGAAGCTAGCTATCAGAAGAATTCAAGTCTGGTCGACTAATAAACTAACGGCGGCGCCAGTGTTACCGTCGCGTTGGACTGGCTAGGTATCATCAGAGCCGCAGCTCCGTTTCGATGATGCATTTATAACGGAGAGCAACGATTTCCCTCCCTCCCCCGCCCCCCATTCCGCAGGATTTGCTCTGTCGCTGGTTACTGCAGCCACGAGTTAACCAGAGTATACAATATTCTTGAGAGCAACTCCGGAAATGAGAAGATAGAGATATATATTTATTTCGCCTTTCGGTTGTTCTTTTTCTTGTTCTCTGCCCGCCGGACAAGCTGAGCAATTGCCGATTGGTGGTTTGGGAGTCGCGACTTGTCCGGTTTCGTTACATACTTAATACGTACGCAATACCGGTCGATTGCGGCGATCCCCAGCGAAATCTTCCCGGATTGTATCAATCAAGACGCCTCACCTTTTTTTCCTCTTCAACCAAAAGTCTGTGTCCATGTCGACATCGCAGTCGCACAGGCAGACCTTTGGGTCGCGAGATGAGGCGCAGCAGTTACAGACACAGATACAGACAGAAGCACAAGCACAAGCACAAGCACAAGTGCAGTCGACTCGAGTTGTGCCTGTGCAGCCTACGGAATTTGCAGGCCGGATAAAGGCATCAGCTCCAACGTCCGTACAATCCGTTTGCGATACTTCTCATTCTTCCAATCCATTTGCCCACGCTATAACTCACACTGCTGCTACTACTACTGCTGCTGCTGCATGGTCTGCTCACGATGGAGCGCATTATTTTGCGCCCAGAAGCAATCCGTTTCCACCGCTACAAATACAAACTGATCTATCGTCACTCGATCGCCGCCCGGTGTCTCCATTGAACGAGTACGATACTTGTCTGCGCCAGAGTTTGTCTTCGACTAGCTTGTATCGCAGGACACCTAGCTATTCCAGCCATTCGATGCGAAAGAATACCATGTCCAGTACTGATTCATTGTCACCGTCGTCTATGCGCTCGTCGAACGTATCCTCGCCTGTACTTGCCGCCCTCGGCGATATTACTCCTCTGCCCTCACCGATCGGATACCTGAGTCCAGCTTCATGGCGCTCTGGCGGACGAACAATCTCGTCGCATTCGTTGACGCGCACATCTTCGACTCTTTCGCGTAGTGGCTCGTACCTGAATCTTCGGCTCAGTGATTCCAATCAGCTGCTCCGGACTGTTTCGTCCAGATCCCGATCGCGACGATATAGCAGTACGCGATTGACGGGGAATGAGTTGCGCGACAGTGGTTTAGACGGCCACGAAGAGCCCCGTGGACATTCGCGCAATCGCAGTCTGAGTGAACATATTCCCAAAAATACGACCACGAGCGCGAACGCGAATGCCTCTTCCTCGCAGTCGATACCGGACAGTTTACCACGAGCATCTCATCCGTCCGACAAGCTCTCAAATACGTCGGTAGACACCTCACCAGATCCGAATCAATTGCATCGCGAGCAATATCTCGGCGTTCAGCGCGGCCTGGCCCTATCCACTGCGCGACCCCCGACACCGCCTCGATCAACCCGGAACGGAGACGAAGAGGAAGAAGTAGAAGAAACAACTTCCAAGCCCATTATTCACACCGAAACAAGCGATGGCTCGCAGAACGAGACTTATATCGTCCGGTCGATCCGGACCAAACAGAGTCGGAAATATAGAAAGCTGCGACAGCTGGGTCAGGGAACGTTCAGCCAAGTCAGTCTTGCCGTAAGGATACCGGACGACGCCGTTGGCAAGAATGGACACGTCCGAATGCCCAGTTTGATGTCCCAAAAACTAGTGGCCGTTAAAATAATCGAATACGGACCGGCTGGCGGAGCGGATGAGGAGCGGGTAGATGTCTCCCTGAAGCGCGAAGTGGAAATACTCAAATCAGTCAATCATCCGTCTCTGGTTCAATTGAAGGCGTTTGGCGCCGACGATAAGCGTGCGCTGTTGGTCCTGGACTATTGTCCGGGAGGCGACTTGTTTGATTTTGCAACGTCAGACATGAAATCTCTAATGACGCCTCCGTTGATTAGGAGGATGTTTGCCGAAATGGTTGGCGCAGTACGCTACTTGCATGCCCAATATATAGTCCATCGCGATATTAAGCTTGAGAGTAAGTCGGCTGTCTCGATTGTCTTGTATTCGTTGCATTTGCCCAGCCTTCATTGCGTTCGCCCTATTCTGCATAATCTTTTTCTGCATATTCGCAGTTATTGCGTGTGAAATCTTTTTCTGACACTGTTCAGATGTCTTGGTGAATCTGCCTCCGTCAGCTATGGGGCAAATATCTAATTGGCGAACGTATGACCGGGCGGTCATCACCATCAGCGATCTGGGTCTTTCGCGCCGAATTCCCGAACCGCCGGAAAGTCCACTTCTTCACACCCGTTGCGGTAGCGAAGATTATGCCGCGCCTGAGATCCTCATGGGTCAGCCATACGACGGTCGATCCACTGATGCCTGGGCATTAGGGGTGCTGTTGTACGCAATGATGGAGAATCGATTACCATTCGACGCGATTCCCGGCACACGCGGAGATCCCGCAAAATTACGTGCTCGCACTCCTCATCGTATTGCCCGGTGCGAATGGTCGTGGTATAGATATGCCAACGAAGATGAGGAATGGGATCCTATTCGCGGCCAGGGACTTGAGGGCGCCCGCGACTGCGTCGAAGGGTTGTTGAAGCGGCATTCGCGACGTAAAACTTTGGATGAAATTGCGAAACATCCTTTTGTCAGCGAAGCACTTGATTTGGACGGTGAGCTGAAAAGAGGTGATAAGGAAGTGCCTTGAGAAGAAAATAAGGAATTAAGGAGTGAGGAATGAGGAATAAGGAATTAAAAGGGGAGTCCATTTGGGGGTATTCCCTTGAAGCGGGGTTTTTTGTTGTCTTTGCTTTTCTTCTTTTTTTTGTTGTACACTTGCTTATACCACCACCACCCCTTTATTTTTGTATTTATACGCGAACATGTTGATGACTAGCTATGCATAATGCCCATTTAGGATATTTCAAAATTTATCCATGGATGTTCTGAGGGGGACTTGTCTCAGCCACAAAGTGGGTAGAGATACCGAGAGATACCCATGAACGCCTTTGATCTACACGGAATCACCCAATTTGTACGTAGTAACTAGATAGGTAGGGTCTCTTGTATGCAGCCTAGGTACGAATTGTCTTAAATAGTTTGACTGTTTTGGTAACGAGTGCTCCATATATCTGTAATAGAACAAAGGCTAGGGTTAGGTTGGTGGAGAGCAGAAAAGCTTAGCGGTCTTACCTTGACCTTTTAGCGTTGCACTAGTTAATGAACTAGTATCTGTACAGAGAAACTCATTTGGTTTATCGAAATGGTGAATGGAGATTTCATGGGCGCGACTTCCGGGTTCTGATTCTTTCTCTACAGTTCAGTTACCAAATCTGTGACAAGCACTTTACTGCTTATTATTGATATTGATTTGTGGAAATCTAGTTACTGGTTGTCATGTAATGTGAGTTCCCTGCTTGATCGCTAAATTACAATTGGATGAATGGCAATCAGATATAATTATTCATTGATGCCATCCATCAAGATTCGTAAATAAGAAGCAGCCTTTCCAAGATCTGGGGCTTCCTTCGCCCAATATAGTAGAGTCTGCAATGCAAGATCTACTGCTTCGGTCCAATTTTGCGGCATTTCAATCTTCGTACTTCTTGCTGCGGCGAGTAATAATAACGCCCGAGACATTGACGTACGCGCCACGTACCAGGTACCGTGATGGCGGTGCAAAGGCTGGGCCATGGACTGACACTGGACGCAAAGGTCCAAGCATTTTTTGGCCAATGGCATGGCTTGCCCGGTGAACACGTCGTCTAACGGCTGATGGATCACGTAGTATAGAAATGGACGATGAATCCATTACCTCCAGGCCATAGCGCGGATTCGTACAATATGGGCTAGTTCATTATCAAGCCCTTTGCTCTCATTAAAGGTAAGTTGTGGTGGTATGTGTGAGCACCTATTGAGTATCGGTATCAGCCACGATGGTCAAGCTAATGCTCGTGTCGTCGTTGGACCGACAATGCGGCTTACCATAAATCGATTTGCTCTTCCAATGCGTGATGACGGGCAAAGATCTGCTGAAAATTGGTGATCCAGCTTGTTTCTCCCTCACCGGCGAGCGAGGCAAAGGCTCGGTTCATCATTCTGCGAAACGATATTTCGGCAAGATAGTAGAACCAGCTCCTTTCCTCTTCCTGGTATACAATCCTAGTCGACTCTTGGTCATCTTCAATTTCTGGATGTGGAATCGGCGACACCAGCTCTGTGGGTGGTGATGGCAAAGCGTAAAGGAAACCAAAGCGATGAAGGCCACTCGGTGGGAGAGAGATTTCGGACCTCAGTTCACTAGACCCATGGTCATTACTTCGCTGTTTCTAAGGGGGTGGGCTGCCGAAAACGTAACAAATCAGCCATACTTACCATTCTGATTTCATGCACGACCAATACAGTCGCTGAGCTAATTGTCGAGCTCCCTGAGAAGTCTGCTCCAAATAGCTGGGATGGTAATTTTCTTGTATCCACAGTAGATTTCGCAATTGCACACATGCCTGATTGATGCAGTGCCAAGCTTGAAGTGGATTCATGAGATACATCTCCAAAACTCCACATAGAAACAGACATTGAACGCTTAGTAAAGATGGTTCTATCATTCCGATGCGCTTTTTGGCTGCCAAATAATATGCCATCCCTGTTTCCTTATTTGCGACTATGGATGATGTACCACTCGATAGAGAATCATGTGTACCATTCATAGACGGAAAAGGCGCTGGAAGACAACCCAGAGCACATGCTATGAGCTTTGCAGCATGTTAGAACATCACGAATACTAATATCAGAATGTTACTCACCACGAGGCATGAGGGACCGTCCCATCGTATCCCGGTTTCTGCCGCATAGTTAACATGTCGGGTGAACTCAGGCACGTCGAGAATGGGATTCTCTATATGAACATATGATAGAAACCGTTTTGAGAGAAATACAAAGTCCTCTTCTTGGATACCCCTACCCATCGTAGCTGGACCTGTTTGAGATACAGGAGGAACGACGGAATCATGATTTTGGGCATCGAGTACGAAGGATTTGACTTCTGGAAACAATTGGTTGTTGAACACTGGCCATTTGAGAATCGCTTCGCAGCTATTCCCGGTGGCAGGAGCCCTGGAGAGGTCAAGGAGCAGGTCATCGCCAACGTCCAGGGCGTCCAGATTCTCATCCTCATGAGATGGGGTGGGAATCAGAATCTCCGGTTGGGAGCTCGTAGTAGGATTTCCACTAGAGATGCTGTTGCGGTTCTGTATACTTAACAATGAGGCCGATTGGATCTCCAGTAATGAAACTGCATGGTTAACGCGCTCGAGAATTGCCAAGCTAGCCGGATCGAAGCTAAGTGTAGTCAGCAAACTGTCGCGGAAAAGCCCTAATCTTGGACTTCGACTTCGACATACGAGGAATGGTCAGTAGACGTATCCGCATAGGTACACTGAGCTCCGTGGTCAGTGCAAAAGCCACAGGTCGTACCGTATACGGCATCTCCTACTGCTCAACCTGACCCTTCTTGTTCCCCTAGTCTCGTCATCCTCTATTGGTTATGATGGTGAGTTCTTCACCTATCGATTTTTCTCATCAAACAAAGCCCTAACCGGATATTGAAGGCTCAATGATGAACGGTCTCCAAACTCTTATTCAATGGCGCGCATACTTCGATCATCCATCAGGCGCCGTACTCGGTCTTATGAACGCTGTCTATCCCCTGGGAAAGGTCGTCTCTTTGCCTATTGTGACCTTTGTGTCTGATCGTTTTGGCCGCAAGGTTCCTCTGATATGTGGATTGATCGGATGTGTGGCCTTTAGCATAATGCAAGGTCTTGCACCTAGCTTTGCCACATTTGTGACTGCCCGGGCCTTGTTGGGATTCTGCACAAGCTTCCTCAGCCAACCGAGTCCCATCCTTAGCCTATCCCCCAGGTGGGCATCGTGGCAAAATCACCGCGTTGTACAACACATTCTTTGTGAGTTTCTTCATGGCAGTCTTTAGCTTCGACGTCAAAAAAAGGCTAATGAATCAAATAGTACTTTGGTTCGATCTTCGCCGCCTGGTGTACCTATGGCACCTTTAAGATTCACAGTGACTGGACTTGGCGAATTCCTTCCCTTCTTCAGGGGACCATCCCAGTCCTTCAGCTCGCTGGTGTCCTATTTGTCCCCGAATCCCCTCGCTACGTAGTCTCCAGGGGTAAGCACGAGAAAGCCCGCAAGATCTTTGCCGATTACCATGCTGGTGGCGATCTCAATTTCCCCCTTGTTCAATTCGAAATGGATCAGATCGAAGAATCGCTACGGGTAGAATCCGAAACTCTTTCCACCACCTCCTGGTTTGATCTATTCCGTACAGTGGCAAACCGCAGACGAACCTTGATTGCAGTTATTGTGGGCTGGTTCAGTCAATGGAATGGTGTTGGCGTCGTCAGCTACTACCTCACCTTGGTCCTCAACACGATTGGAATCACAAAAACTCGCGATCAAACCCTCATTAATGGCCTCCTCCAGGTTTTCAACTGGTTGGTCGCGACTTTCCTTGGCGCTATGATGGTTGACCGCGTTGGACGACGACCTCTCTTCTTGATCTCGACTGTCGGCATGCTTGGTAGTTATATTGTCTGGACTGCTCTCAAAGCCCACTTTGTTGCAACCAAGTCCGAAATCGTGGGACGGGCAGTTGTAGCGTTTATTTTCATTTACTACCTCTTCTACGACATTGCTTGGACACCGCTGTTGCAAGCCTATCCTGTGGAGATTTTTCCCTACACTCTTCGTGGTCGTGGGTTGACTGTCAGCTATGTCTCTGCTTTTGTTGGTCTTATTGTAGGCAATGAAGTGAACTCAATTGCCATGAAAGCCATCAGTTGGAAGTACTATATAGTGTTCTGCTGCCTGTTGTCGTTTCTGTTGGTTTTGATTTACTTCCTGTTTCCCGAGACGAAGGGTCATTCACTGGAGGAAATTGCTGAAATGTTCGAAGGCAAACAAGCAAGACTTAATGCCGATAAGCTCGGTGAAGAGGATGGCGAGAAAAATGCTCGGTTGGGCAAGGATCACGAAGTTACAGAGTTACGGATCGAGGATTCCAGTCGGTAATCAGCATCATGGTTACCCGTCATGTGGTAAATTGAATGTAACGGGCATAGACTGCCTCTTTCAGGCTTTCTAGTTTGCACATCTCGGCACTTCTCAACATTTATCATTGATAGTTATCTACGAAAATGTTACTTTCCTTGAGATATGGAGCTTAGTTGCATTACGAGACTCAAAATGATTTAAGAGCAGGGATAAAAAATGTTATGATACATTGATTAATAGTATCCATTAAGATATGTTAGGAAGCAGCTTTTCCAACATCCGAGGCCTCAGTGGTCTAGTATTGCAAAATCCGTAACATGGTCTACTGCTCCGCTCTACCTTTGCGGCATTCTAATCTCCCTGATTTTCGCTGTTGTTAGTAATCATCAAGCCTGAATTATTGGCATTCGGGCCTTGTACCAGGTACCATAATGGCGGTGAAAAGACTGACTCATAAAATAAAACCGAATGCAAATATCTAAGCATTTTATCGCCAATGGTATGGCTTGTACTATATATTAGTCGTCTGAGGACTGCTATTGTTAAAATTAACGGTGACTACTTGGTATCAGCGTCATTGGCACTGAGGTAAATCTACCAGGTAATATACCTAATCTTTCTATGGCATACATCAATATGCATTGGATGACATACAAAAATATAACTATATCCAGATAGGCACACACGTGGCGTAGGTAGATATACTTTATAGCTTCTGTGATTGTCCTTGACGCTTTACCTCGTCCAGGATGCTCAAAATCCGCAGCTTTTCAGCCCATGGCATGATATCACTCTGTTCCTCCCAGCAATAATATCCAAAGCCACAGCATCCGCCTCCCAGTAGAATCCTTTACCAGGCCTGTCGAATTCATATTTACTTGGTTCTTGATTTGCTTGGGTGACTGTGAACGATGCAGGTGCCGACGCCGCAATTCCATCCACTGTAACAGTCCCCTTGCTACCCTCTATTCGGCAAAATGACGACGGAGTCTTTGTAAAAGTCGAGCACGTAGCTATTCCTTGCCTACCATCAGGGTAGCTCAAGATAAGCGAGTTTGCAACGTCGATCTCATCTGAAAATTTTTGCGATGAAACCACACGAGGTTTCTCTAGATTGTGCTCAGGTTCCAGTGCCAGGATTGCCCAAGTTATACTGTAAATGCCGATATCGAGCAAGCTGCCAGCTCCAAGAGCTGGATTTTTCAAACGTGACGTTGATGGCAGCGATGCAATATCCATCGGCAAGGAAAAATCGCAAAAGACACGCTGAACATCCCCTATCACATTCTCGCGATGGATAAGGTCTCTCAGTTTGTGCACCAAGGGAAAAATCGAGTCCACATAACTTCCTTCCATCACGAAGACACCTTTTCGACCTGCTTCGTTGAAGACTTCTTTTGCTTCAGATTCGTTCAAAGCGAAGGCTTTCTCACACAGAATATTTTTGCCATTTCTGATGGCATCAAGACAGTTCTGTTTATGGAATGCATGGGGTGTTCCGATATACACAATATCAACACTGGGGTCTTCGTAGAGCTCCGTGTAGCTTCCATAGACAGTGGGACTTTTGCCCGGAAGGTGTTTCTCGACAAAAGTCTGACCTTTCTCGATCGATGACGATCCGATGGCTTGGATGATGTGATTTGCTTTTTTGTTCGCTCGATCTATGGTTAGATCTGTCACAAACCAGGAGGAGATCAGTCCAGTACCAATAATTCCCCAACGGAGAGTAGGAATTGAATCGGTCGACATTATGTTCTGACTAGATTATGTGTCGCGCTGCAAGTCCACTCCGATTTGAATGTGTCAAGGACTCGAAAGGTAAGAAAACAAGAAAAACTTCTTGAATATCTGAAAAATGCAGAGACCTTTCGGAATAGAGCCCGCTACTTCCCGATACCGTGACCTACCTAAGTATCGCGAACACGGCACAGCTACTAAGACAGCGTCGTCTGTTTCTGCCGTAGAAATCCATGATTCAGAGTATGGAGTAGAGTGTGGAGTAGGTATGGAGTATGGAGTATGGGGCAGACGGGTATCCGCGACTCCCCGAGAAGAGAGTGAATGAGATATCCACAACTCCCCAACAAGAGGCGAGATAGCTCTCCTTTTTCGTACAAAGCTAAATACTCCGTACCAATTCTTGAAGTTCTTGCAACCTTTTATTTGCCCTACCAGCAACCTAACAATTAAGTTATCTTCATCATTTATGATTTTTTTTTAGCATAAAACAACTATCATGGGAAGTATAGCACAAGAATCGGCTCCCGCCTTAAGGGTTGGCATCATCGGCTGCGGCGAGATCTCGCAGGTAGCACATATCCCAAACATCAACTTCCTGAGCTAGTATTTCCGGATAACTTACCTCTGCGACATTTCTCAAGACTCGTTGCGCCATTGTGCACAGAGGGTTCTCGGGGAGGCACCCAAGCTTACATCCAGTGCAAAAGAGCTATGTTCGTCTCCGGACGTCAATGTTGTGATCATCGCCAATGCCGATGCATACCACGTTGAACACGGCATTCTGGCTCTCCAGAACGACAAATATTGCTTGATCGAGAAACCGGCGGCCGTGTGCTTCCGCGACATCGACAGACTTATCGAGGCTGAAAAGACCTCGCACGGTAGGGTATTCGTTGGCACTATACGGCGCTATGCGCCCGCCTTTCTGGATGCTGTCAAAGAAGTAGGAGGCATGGAAAAGATTACATACGCCCGCGTCAGGGATATCATTGGGCCTAATGCAGTTTTTGTCGGCCAGTCTTGCACATTTCCTCAACGATCCAGCGACTTCTCGGAGCAGGACAACCAAGATAGGCTAAGCAGGGAAAATGATATTTATGAGCAAGCCCTCAGCAAGGAATTTGGCTTGAAGGTTACCCCAGAGTCACAGAGAATGTTACGAGTTCTTGGAGGGTGCGTTTTTCTTCTTCTTCCCCCATCTCCTTTCCTGCTACTTTCTCACTAACAGTAACTTTAGGCTCGGAACACACGATTTATCGGCTATGCGTGAGATCATTGGCATGCCCGAGGGTGTTTTAGGAGCTTTTCTCAAAGTTCCCGAAATATTCAGCGTTCTCTTCAAATACAACGGCTTCCCTGTTACATACGAGTCAGGGTCGAGCGAAGTCCCACAATTCGACGCACACATTGAAGTTTACTCACCTACGAAGATTGTGCGTGTGGAATTTGATACCCCTTATATAAAGGGTCTGCCAGTGACGGTAACTGTGCGCGAGAAATTGGGAGATGGCGAATTTCAGGAGAGGAAGATTCGCAAAACTTACGAGGATACTTATACTCTAGAGCTTCTGGAGTTTTACGACTGTGCAGTCAATAAAAAGACACCGAAGAGCAGTGCGCAGGATGCAAGACAGGATATAGAGCTTTTCAAAATGATCCTGACTGCAGGATTCGGCCAGTGAATGAACTTGAATTCCAAGGCTTTGGTAATCGAATTTCGATACAGTGTCAGATAGACCCAATTTATAGAGAATTGAAAACAATGACATGCACTCTGTTGCGGATGCGCCTAGATACAAATTGTACTCTCCATCTTTTAGTTTCTCATCGAAATAGACCAAATCCCTCAGCTGCATACCTAGGTAGTGACATAACCCTAGCCCTTGTACCCTAGGTAGCTGGATAAAACTTCTCCCGGTGCTTCCACTCTGGGTTCATCCCGATTAGCCGTATCCTTAGCTGACCGCCCGCGTACCAAGTCGTGGAAATGACTGGACGTGGTGTTAGCTGTGCGGGTTGGCACGGGTACCTTCAGCGGCCGTATCCTTATGCTCATGCAGAAACGCCGTGTTGAATGGAGGGGATACCTTTGAGGAGCATACTGTAAACACCATTCAGGAAGGCGAAGTTGCCGCGTCGTATACAATAGCTGGGTCGATCCCGTATAGTAAGGGCTATTGGCAAACCAAAACTGATACCGTACTGCCAGAAACGAAGCCCCGTTGATGGGGTGTATATTTATGCTTGACAGATACATACATGTATGTATTCTTAGCGCCGGCCCGGAGATGCTAGCGTACCCTCAGCCGCTCCCGGACCCCTATCTCCATCTCCGGCTTCATGTGGTATAAATTAGGGTAGGTATTGACGGCATTGTAAAACACAGTCTGTCAGCCCAATCACTACAAACACCCTGAGCAGCATAATAATAGTCATCTCATACACTTTCTAAGTTCTCGTTTCATCATGCCTGTCGCTATCGACCAGGCTTTCCCTCCTCGCCCCAGCTTTACGGAAAACCACATTCCAGACCTTACGGGTAAGGTCGCCATTGTCACAGGATCATCTTCTGGCGTCGGCTTCCAGTCTGTCGCCATTTTATATTCAAAAAATGCGACCGTCTACCTCGCTGCACGCTCCTCTGATAAAGCTGCAAAGGCTATTACGGAGATAGAGAACTCTGCAGAATGTAGAGGGAGTCGAGGTACTCTAAAATTCTTACAGCTTGACCTCTCTGATTTGGGTAGCATCAAGGCTAGCGCACAAGAGTTCTTGCGAAAGGAGGTTCGATTGGATATCTTAATCCACAATGCTGGCGTTATGAGGCCACCAGCTGGCAGTAAAACCAACCTGGTATACCAACACACGATATCTAGGTCAACGAGATTAAGGAGCTGACATTGCGTAGGGACATGATCTTGAGATGGGGACGAATTGCCTTGGCCCGTTCACCTTCAACGATCTCCTTCTTCCGCTGCTAAAACACACCGTAGTAGTTGCACCAAAAGATAGCGTACGGGTTATATGGCTGTCCTCTGTTATTGCTCACGGTGTTGCGCGAGGCGGATTTATTTTTGATGATCGAACTGAAGCACCTGCGGTACTCAAGGACCCAATGGAAAATTACATGCAGAGCAAAGTTGGGAATGTCTTCTTTGCCAGCGAGATGGCCAGACGTATGAGTAAGGATGGGGTTATCAGTTTGGTAGGTCTCAACTCCTTTGAAACCGTAACCGCGATGGCACTAACGTGCTATAGAGTGTTAACCCGGGCCTTATGAAAACTGAACTGCAGCGACATGGTGCTCCCGTTGTTCAAACCATCATGGTAAGCTGATATGCTCGCTGATTGACGAGCCGAGAGCTAATAGCAGGTGTAGGGTCTGGTCTTCAAGCCTGCTCGGTACGGTGCATACTCTGAGCTTTTCGCGGCCCTCTCCCCTCAGATAACAGCCAGCCACAATGGAGCATTTATAATTCCCTGGGGCCGATTGGGACCTGTTCCTCCCCAAATAAAAAAGGCATTGTTGCCCGAGGATGAGGGTGGAACTGGCACAGCAGCGAGATTCTGGGACTGGTGCGAGAAGGAGACGGCTCCGTATCGGTGAATCAAGTGCATTCAAATGTGGATGTTGTGAATTTCTGTATTAATCGCTTATTGCATTCTTATGAAAATTGAACACGACTTTATCTCATGGTTTTCATGTATAGATAATTTAGAAATTTCAAGGTACTGCATCCTGTAAGATGCTTCGAATAGTACATTTAAATGAAAAAGATTATGTTACGGCTATCCCGAATACGGCGGTCAGCCAGTTCGGCACCCGGGGGGTCGAACAGTTCGACCCCCCGGGTGCCGAACTGGGTTAGGGTTAGAGTTATGTGTTCCTTATAAATTAGGGTTATTTTCAGGGTTAGAGTGAGAAAATTTACTTTTTGACTCTCGGGAGCTCTCTACCCATCTAGAATAGGTTTAAGTTAATTCATGCCACTAAGCCTATAATGGATTTGCCGGCAAAAAGTTCGGTTCGCCACAAAAACTGCTGAACATGTCTAATAAGCCAGACGATAACTCAACACTGTACTGAAGCTGAGCCAATCATAGGCCAGGCAACTTAATCGTAGCTGTGCTCGTGTTTTCTTGGCCTTTTCCTGGATCTTCAGCCATTCCCCGGAGCTCCATTCGAGGCGGGGAAACGTCAAACACACAATCAAATTGAAGTCATGAACTCGACTACCTCAATGAACCATGCGGAGGCACCTTCTCGGAGCATTCTCTCCTGTACCTTTTGTCGACAGAAAAAGTATACATGAGACATGCCCCAATTCCCGGTGTGCTCTGCGGCTAATCGTGCCCATTAGGCTGCGTTGTGATCGCGTTCGCCCTTGTAGCAGCTGTGTAAAGCGAGGCCTGCAATGTGTCTACGTCAACCCAAACCCTTCTACTCGCAATGGCTCCTCCCGTTCCACTAAGCATCTGCAGCTGCGTATTCGACAGTTAGAGGGGCTGGTCAGTCTTCTGCGCAACTCAGAGGAAATACCCGAAGCAGACTCGGAGAGTAAGAGACAGCATGATACTTCCGAGAGTAATATTGCCAGCTCTCTGGGCAAGCTTCACGTGGGAGAAGCAGGCATAAGCTATGTCTCCGGGGCCCATTGGACGGCTCTTCAAGATAACGTACTTGAATTTATCCCCGAGCAATATTTTGTCCGCCCGCTGGTTTACTAACCATAAGCAGATTGCAGGCCTGAAGGACTGCTTAGAGGATGAATTTTCTGTCAATCAGCCTTCGCAAACCTTTGATGCTCCAGCACTTTTGATAGGAATGTTCCCGCTAAATGACAAGGATGAGATCCTAGAATTAATTCCTCATAAGATCGTAACTGATCAACTAGTATCACGGTTCTTCAATTCCATGGAGCCAGGAGTTGGTATGTGACCCCCTGCAGGCACGATGAGCTGTTTTAATGAGCTATGAGTATCAGTTATCCTACATGGCCCTACATTTCAAGCAGAGGTTCGCTCTCACCAAGACCTATACAAAATTATACTAATTATATCAGTACAACAACTTCTGGGATAACCAACATCACGTTAGCTTGACATGGCTCAGCCTTCTCTTCAGCATCATGGGTCTAGCTCTGCTCAGCTTCCGCACTGGAAATGAAATGGATAGCCCCATCTCCAATCCTCAGGAAATGGCAGATGAATTTCGACTCCAAGCAGCTTATTGTCTAATTAGGGACAAGTATACGAAACCATCAAAGTATACCATTGAGGCTCTACTGTTATACGGACAATCTGAATACTCTCGCAGTCCTGATGCACAATATGAGCTATGGGTACTGTTTGGGATTGTGATGCGCTTGGCCATGCGTGTTGGCCTCCATCGAGATGGTTCTCGCTACCCAAGAATATCGTGTTTTGAGGCTGAGATGCGACGGCGTATCTGGTCTCTTATCTCCCAACTTGATTCACTGTTCTCTTTCCAAATGGGGCTACCCCGGATGATCCATAAGGGTCTTTCGGATACCCAAGAGCCTCACAATCTATTGGACAGTGACTTTAATGAACAAACTACGACACTGCCCCCCTCTCGCCCGGAGACTGATTTTACTGCAATGTCATATCTTATTGCAAAAGGTCGAATTTCTGGCATCTTCGGTTTGATTGCAGACCATGTGAATTTCACCCTTCCACGTTCCTACCAGGATACGGTGCAACTGGATCAACGGTTGAATGAGGCTTACGCCGCCATCCCTTCCAATCTACAATTTCGTGAGGTCGATCAATCAGTTACTGATCTGCCCGTGGTTATTATTGTCAGATACAACCTTGACATTCTCTATCAAAAAGCTCGATGTGTGCTTCATCGAAATTACCTACACGATGCAAGATCTGATCCGCGATATGCTAATTCCAGGCGGATTTGTATTGACTCGGCAATCAAGCTGCTACGACATCACGCAACGATAGATGATCAAATTCAACCTGGTAGGGTGTTGTATTCGGGTCGATGGTATCTGTCCTCTCTCACTACTCACGATTTTATCCTGGCAGCCATGATTCTATGCCTCGAATTGAACCATGTTTTTGAAGGTAGAGGTCAAATTGGAGATGAGGATGTCTATTCCAAGGAAGAGCTCTTTTCCACTCTGCAAACGTCGCGGGGCGTCTGGAGCAAATACAAAGAAAATTCAATAGAGGCTTTGCAAGCATGGAGAGCAATCACTGTGATGCTCCAGAAGCTAGAAGCATCGGTTGCTACACCGACCAAAACCACTGACAGCCACGACACATCATTCCAGGATAAACACAATGTGGAGGATATCAGGGCGCAGCCTACTTTCCAGCGTAGGTTCCTTCAAATAGTTTACCTGAGACTCTTACTGACGAGTGATAGAACACCGAGTCGAGCCGAGTCTTCATAGTCCTGTATCTGCCACTATCCCAAATTTGGAGTATTCGACGGCATCGACGATGTACGTCCCAGAAGATTTCATGATGGACACCAGCATCTGGGACTTTTCCAACAACATTGACTGGGTGAGTTTCATAATACACCAATATCCCACAACCAGAAATGTTTAGCGTGTCAAAATAGGTTCAATGGGACGCGGAGAATGCCAGATTGTTCGACATGACGGGGGATATGGGTAACATGTCGGCAAATCAGTAAATTGCCTTGGCCATGGTCGCAACCGACATGGTCCACATGCCACCATACGCGACTCAATAGCCACGAATGTCGATAAATTTTCGTTGCTAAAACTCGTTACAACACCTTTATTTTCATATATGTTCTTCCTTGAGATCTAAGATTTTAATCCCATATTATTGACTACGAAACTTTCATCCTGTGCCTCTGGGCAATTCATCCCTACTACGAAGTCATTCCCTGACCTGATGGCCAGTTCCTAAATGGAGAGCGGAGTACGGCCTTTGTTAGACACTAATGTAGCATCACCTTGAAGACCGGGGCATGGGGATCAGTCTTTTGCGGACTTTTTCAATTTTGGACATTTGGGCAGATTATGTCACATACCTGGATCCACCTTAGTTAAACAGCTGTAAACATACGATGGGATAGCAAACTTAGTGTATTTGGCTATATAGAATAAAAGGAAACCGGGATCTACTCAGGTTTGTATGAGATATTATATATAGTGGGAAGTAACTTATGGGATGAAGATCCATCAAGACAGACACGGGTAAACGGAATGGAAAGTACCCAGTTTTCTCGGAGCCATGTTGCAATTCTCGTCTTTCGGATTGTGACCGCTACTACGGAGTACGGGATACGCTTCATGCACGGATGAAGAACATTATTATTACCAAGTCAAGCGGCAGCTAATTACCACGTCGGGGAAATACAGTAATCTTGCCAATGGCCATCCGACTCAGCGTCTTTAAATGTATCAATAGCTCCCTGTACTCCTTCCGGACCAACGACCCAGACGCCCCCTTCAATCAACTTGTGCCAACAATCCAACAACCGCTCCAGCCTCTGAGGGCGATGAGAGTCGCCACCAAAGGGTTTGAAGCCGTGCTGAAAGAGATCTGCCACGCTTTCTCTATCAACTAGCTCCCCGTCACTTTTTCGTGCGCCTCCACTTCGGCCCCAGTCGTTGTTGAAGGTGAAAGGGAGCAAGAGCCGGAACCCGTCTTCGGCTGTGTCAAGTCCGTTCCTTTCTACTGCAGCAGTGTACAGGCCTACGGAGACACGAGAAGGTGTGTGCGTGTCAGTGGAGATTGAATAAAAGTCCTCTAATAAAAATGGACTTGTTGTTCTTGTAAGTTGGACAGGATGCTCGTCTCCACTGTCGGTGGGGAAAAGGCATACTGGTGGTACAGTGTGCTCTGAGCGCGGCAATACGGAGAATGGTTGTGATGCTACAAATCCCGACAGATCAGATGGAGGTAAGACAAGGCCGGGAGCGATGAATTTGAAACTGGACGTCCGTCTCGCTCGCGTCAAAAAAGAACGCGCAAAGCAAGGATCGGGCACTGAAGCAGCGTCCAGGACAGTCGATGCGACAAGTGGTCTTGGATTATCTGCGTCATTACTGGTGGTACCAGAAATAGAGCCAATTGGATACGCTGACGTTGGTAGCTGTGAAATGCGCTCCTCGATAGCCTGACACAGTCGATCCCACGCGTCAACACACGTCAAAACTTGGGCTTCGCTATAGGGCCTCCACTCCCAGGGTCCGATCTTCTCAAAGTCGAATAGCGCAGGCTGTTGAGAAGCCACGACTTTTCCCATACGAATGAGATCAATCCAGTGGGACAGCAGTGTCTCCAGTGGATGCCAAACATTCGGATGGTCCTCAACTGGAAACCCGTAGCCGTAGGCATCAAGATGCATGAAGGTGGCCACGCGATGGAGGTGTTGGTGGTAGATGACACCACCATCACTGCCCTCGGCTGACAAACCATATTCGACACAGTACAAACGCACCAGGCTGTCAACTGGTTGGTCTTCAAGATCAGCTACAAATCCCTCAATCAGTCTGTCCGGCATAGAGATTTCCTGCGCGAAAATAAAAAGTGGCGGGGGCAGCATGTCAAAATCAGTGAAGTTGGGAGGTATCATAGCGGCATCAAGAAAAGCTACTAGTGATGGATCAAGCCTCGAACGTAGAGCCTCGGCTTCTGCACCATACACTGTGAAGAAATTCGTGCTGTTGTTAATCAGAGTTGCCAGCGGACGGCCATCAGCTAGCCAGCCGTATTGGACC
The DNA here is from genome assembly GCA_002916415.1 of Talaromyces borbonicus. Lineage (NCBI taxonomy): Eukaryota > Fungi > Ascomycota > Eurotiomycetes > Eurotiales > Trichocomaceae > Talaromyces > Talaromyces borbonicus. Next base: position 1,738,415 of record NBSA01000012.1, read on the forward strand.
AAATAGTTGTGTAGAGCGGCACATCGCTGGTAATCCATCCCTTGGACATGGTCTCGCGGAGGATTATCTGGCGTGACAAGCAAGCCGGTGATATCCGGAAGTTGTGAAAGATCCATCGAGATGCATTAGCTGCTGCTGGTGAAACTGCATGCATGGATGTTGTGGGCCAGGTCGAGCGAGAAAAAAGATCCGTTGAAGCCTTAGGAGACAGTCTAAGTCTTTTATGCTACCCTAACCCCAGCAGTCTCGGAAGTATGGAAGTACCGGTGCGTGGGGATCGGGGAGAGGACAATAACAAATATGAAAATGAAAGTGAAAAGGTGCTGGCCATCGCAACAAATTAAATCCCGAGAATCCATCAGATAAATCGCTCAGGGACCTCAGCTAATTTAGAGATGTCTCTCATCTTATCAATCGGGGAATCCCACTCAGCAACACTGTCCTCAAATCCAAGTGAATTGAGGTGTGTGTGTTGCTACTCTTCGATTTGTAGCTATACTGGTATAAATTACACCTTCGGGCACAGTATACCAATATACTACTGGTACGATATTCTAGACCTATCTCTTTCAAGGTTCTGGCTGGGCGAAGGTGGTGGCAGCCATGCTACTACCCACTTGGCGTCAAGTTTGGGACTCTATATCCTCCCCAGGCAAGAAGCTCGATATTGAAGCCGCCGCCGATTCGCAACTTCTATACAAAACTGCATCGGAGTCAACCAACGTCTGGGAAACAGAAACAAAAGCCCAACAGAGCATCAACTCATCTCCAGATCTGGAATCAACGATTCCAAACGAACCACAATTGTCAAGAGCGTCCCGGATCTTTGACGCAATCACCCAACTAACAGGGACGAAATATACCTTTTTTATAATGTGCGCCACTCTACTCACTTGGGCTATTGTGGGAATTGTCACCGGCGCAACGCAGGTGTGGCAAATTGTTATCCAGGATGCTGGGTCCATACAATGTTATATCTCGGACACCCTTTTGATCCGCCAACAGCAGAATCATGGACGTGCCCTTTTGAAGATAGTCTGTCGACTACGATCCCGGAACTTGACGTGTAAGAGACTGCTGCGACAACTGTGCCTGAAAAAGAGAATTCTTCCCGGAATATCAATGCCCTGCTCAACTCACGCGGCTCTGCTCAGTACAGAACAGAAGCATTTGCTCGATACCATACATCTTCCCGTCGAAAATTGGTACGACCGCACCTGTAACGTCGTCGTCAATATCATAGGGTCTCTTCACAGTCTGGTCTTCTATTGGGCCGGTATTTTGTGTTGGGTTGCACTTGGTCCCAAATTGCAATGGGGAAATTTATGGCAGTTGTATATCAACACGGCTGTCGCCGTTGAGCTCACTTTCACAACTGTCTTTTTGCAAAATACCCGACATCGTCACATGCGATACCTGGAACAGTGTATTCAATCCACAATCCAAACAGACGCACAAATGGAACGGCACCTTCGATTACTCACTGACGACCATACTCCGAACCCTGTTGCTGTTATTTCGCCCGACCGTGTCTCTACCGGCAACCGGGCTATTGACTATTATGCCGCGATCATGGGCTCGGGTGCCGGGGTCGTCATTTCTGTCATTGTATTTTCCGTGTGGATTTCAACCGGTCCTACAATGCAATGGAATTCGAATTGGTGGCTGATCATCGGGACTTTTACCGGGCTTGTCGGCTTCCTGGACGGATATGTGCTGCGCAATGACTACTTCCGGGAAAACGCATTCATTGATGTGCAGATGCAGTGTTTGGAGGAGGAAGACTCAGCGCTCTACGAATTGCTTGGAATCCCAATTGTTTCCGGGAGTAACACCGCAGCAGCAAAGCCTTCTCTTCAATACCGCATCAGCAAGAGTCTTGGTCATTTTCTCTCACTTCCACACGCAGTCTTGATTTCCATAATAATCGTCGTGTCCCTGCTGGCTGTTGCTAGTGGATTGAACTGGTCTGAAACAGGTCAATTGATATGCAACACGCCAACCATGATCATTGAGGGATTCTTCCTCTTGGTGCTGATTCAAGCCCACAATATTGTGAACGAGAACCGTCGAACGCAATTCAAGCAGATTTTAGTTCGAAGGTTGACGATCAACGCGCAGCTGGCGCATCATTTCCCACAAATATTTACTGCAACAGCAGGCCTAACAAGAAATTTCGACCGGAAATTGTTTAGTATGTCCATGGACAGCTCTGAAATTTCTGTCGTGTCATAGACCATGAGTAATGTACATAGAATTCTCACTAGCGCTTGGCATCAACGTCTGAAAATAGAGAACACAATGTGCTGAAAGAGCATTTATGACTTGCATATAGCTTAGAATTACAATATTTTCTCTGTTCTATTTGTCGTTGTCTTTTTGATTATTAAGCTGCATGCTGATTGGTTCCGTGTGAGCGAGCGTCCGGAGTTGGACCTCGCTTCCCCGGCCGAGAGCCAGCAAGAGCTCCAAGTTGCCCGCATAAAATAATTCTTCCACCGAACATCATCAACTACCGTACCGTTCTTTAACGTCCGCGATATTGTGCGGGGGAATTTCTTTATGAGTCATTTGAGATCTTTGGCCAATATAAGAAAAAACACATCTTTTGACAGCTTCTTGACTGACAATATTCTCTCTTGAAAGCTCTAAAAAAAGATCACGGCTTTGGCCAGTGACCGCACTCCAGAAAATGCTTCTTTCACAAACACGAGGGCGCTTGCCCTCTACTCTGAAGGCTCTTCAGAGGACCCAATTCGCCTCGTAAGCGTTACAGCCTGTGGATAAAATGTACATTGGCTCAAAATCGAGTATTTTGCTAACTTTTTTCAACCACATTTTTAGACGATCGCTATCTACTACACTTCCTTGCCGACAGAACGAAGATGAAGGACTCAACAAGGTTTCTCGTACAATCACCCAACCAATCTCGCAAGGCGCTTCACAAGCCATGTTGTACGCTACGGGCCTTTCGGAAGCAGACATGAACAAGGCACAGGTCGGAATTTCGTCCGTGTGGCTGACTGGTAACCCCTGCAACATGCACTTACTGGAGCTCAACAATCTCGTCAAAAAAGGTGTGGAAAAGGCCGGATTGATCGGATACCAATTCAATACGGTCGGCGTCAGCGACGGTATTAGCATGGGCACAAAGGGTATGCGGTTTTCTTTACAAAGTCGCGATTTGATTGCGGACTCAATTGAGACCGTCATGGGCGGTCAATGGTACGATGCCAACATCAGTATTCCGGGATGCGATAAGAACATGCCCGGCGTATTGATGGCTATGGGTCGAGTCAACAGACCCAGTATCATGGTCTACGGAGGCTCCATCAAGGCTGGTTGTGCTGCAACGCAGAATAATGCCGATATCGATATCGTCTCTGCTTTCCAAGCCTACGGACAGTTTTTGTCTGGTGAGATCTCCGAGAAGGAACGTTTTGATGTGATCCGACATGCCTGCCCCGGTCAAGGTGCTTGCGGCGGCATGTATACCGCCAATACGCTAGCTAGCGCCATCGAGATCATGGGTATGACTCTACCTGGTTCTTCATCCAACCCAGCCGACTCTCAGGCCAAACTCCTGGAGTGTCTCTCCGCCGGTGCCGCCATCAAGAACCTGCTCAAGGAAGATATTCGCCCCTCGGATATCCTTACCCGCCAGGCGTTCGAGAATGCTATGATCCTCGTGAACGTGACGGGCGGCTCTACCAACGCAGTGCTGCACTTGATTGCCATCGCGGACTCAGTTGGCATCAAATTGACAATTGACGACTTCCAGGCTGTATCAGATCGTACTCCATATTTGGCAGACTTGAAGCCCTCTGGAAAGTACGTTTTCAACGACCTGTATCAGATCGGAGGAACTCCCACCTTGATCAAGTTCCTGATCAAGGAAGGTCTGATTGACGGATCGGGAATTACTGTCACGGGTAAAACGCTGGCTGAGAACGTAGAGAATGTTCCGGACTTCCCTCAAGATCAGAAGATTATTCGTCCATTGTCGGACCCAATCAAGAAGACCGGCCATATCCAGATTCTCAGAGGTAGTCTTGCGCCGGGAGGCTCCGTCGGCAAAATTACTGGAAAGGAAGGGCTGGTTTTCAAGGGCAAGGCTCGCGTCTTTGACGACGAGGATGCTTTTGTTGCTGCTCTCGAGCGCAAAGAGATTAAGCAGGAGGACAAAACCGTGGTTGTCATCCGCTACTGCGGACCAAAGGGAGGACCAGGAATGCCTGGTTAGTCCCCGCTCCAATAATCACTATTTTTGACGTCCAGTCTCGTGATAAGCTAACTTGTCTTTTTACTTAGAAATGCTGAAGCCTTCCTCGGCTCTCATGGGTGCTGGCTTGGGTAAATCTTGCGCTTTGATTACGGACGGCCGGTTCTCTGGCGGCTCGCACGGATTCTTGATCGGGCACATTGTTCCTGAAGCCGCCGTCGGCGGTCCTATTGGCCTCGTCAAAGATGGAGACGATATTACCATTGACGCAGAAACTCGAGTTCTAGATCTGCACGTGGATGAGACCGAGCTTGCGTCCCGCCGTAAGCAATGGGAAGCCGATCGCGCTGCCGGCAAATTACCAGAAACAGGACTAACGATGCGTGGAACGCTTGGAAAATACGCAAAGTACGTGTTCATATTCCCCCTCCTCCTTCTGCTGTATTCTTGGAGAAGTATTGCTAACACGTTGAAATCGCAGACTCGTCAGCGACGCCAGTCAAGGTTGTATCACAGACGCCTTGTAATATTGAAAGGTTTAGAAGGACGTCTCGCAAGGCGCTTCTTGACTTGACAAAAAGTGATTGATGTATTTTAAGGAGTCCAGGCGAAGATCTGCTACGTTACTTCTTTCACGTATGTTCCGTTTTTTCGAAAGTCATATTGTAAGCATGATCGTTTCTGGGACGTAAATAGTACAGATTGCCGGACGGTACGGTACATTCTAAAGCTTGTACAGCCTTTCAAGGTTATGTTCGCTACTCTCGTATTCGATGTTATTCACCGAGACGCATGTATGAACTTGAGGGGTGCGAGCGCAGAACATACCTAGATACTTAAGCCACGCTTTCCAATTATAGCTCTCTATACGAAGTCGCCTCTCTCTACGAAGTCGTGTCTATACGAAGCAGCAGATGAGAAAGCGTAACGTACTAGACCATAGACTCACGAACTAGTGAAAATGTGACAGTTTGAGCTTCTCCGAGAATAGTTAGCGTTGGCGATAGCGTGCGACCACCCCATGCCATCACTCTATAGATTGGCCAAGTCATATGGCGTCTTGCAGGTTTAATCACAATTTAACATTTCGCTATAGGAATTGGAAAACGTTCAATTTGAGCCATTCGAATTGATAAGCTCAAAATCCTTGGATTTTGCTATAAAAGTCCCGGAATATCCGTTTCCATCCTTTTCGAAATGGCCGCATTGTATATTCCAAGATCTCCAAGGTTGAGCAGCGAAATTGAAAATCTTTCTCAACTGTTTCCAACTTCAGTACCATGTCTTGTCCCGACTGTTTCAAAGGCTCTGAAAGAACAGACGCAATTCCTACCGGCGAAGTAGCGACTGTCCATGGCTTACCTACCTACATAGCCGAATTTGTTCAAGGAAGAAATCCAAACGGCATTGTCGTCATAATCCCTGATGCGTTCGGTTGGGAATTCGTGAATAATCGACTCCTAGCGGATGAATATGCGCAAAAGGGTGGTTTTACGGTGTTCATGCCAGATTTTATGAATGGTGAGTGTTTCTTTTGACTTTTATTTGCTGTCTGACAGCTATAAGATCAGACTTTGTCCAGATATGGACGGAGATATGCATGAAGCAATCTGTACTGACTTCCTTGTCTGATAACTAGGCAACTCTTGCCCTTTATGGGTCATAGAACCGCTGGATTCATTGATGAGAGCAGGCTCTCTAATGAACATGTTTATGAGATTGTAAGATTTACCTTTCTCAGCAGCCCAAGCTGGGATTATCTATCTATCTATCTAGTTAGGCAATGCTAACTTGGAGAAGTTTCGATCTCGTCAAAACGGTATACAGATTCGGACCCTTTATATACCAAAACCGTCAAAGCGTCACGATGCCTCGAGTCACGAACTTCCTCACCGAACTACGCAAGACAGAGGCCGCAAAGCTCCCCGTCGGTGTTGCCGGATTTTGTTGGGGCGGCCTTCACGCAGTTCACCTTGCAGCCGAGCCACCTAGCAATGGCCATGACAAGGCTCTTGTCGACTTTGTGTTCACAGCTCATCCATCGTCCGTCTCGTTTCCGACTGATATTGCACGGATCAGGAAACCTATCTCCATAGCCATTGGCGATCAGGATCCTCTGATGACCCCAGAACAGGCCGCTGAAACAGAGGCTATCCTGAGAAGGAACAACGTGAAGCAAGAAATTGTGATGTACGAAGGTGCGGGACATGGGTTTAGTGTACGCATTGATAGGACGAATCCGAAGCAAGTAGAGCAAGCTATACAAGCTGAGGAACAGGCCATCAGATGGTTCTCAAAACATTTTGAATCTATCTAAATGTTGATGTTCCAAAGGTTTCCAAGGTCGTGCCTGATTTTAGATATTTGAGATTTTGAGGTACTTTTGACGCAGTGTATATTGTCCTGAGTTGGCAATTCGATAATCTCGATCCGGGGTAAAATCCGAGTCAAATTTAGACAAAAGCCCTTGACGCTCGAGCCACCTGCATTTGAGGCGAAATCAATTTATCTATGTTGTTAGGTGGGTAGGTAGCTGGACTGAGGAGGTTTTGGTAAATGCCTACCTAAAAAGTGCATTCTGAAGTAAAGTATTCGCGAAACATTGGCTAATCTACCATCGAAATCATCAAAGTGAGAGTCTTTTAGCATACCAAAATAAAAGACCGCTTTCTATCAGGAACAAAGCGCTGCTAAATACAAGGGAGGCCTGAACCGCCCCACCCGCTTCTTAAAACCGGTGTAGCTAGATCGGATATTCAACTCTTCCTTATTCATAGCCAAGTGGAGCTAATTCGACCTCTGCAATGCAAAGGCTGATACGGTCTTATCAACTTCATTGGAAGTCGCTCACATCGCTTTTACTGATATGGCCTTGATATAAATCCGTGAATCCATGTACTTGACGGCAGGACGCCCAGAGTAAAGAATGGCTGTGCGTATCACTTCTAGCAAATCAGCTCGAAGTCAGGACCGCTGCGAAAGATGTCGGTAGGTATGCTTCACAGAATATTCGAAATCCTCGATAGTTTGCCAATATATACAGATCCCAACATATCAAATGTGACGGTGTTCAACCCACATGCAAGCGGTGTCACGAAAAAGGCTTTATCTGTGTATACAGGCAGAAATTTTCGCCTTGGACTGTCTATGTCAATTCACAGGAATCAAGACGAAATGTTTCTGGATCTGGCGTACCTCGTTCAGAAAATTCAAATAATTCAGAAACCAATACACTTACAGGCAGTCCACTGAACTCGTCGATAAGCGCTCTTCCTCTTCATGGAGATTGGTCAAATGTTTCACTCGATGTTCATGCCTTGATGAATTACTGTAAAATAACCGAACATCACCAGCAGAAAGGCAAGAAATTCACCGCTGACAAGGTTTCCAGTCTTTCCAATTGATGCAGGCTACATGCCCAGCATCTATCTCATGGAAGTAACCTCTTCTCTCGACCTTGTTGCTAGTTACGCAACGTTGCCGGCTTTATATCAGTCTGTCCTCAGGCGAACATTCGAAACTGATCCGGCCGTCTTGTCCTTGCGAGGAAAGGTCTTGCGTTCCATCAACGCTTCCCTACGGAAGGCGGATAGCCAAAGCAGCGATGCGACGTTGATCAGGATTAAGCACCAGCTCTACTATGACTGCTATATTGCTTCCAAAGTTACTATCATTGCGCATCTTGATGGGTTGTACCGAATTGTGAATATTCGAGGTGGTCTTCATAAACTTGGACTCGGGGGAGATCTAGCCCACATGGTAAAAGTGTAGGTTTTCTTGAAAATCAGAGCAATTGTTAGGTGCTTTTCCCAGATAGTGTTGCTGATTGATCCGACAGATATGCCTTGATGGGGTATGTAATGACCGAATGTCATCCGCCAAACGAATATCTCCAATTCAAGACTCACTGTAGTGCAGCTGTGGAAGCACTTGCGCCAGTGAGTCTTGAATATTGCCCTATCACGCAACCGCACGGCCAAATTCACGTCGTCGGAGCGCCTAGTGACGAGCTGTCAGGCATCTTCCACAGATTGATCAATGTTCTGCAACGGCTGACCAACAACTTCCTCCATGGCAGCGACTTTTCAGAAGAAGAGCAGATACAAGACTATCTCCAGGTCATCAACAGCCCTGTCATTTCCCAAAGCTCGTGGGAATCCCCATTGGTGTGGATATACGAGTCGTGTCGTTTAGCCGCGATCATTTTCGCAACAGCAATCAGATATCGGATCCCGCTTTCTCGGGCAGTCTCAAAGGCGCATCCAGAATCCGGTGGGATGCCCTTGCTGGACGATCTCTGCCGAGCCGTCTTTCGGTCTCCTTACTCAAGTCAACCCTTTTGGGGGCATTTGGCGGGATGTTTTCTCTGGGTCTCGATGGTTTGCGCTTCCCTTAGTTATTGCGCAGTGCACGTAGACTTCCCCGACGACGAGCGTTATTTCAGCACAAAATCAAGACGTGCATCCTTGATCGTCCCGTATTCATTTGCAACTAAATTGTTCCATGCCGAAGGCTCTTCAGAACAGGCGTTTCAGATTACCAAGATTATGCTTACTATTCAGGAAAAGCTCGCCTTAGGTTGATAGTCCTGGAGAACAAAATTACCGATGACGGTGAGATTTTAGGAGGCGAAACTGACAAGTATCACAATTCAGTACAGTCTGTTGTGTTTCAGGCCCAAATTAATCTTCTTACCAGATATGACCACAAATGACGCATATATTCGTCGGCTTACTTGACTTCGTGATCTGTATTTTTTAAAATAAGTCAATCTAGGTCCTTTCTTGGGCTTCTAAAACCCCAAATGCGTGTGGCTCACATGCCGATCTTACGACTTTTGGGCTATAGCCAGGATATTATGCACTAATTGTGATACTCCATTTATCTTCGTCGTATCAACTTAAGAATAAACACAGTGCGTAACCCACCTGCATGGAAGATCTTAAAAAAAGCTACTAATTACCTGCAAGAATTTTTAAGTGCCGAGTCAAATTCTACGGATCAAGTCTTCCGTCTTCTATTCGAGGTCCAGATACCCGACGACTATGCCCAGGTGGTGACCAGTCGTTCACATGTCTACCAGTGCAGTACATGCAATTGCGAAACAACGGCCTGGCCTCTCGTGTTGCGACTGATTGCCAAAATTCGGGTTTGAAAATAGTGTCTGTACTCGCTCGTTCATCCCTTGATACAACCGTTTTTGACGTCGTGGCTTTTCAAGACATCAAGTTTTCCGACTCGGATTACTGTTTTGAATGACGTACTTAGATATACATCAGATCTTCCAGCTACAAGTATATATTGAGAGTTTATGGCCGTTTTTTCTTGTTCATCCCTTGTTGGATCAGTCTCCTTGCGCTGCCGAAGCTTTAGTTAAGCGATGGGGATGAGCAACATCTTATATCACAAATGTCAAAAGCCACGCGGGCGGAGTCTTTTGCGGGCGCTCTACTCTGTAAATTGTAAAAGGAAAACCTCTCGGCTATTTTTCCGATTCTCGTTGAAATTTCGCAGTGGAATGCTGGAGCCGTAGCCACGTTATCTAGCGCGTGCTTGGTATGGTACATTCTAGATTCCGGATCTTAGATGGAAGCAGCAGAATTGCCTTGGATTTTCATGCAGCTGCAGGTTTCAAGACAAAGATTTCAGCTGAAATCCCCAAATCCCTTGATTGGAGACATCGCGTTTTTCTGCTCCAGAGATCGAGCATACTGAATTCGCTTGGAGCTCTCCGTCGTTCAACCAACTGAACATTCGCCGGTAATTTATTTTTTCCTATTTGTTGGTACTTCGTAGGTGGTCACTATCTGCATGGGTTCACCCTGTGCACTACGAAATCCGTCTAGTCTAAGCTCATTGTCTAATTTCGATTGAGTCTACCTTCTTGTCGCCGTCGAGTCCCTCCATGCGCCACATTGGCCACTGAGCCGGGATACCGGGATTTAGTTGTATCTGAGGGCTCAGGGAAACAGCATCGGAGAAAGTAATCCCAGACAATAATTTCTTAATCTATGCTGCTCACCTGGGCATTTGGCGGCGCTTGTAAATGTCCCACCAACTCTAACCGACGCCCTGTACAACAGGACCTTCCAAGGCTGGACTTGGAGAACTGGGGGCAATCTAGATTGTACGCCCGTATGGTCCACTTGGCCAAAAACTTACCCTAGCGTATTGTTTCTCGGTCATAAAAGTTTCGGTCTAGGAAAATTAGTGCGAAGCCCGTAAATTTCTATCCCGGATTAAAGCAAACACAATTGAATTAGTTTTAGAAAAAACATCTTTTAATTCTACAGTGGATACCTATCCTATTTGCCGCTTATTCATCCCTACTCGATGAAATTCTCCGGTCATTGAACATCGAAGAGTGGACAGTGGATGTTGATACTTTGGGAATTCCGGACAGAGCGTTTTGCCTTGGGTTATTCTCCACAACAGATCTGGTGAATCGACGATATTACGAAAACTCAAATAATGCTGCTCCATACGTGTCTCTAAGTCTAAGCTCTTTCCCGAGGTCCATGCAGGGCTGAGTGTGTTAGTTGAAACAAACAACGGCATTGTACTTTGCTGGAGGTGACTAGTAATGTCTCGTCTCGTACGTATCTGGCAGCTACTTCATAACTAGTTAGTCCCCTAAGCAAATCATCCTAGGCAGCTAGCTGCTGTTACATGAAAAATATCAAATAATCAAATTACCTCGACAAGGATTGGTACCACCAACATCGATACAACAAATCAGATATGGCCCTCTATCTCCATGGTTCTCTGCACAGTACTTACGTCCGTGTCTACTATGCACACTAAGAATCCGAACTATTCTGGGCCAATCTGAATACCCACTCTGCCTTTTTTCCGCGAGTGGACCTGACTTCTTGGACTTCTCTCTCGGGTCTAGTCAAATTGAAATCTCGATGGCGCTAGTTTGATGGTAGCAAAAAAAAAAAAAAAAAAACTCAACATTTGAAGGGCCAGTCGTTCTGGTTGGCGAGATCCAGCTCCGGTGGCTGACTGAACAAGTCTCTTCTCGTTAAACTAACTACCTAGTTAATCTAAAATTTCATAAATTTCAGAATCCCGTGTTCTGCATAGCTCTCGATGCAAGAAGCCTGCCCTGCTTCTGCTTGGCCAAGGATGTATTTTCCATGTCCTGTGAATCTCGTTTACGGTGCCACTTGCGAAATATAGTTACACAGATCTGTACCGTGCACCAGACTTGTAGATATGGAGTCTAGAGGAAACTAGAGACTATACCGCAAACTGAAACAACGCCGTAGATTCGATCAAGTTACGTATTTTTTGCGACACTAAGTATCGAGTTTGCTCTCATCTCATGGCTACATATTAAGTGAGTTACTAGGTACTAGGTAGGCATATTGCCAGGTCGGAGTACGCCGGATGGAATGGATCAGGTACCCATGCACAAACCATGTCACCAGACTCACAGCCTCATCAGATACAGAGAGACCGCGGCCCCTCCAGCCTTCTAGCCTGCTGCATCGTATCCCGTCGCTTGGCCCACACTCATGGGCTCCGTAATATCCACTTCACGATAGATCTCAAACTATGCGTAGTGTATCGATCGATGAGGTGGTTAGGTTAGCTCTTCAAGCCAGATTCAAGCGCCCCTCTGAAAGTTCATACATACATACAGTCCATTCAAGCAAGCCTGTTAGCGTACCAAGAAGCAAGCCCCTCGCTGGGTCTGCCATTACTTTCTGTCATGCATGCCTTACGCCCACGCTTGCTCAGATTTTAGATTTGAGATAGATGTCAGCTAGTCCGTCTCAATTGCTTTTTCTCCGGTTCCAAGGTTCCAAGGCCTGGGCAGCTAGGAAATTTTCACAGAGGCTTAGTTCTTGCGATCTGTGATATTAGATGTCTTCCTCTCGCCCATGCATGGATTTCTTCTTATATTCGCTCTTTGTGATAGAGACTTCATTTTTGTGTCTCCAGCCCTAAGTCTCTCATTCTTATAACTATTCTCCAGACCTTTTTTTCTTCGCTCTGTAGAATTCCCTCTTTCTTGTTGCCTCTGTGCTTTTATCGAAACGACCTGGTCGATAATTTCAAATCTGCTTGCCCTACTTCTGTAGGCAAGCAGTTCAATCCACTGGCGAGATGGCGGTCCCAACGCAGCAAATGCTCGACGGCAGAGAACCGATGTCCATGACCTACGCCGGCGGATACATTGCTCTTTCATACATTGTCAGCGTCATGGGTTCGTCCACTTGTCTGGAACTACTGCATCGTCGGTCCTCGCGGTCTGGTCTCTTTAACTGGTTCGTTTGATGAAGCTTGCGTTTCCTTTTCTCGTTTCGGGCATAAGACTCACAATCCGGATAGGTATCTGCTACTAGCTTCGTCTGTTTGTATGGGAGGTATCGGTATTTTCAGCATGCATTTTGTGAGTTACCGTACCTAACCCCTACTAGGTACATATGTCAGGAAGAAAAGATTACTGACATATCCGTAAAATAAAGATTGGAAACAGAGCCATTGTGCTCGGCGACGGTAGCAACGCGCTACAGATATCGTACAACCTCAAATTCACCCTTGTCTCTCTGGTATTACCCATAGTTGTACTGTCGACAGCATTCTACGCCATCTCCTTTGAGGAAAGACCGTCGATAATTCGACTCCTGACAGGCGGCCTTCTGACGGGTTCCGCAATTTGCGCCATGCATTATCTCGGTCAATTTGGTATTTCGGATTACCATTGTTCGTACGGACCGGCTTTTATCGCCGGCGCTGCCCTGATTGCGACAGTCTCTGCAACAGTTGCGTTGAGTATTTTCTTTCGATGGCAAGCCGCTTGGACGAATAGCTGGTGGCGACGACTGGTGTGCGCGTTTTTGTTGGCTGGTGCTGTTTCTGGAATGCATTGGACAGCAACCATAGGAACTTATTACCATCGTATACCTGGAAATACAGGTCTGGGCCAGTTGTCACGAAGTCAGACAGTCATTATATGTGCGGCATTGGTAATTATTTCTTCCCCCTATTATTCGTCTGATGGATCTGAGCTAAATGGTCATGTCGAAATAGTCCTTTTCGGCTTGTGTCATCCTTTCGATCTGCGCACTTATCGCCGGTGGTCGCCGCCATCAATCCACCACTCGAGCTCGCCAGCTGGTACTGTCTTGTGCGTTCTTCGATCCTGCGGGTCGTATCATGGTCTCGCCCCAAGCGCTTCTGCCGACGCGAAAAGTCGTGGATCGTTACATAAACAAGGTATGTCTGTGCATTCCCAATATGCATTTCTATGAAATGGTATTGGGGATTTTTTGGATCAGTAGTCCAACAAACTGACTTGACCAAACTAGTCCATGAAAGACGACGATTTCAGCCGTACACATCCTGCTTTCTTGTGGGCAATGCGAGCCTCACACCAGTGGAATCTAGTGAAAGGCATTATTCCATCGATGAAAACCACGGTGCAGAACCACGAGCTGGAGATTAGTCGACTGATCAACCAACGAGGCACGGTGACTCAGAACGACCACGACGCGAGTCTGAGCTTCGATACTATTTTCAAGCATCTGTTTTGTATATCGGCACAGAATCTCGCGGACGAATTGCGAATGCCTCTGACGGGACTCGGAGAACTCTACCACCAAGTTCTGGATACAGTGACGCAAGTGTCGAGATTTGAAATGGCATCAAGAACCTTGCCCAGGTTGGGTAAAGGTCAGTTAATGTTTACTGTGCGCCAATTGGACGAGCAGGAGACTTCGCGATTTATGGCCAACGGATACCGGTTTGCGCCCGTTGAGCGCGTGACGGAGATACTGTCGCGTCGCATCCATCTTCCGCCGACGGATTTGGCTGTTCATCTTCACGAGATGCGGGAATATATTAATAGTGACCGAGGCTACCCTGCAGGCGTGCATCTCGTTGCCTTTGCGTTGCGGCCCACGCTTCGCGAACATTTCGAAATTCTTACCCGTGCTGGCGGCGGTATGGATTTACCTCGATCAACACTGCCGATTTCTTCGTTGACTAAATCCGATCTCGAACTTCTTAATTCAATGGATGAATGCGGATTTACCACTTGCCTGAAACAGTTGCAGGTCGTCCGAGGCATCAGCGGTCCAGACGTGGGAGGAGGAAGAGGAGCAAGAGCGAGAGCAGGAACTGGAAGCACCGGTAGTGCAAGCGTCAGCAGCATTGACTCGCTGGCGACTTCTGGGGGCGAAGAGGAGTCGTTCTTTGCAACGCATTTGTATCGTGCTATGTTGGAGTTGATGACGATCTTGCCGGAGAACATCGCATCCGCGGCTCGCTTCTCTGCAAAACCGCTTCTTGCACCTTGTCACCGACAGTCACCGTCTGATCCGGAGCAGTGTGTGCTGATATGTTTCCGAGTGGTGTCGGCTCTGGACACTCGACTCGCGGACGCGAGTCTCACATTCACTCCACTCCGCTTGTTCAGACTGCAGGCGCAGGTGAACGACAAACTTGGCGAGCGAGAACGGTTCGTTCGGGAATTGAACTCCGAATTTGCGTCGTATTCTGCGCAATCAACCACAAACAACAAGGAGAAAGATGGCGGAGACCTACGACTGAAACGGACAGAGACGGTGGCATCGATTCCGAACAAGATCTGGAGTCGACTGAATCCAGTGGCCATCATCGAAAGAAAGATTCCGCTTCCTGCAAGATTGCAGCGGGCAACTTCCCAAGAGTCCCTGGTTCGTACTTCACAGCCGCAAATGCATCAATCAGAAACCCACAAGTCAGGGATGCGATCAAGCACGACGCGATTATCGCCGCAGCAGCGCGCAGCACCTGTCGGTAGTAACGCATGCAGTCCCTTCTTAAATGAAATCCTAGTCAGCAAAGAAGTGACGGTAGATGTGGCGCGGATTGACGAAGTCGAGATGACTGACATATCGACCAAGCGAGGCTCGATGTCTCGAGAGTCGGTCAATTCGACATCTGGGCCGCGAATAATCAATAAAGACGACACAGCCAACGACTTTGAAGTCGACGGAAATAATCTGCATAGTCCTAGGACGACGACGGGTGTAGACAGGCAGATCGTCATTGAGGGGGGCCTCTCGAGGTTCGGAACCACTTATGTCGACGAGCTCTATGGGTTGTGCTTGGGTCGAGAGATTCGAATGAAGCCCGAATCCAAGCCTCGCGATGACAGACTCGGCTAGGCCGTTAAGCAAGAGGAGATTTTTGTATCTTCCAACCTACCTAGGTTTGATGGTTGGTTGTTTTGTATGCCCACGGGTCTGGGCGGAGTTCACACAACGGAGTTTCGGCGGACTATATATGTACCGATGATTGCATCCCGGGATTTGTACAGTGCATGAAGAGATTATAAATATAAAAAGGAATTTCAAATAAGTACCTATTCTGCAATTATGCTATATCTGCCATCGGCTCTGATATCACCGAGATAGCCTTGAAGCTGAGATTGGTCGTCGTGATAGAAGAGTCAATCGCTTGCTCAAGTTAGTAACTATTTTGGTAGTGGCATCTGATGTAATCCCGCAATGCTAGCTGGTTAGTTGACGTTGGAAGTAACTATCCAGGTACCGGGTCAGGTACCAAATACTTCAAGGGTAAAAATAATATCACCTCCCCAAGTCTGAGTCGAAGTACTTGGAGGTGTTGCTGGGACCCTTTTCGCGAGCACCGAAGGCGAGTTTGGGCCGTTTTGGGAGGCGCGTTTTTGCTCGTACGGACTGATTGTAAAGCAGGCATACAAAGAGATCAATATAAGAATTTGTAGATTTCATTTTCTATTTTTTGACCCAAAACAATATAGATACAAAAAAACAATTGACATCTATGTACAGGGTACCTCTCTCCAGAAGAACATTGCACATGTGTTACTGAAGCAATACTGTCGTAATACAGTATCAATACAAAACAACATAACGGCCAGCCAAATAAAGTTAGTGGAGGCTGACCGGAATCGGAAATTATCGACGGGGGGGCCAAGACAGGCGCAGCGTGGTTCTGGATTTTAATTCGCACAATGCGGGCCTTGCCAAGTCAAACTATACCCAAAACAAATTAAGTCCAGAGATACAGTATTACTATTGGTCAAATTGACTGTAAAAGTTGGTCTTGGCTTCGGACGCCAGACCCTTTCTGGAACTAGTGTTTCTGTTCTTATTCAGGCGGCCCCCACTACCGATGGACTGTAATTTATTATTTATTACCGATTACTGTATTAATTTCTTCTCCTGCAAACGGAACTTCCTCTTCTTCTTCTTCTGAATCCAGCTTTTGACATATGTCAACTGCAAATCTTTTGTCATCTGAAAATATCTTCATTCACTGCATTCATCTATTTCGGATACAGTTTTCTCGGTGCTGCCAGAGGCGAAATTAACTTGACCAGATCGAAAAGCTTCATGAATGGCCGGTATTGCGGGTCGACCATGCGCTGATTCGTGCTAGTCAGAAAACAGAAAAGTGAGTCTTGACAGGATCTCGCGGGACCAGAGACATCTCCGGTCTTTCTTCTCCTTTTCTTTCTGAACCTTCAACTTTGGCCACCACTCCGAAAATTAAAATCAGCGAATCTGGCGTGCGTACAACGTCGCTATCAATTTTCGCTGCTTCAAACGTGCAGCCCTCCTTACCTGCTGCATCTTTTAATCTCGTCGTGCCTTGCTGGTCTCCCGTTTCAACGTCGCCGGATCAATTAAAATCGCACGCAGATAAACAGCCGCTCCCCCGAACCCCGATCATTCAAGATTGATCGAGGAGACAAAAATCATTGACAGAGGTGCCGAACCTCCTCTGAGAGGGCGCATAACGGCATCCAACAAAGACAAGAAAGGAATAATAAAAAAACTTCACTATGAATCATAAATACTCACTGCCCGGTTGGGCATACTCCAGACAAGGGCCTTTCCAATGGCGAACCGGCCGTTTGGCGTATTTCGCCGTCATTTCTGTTGTCGCGGTTTTTGTTTTCTCGCTCGCCTACGTCTACGTCGAGGAGCCCCCATTTTGGAAGCCCGGTCCACCTCACCGGCCCTTTGACGAGGCAGATGCGGGCAGTGCTCATATCATGGTCTCGCCCGGCTCTCACTCCAAAGAGCAAGCGACAGCGCTCGCTTCGGGTCCTCTGCCGACGCTGCCCGTTTCGCCCAGGCCAGCATTGGGAGGGGAATCGCCCGGCTCGAAATCGTCGCACGATGCTGCAACGGCCGAGGAAGACCTTGTCTCGGCCGTTTCAAGTCTGCAAAAACCTGCCGGGCTGAGAGTGGTGGGCGTCATCTTTTACGGACGCCGCGATCGTTCTTCGATACTGGAATGCTATTTGCGCCAGAATCTAGTTTCTAGCGGCGGCTGGTTAGATCAGGTTATATTCGCAGCCAACACCGAAAACGAGGAAGATCTCGCCTGGCTGGACCGGGTTGCCGAAGCGTCAGGAGATGATTACCAAGTTGTGCGTATCGAAGAGAAAGGATACGGCAACGTCTACGAGGCGTCTTTCAAAGAACGAAACACGATATACGTCAAGATCGACGACGACGTCGTCTTTATTGACCCGCAAGCCATCCCTAAAGCCGTCACAACTCTGATCAACAATCCCGACGCTCTCATGATCTCAGCCAACGTCGTCAATAGTCCCGCTCTAGGATGGTGGCACTATCATTCTGATGCGGCTCGATCGTATAAGCCTGAACTCGTACCGAACGAGACTGCGCTCGCTACGCGCGGAAATGGCGTCTGGAAGACATCAGATCTACCCACGTGGTCCGGCGATGCCGAAATGGATTTCACCAAATTCGACAATTTTAGCGACTACTTTCAGGTCTCTGCTCCCGAAGATATCCCCAAGCATCGCTGGCTGCCTACCCGCAACGAGTCGGATATGTATACTTCGAGTATCGCCGCGACAAATGCAGAGGGCGGTCCTCATCTGATGCAATGGGAAATCGGAGCTCAAAACCACTACGGCTTCTTTGAGCATCTTGAGAATGGCGAATTGGGCAAATACTACTTGTCGAAAGATTACGGCAAGGGTACCATCTGGCATATGCGTGGATACCGCTTGAGCATCAATTTCATTGTCATGCAAGGGTCAGATGTCCTCGATTATATGCATCTCATCACGGGGCATCCGAAGGGTGACGATGAACATCAATTGACGGTTGAAATGCCGCGGATTCTCCGTCGACGTAAGTTTGCTCTTTTTAATTCTTTTACAAGTATCAACACAGAATATCAACACAGTACTAATATATCCTAGCGGTCCTGGTCGAATCACAATCGATTGTATCCCATTTCTCGTACGGACCTCAAAAATATCTCGAGAAGACCGATCTGATGGAGCGCTACTACAACTATGCCAACGAAAACGTCTGTCCGCAACATAGCCTGATTGATCCCTCGAACCCGGAAACGCCCTGGAAGTTACCGTCCAAACCAACAGCTTCACCGCGATCTTCGCGAGTATTTGGTTCAGCCAAGAAAAACCAATCATAACATCATGAACATCTCATCATACCGGATCGTTCCAAATCACGGCGCAATTTAATTCTTCATATAATAAAGTCATTATTGGCTTCAGGGCTAAAATCAATCATTTTGGCGTTTCGGCAGTGGGCGGGAAAATTTTCTACATTTTTTCGACTTTCATCAACTAGTCCATCATTGTACATCAATTCTCTTTATTTTCTCTGTCGATACATATCGCATACACTTTTTTTTACTTGACTGGAGCGGCGCGATTAATGTCTTTTTGTTGATGATTTATGGAAAGCATCATCACCCTGCATTGTCCTTCAAGTGTCGCCATTGTGTCTTGATTTCTTATATTTTCTTCTTTTCGAATAATACCTTTGATATTGTGGATACACTTTTTTTCTCTTTCTCTTTCAGTGGTTCTAGCCCTACATGTACACGAGATGATATCATTCGATTCCAATGAATATACATAATTGCATGGAAACTGACG
Organism: Talaromyces borbonicus; assembly: GCA_002916415.1. Taxonomy (NCBI): domain Eukaryota; kingdom Fungi; phylum Ascomycota; class Eurotiomycetes; order Eurotiales; family Trichocomaceae; genus Talaromyces; species Talaromyces borbonicus. The sequence goes on from NBSA01000012.1 coordinate 1,757,575, forward strand.
GCAAGTCCAGTCAAATTTGGAGTGTGTTTGGTTTTTGTACGGGAGTTCCAGACATTTTGTTAGAGGTCTGATATCAGGTGATCGTGCTTATATTCGAGTAAACAAGATGAACATGTTTTGTTGTTTGGTCCTCAACCTTGCCTTTCAACTCACCAGAGCAATTTCTTCGCCTCGATTTACCTGAGCCTCTCAAAATATCTCACGCTTCCAAGGTCTGCAACACCAGGTACCTGGCGAACTTTACTGTGTTTACATCTCACCGTACAAAAGGTACGCACATTGGATTCCAGCATTTTGGCGACTTCAATTTACTTATACATATCTAGAACCAGGACTTCGAAACATCAGACAAATTCACCATGTCGCAGTGGATCTTCCACCCCATCGACAACCTCCATCGAATCCTCCTCACCAACCAGCGTCTCAACCCTCCCAACGGGACCAAACAACTTCTAACCCCATCTATCATCTGCGAGCATTGCCATCAAGCACAGTCCCAGCAGACCAGCCAGAATGCAGTTATGGGTAGTCTCACAACCCTCAACGCGTACCTTTTGGGACTCCTGAACGATCTCGAGACGCAATTCTCGACTATTCGGAGTCGCGCCGTGGGCACAATTGTGTGTTTTCTTATGACCATGTCCCTGTTGGGAACCCTGGGTCTTTCGTTTTGGATGGTGTGCATTATTTTACCGTGGGCTCTGGGTGTGTGGGATCTTTTGTGGTGTATTGCTTTGGCGTTAGAGTCGCTGGTCTATGTCTTGACCGAAACTGAGCGTCCTAAAGACGAGTAGATTTTTAGTTCTGGATGGAATTGGCCTTGGTTTGAGATTTAGGTCTGGATCAGTTGAGAATCGAGAGTGATGCGTTTCTGCCCTTTTTTAATAGTCTTGTAGAGTATTTCTCTTGTCGGTACAACATGAACCGGGCACTTCCACCTAAACACCCTCTCTATTTCACTACATAATTAAATCACCACTTCGAAAACTCCGTATTTAAGCATCTTTCCTGATTATCATACAAGTGAGAATCTGCAGTGAATCGTTTTCTTCAATACTCATATCAACCTTGGAAGCCACGAAACGCTCGTCACAATGATTCCAAGAACAAAGCCCTACGACAACTCTCGCAGCCAGGACAACAAACATTTGACCCCAACAACTTCGTCATCCAACGCCATCACCAAAGTTCAAGATTGGCTAGATCAAAGTCCTGGTCCTCCTCGGCTCCAAGTCACATCTCCGCTTGGAGCAAAGGCTATACCAGCGAATACATCACGCAAGGCCATAAGCGAGAATGACAAGAAAGATGCCAATCAGAGAGACAAAGCAGACACTCTCGAAGATTGTGTCTCTGCCACTACACTCGCGAGACGTGCGATATCACAGATTGAGAAACGTCACGAAAAAATACATCCTAGCTCCGATCAGCACGAGTCTACGGCGACTTGGGAAGATGCTATCATTGTAGCTGTCTGCACAGTGCATTTGGTCATCGTCGTGTCAGCAGTATTGGTCTTGTGCTGCTTGCTGATTCTAGGCAAAGCAAGTTACGAACGAGTTCGAAGACGGGCGTAGAGCTTGTTCCCCTCGTACAGCAGCAATTAGATCATTTCTTTGATGAATTTCTTGTACCAATATTCAGTATTCGAAAACTAGGGTTGTGCCTTTTAGTCAACATTCAGATATTCAAATTGCTATGTGATTATTTCCATGGATCCATTCTCATAATGACGATGACGATCAACCCGGTCCAGCCTATACACCGTGTTTACTTGATAGAGATTCAAGTGTTTGTCTAATTCATCTTTAACACTGCACGGAACCGAACACTACCTTTAATCATGGCATCTACTCAAGAATCAGTAATCAAGATCTGGTCAAAAAAAATTCAAAGAAAAGAACCATCAATCATACCGTAAGCTTCGTTGGCCTTTTCAAGAGGGAAAGTCTCAATCATGCAATTGACGTTCTCCAGCTGAGCGAATTGGATTGCGTCTTCCGAGTCCCTTTGGTGTCCACTAGGCCATGAGTGCACAGATGCTCCTCTTGCCAGCTAAATTAGGGCGTAAGTATATATCATACGACTTCGTGAAGGTACTAGTAAAAAGAAAAAAGGTACTAACCAGAATGCCCGTATCGATAGGAATCTCGCCGACAACTAAACAGCGAGTCAGTCAAAAGGTCGACCATTACGGGAAATGAGACTGAGCAGAGACAAAGAATTGAGACATACCGGCCAGTACCAACAATTTACCTTTCCGACCCAGACCCGACAACAACGGCTTGATGGCGTCCGGGTTGGGAGCAGTGGTGACGATCATTGCGGCGCCACCGAGCTTTTGTAGAGCTTTGCCGACGTCTTCTTTACTCATATCGATGTATTCGTGAGCACCAAGTTCGCGGGCAAACTTCTCTTTCTTGCTGTCTCGCGACAAGGCAACGACACGATATCCGAATTTGTTGGCGTACTGCAAGGCGAGATGGCCCAGGCCACCGAGACCTTGAATGGCTACAACCGAGCCTGGAGGAACTTGCAGTTGACGCATGCCATTGAAGACGGTCACACCGGCACAGAGCATTGGAGCATACTCCGCTGCATCGACGTCAGTGGGGATTCGGACTGCGGCTTCGGAGCGGAGGAGGCAGTATTCGGCGTCTTTTCGTTCACAGACGGTTAGTATTAGTTGGGATTTGCGAGAAATGTCGAGGCGTAGAGACGGAAAAAAAAACTTACAGCCGCCAGCTTTGTTGATTCCATTTACTGCTCCATTGTCGCACATCTGGTACAATCCAGATTGACAGGCGTCGCAGGTACCTGAACTTGATGTTAGAATCTTCTCTTACTTGATCCCTTGGTCTGAGGTGACTTTTGGCAAATCTTTGGGGCAAAACGCACCGTCATGTCCTCCGTGCCAGCCTCCACCAACGCGATCACCTTCTTTCCACGTTGTCACACCCTCTCCTACCGCGACAACCTTGCCGATAATTTCATGACCAGGGACCAGCGGGCTACATCCAGGTTAGCCGCGCCTCGATACTCATCCTCCGGTTGGAAAGTTGGAAATCTTACAATCCACCACCCATCCAATTATGTTGCGCAATCTGGTCCGAGTGACATACACCGCATGCCTCGACTTTGACTAGAATTTGACCCTTGCTGGGCAACTCCAGAGTCGCGTCTTCTAGCACCAAGGGTTTACCAGCTTCCTTGAAAACCGCATGGCGATACGACTTTGGTAGAGACATGTTGCTTTATGGATGCGCCCACTGAAACAATTTATGCTTCGAGTCTTGATAGAAGCTTGGGAAAATAGGCGAATAGAGAAGATATCAAAAGCAAATAGGACGAAAGAAAAACATAATCACGTCCTATTACCTGGGCGTAAAGGCCCTTTTATAGAGAGGAGGCGAACCATGATGCGGTCATTGACACGGCAACTTGGCCATGACCTCCACCCCATGCCGACCTCCATTCGATCAAGCAAGCCTATGAGGGGCGCGAAGATGAGGGGAAAATTGGGACGGAGGGGGAAAACTGGAAAATCGATAAGAGGCGTTGGAGCTGATTACCGGAAAGAGAAGTTGGCCCTAAGCTAACCTTAAAATTAGTTTAGTTGTTAACGTTAAGATTACTCATGTTAAGATTACTCATCAACCACTCGAGCTGATTACTCAACAGCTTACTTTAGTTAACTACTGAATACTCAGAATAGAGCGAGATTATAATCGCAGCATCTGTTCCTCCACAAGACAATACAGAGGTGTGTGTGTTCGTCAATCTACTTATCTCTCGATTTACCTCTGTCTATACTTACTGGCGAGTACTCCGCATCAAACGGAATAATCCGGCCGATCCCGTGCCTATCATGACACTCTTGATGACATCGACACGCAGCTTGCGATCGAATCCACCATTTCTCCGGTGCAGACCCCGAAAATATTCCAATTACTTATTCGGGCGTTAGATTGATAAGCCATGCAAGCGACGTATCCGGACATATTGTCAGCAAAAAATAAACTCCGTCAACATAACCACAGCATCCGGGGTTTGGCATTTTTCAAAGAAATCCTTCCAACCAACAACCTGGAAATTTTCAAGCTTCTCATGAACGTATCAAACTATATGGAAGCCCCGGGGCCTAGAATTGGCCAACTGCGCTGAAAATCCACGACTCGTTCAGGAAAGGCTCGGATCTCCGTGCGGAGTCCGGATTATAGCGCTGTCACCATCACCAACATGCAAAAGTAGATCGTAATCCGCTATTAAGTTGATGTTGGGAAATGTTAGACGTACCCAGCTTGTTTATTGGTCCAGATACACTGCCACGAGTCGACGTTCCTCCGGCCAGACTATCCACGAGTTCATCCCGTCGATTAAATTAATCTCATGTCTGTATACTCTATCCTACACCTAGTTTCAACGTCCCGGAGAACACGCATTTTACGACCCCATATTTAAATTTCACGTCAACACCTTGAATTACGTGTACTTCGCGGTCTGGACTTCTCAAGTCTCGGAATTTAGCAACGGACAAAGATTTATAGCCGGCTGCAACGATACCTTCGCCCGGATCATCTATTTTGTTGCATGACCCTTCCAATATGATTGATAATCATGATGTGGATGATGAGGAGATCCTTCGGCGAGAATATCAACCCAATAGTGCCGGGGGATTAATAAGCATGACATTTGAAATCATGCAGAACCTTCCATCGAATTTTGGAGGTACTGGGCTTCTTTCCTTATGCAGAATACATTTGACATGACTACGTCCATTGGTAGGGCCTGCAATGTAGACAATTTACCTTTTGACAGAGCAAGATGAATCTATGAATAGGCTCGACGCTGACCACCCAAATGCTAACGCGATACTCATTTCTGATAAGCAATGGCCCATGCCACGAAGTATTGGATCGAGTCGTATAAACGCTTCCTTTTCAATGATTTGCTCAGCCGCAGCGTGTTCTCGAACCATGACTCGATAAATTTGCCTGTCAGGTCGTCCAACCACAGTCAGCAAGACGAGTATGGCAGCACAGCTCCGGAGCTCCATATGAGGGCATATCCCAGGGAATATGCCTTCGCACTCGACACCAGCAAGAGAAGACTTACCGAGAATAATAAACAGGTATACTTCAAGCATTTGAGAAGTTATATTGAAGTAGAAATTGGTCCATGGCTCTCCGTCTTCCCATTGCTAGAATAGAGTTAGCTTATAAATCCAGAATAATTTGACATATGTAGTCGGTCAACTAGTTAGAGGGGCCCTGAGAAATAGTGAGCGAGCTGCAGGCTGTGTAAGCCTACAAACAGTACCTAGTACAATTCAAAAAGCCGGATCGAATATCGTCGTCGCCAGCAACAGGAAGGCCAATGACCACGGTACGAAGATCGAGAATGTCGCGGACAAATTTGAGGGCATCCACAGTCTGATTTTCGGGATTATCCCGAACATCAAGCTGAAACGGGTCGAATGAAGCCAAATTGATACCTGTATTCTGTGCAAAGCTGTCACTTTCGTCGTCAGTAAACGAGGTATTTATCCCAGTATCGCTCTCTGAGTAGTCACCATCATCCTCATCATTACTAGTTTCACTGTCATTCTCTTTCTCTTCCTTTTCATAGACCCGCTTATCGTTCGTTTCCGGAAAAGTCATAATACTATTCAGCGGTCTCGCAAACGGTAGACTGCCTCTGCCATGGAGGATGATGTAGGTATGTGTATGATTGGAGCTCCAAGGCTCGACACAAAGACGAATTGGATAAGATTTCTTTTTCACTCAATGAATACGACTAGCCCACTAATTGGACAAGTCCGAGCCAAGTGACTCAAGGCATCTTGATAACCTATGATAATGTACCAGAAGTACAAGATACACCCTCCACAGTATGGAAGACCAATCGTTTATTCCCACTGTTCCTACAATTTGGTATTGTTGTCAGTGTCTCTTAGCCCAGGAAAGAAAAAGTATGTTCGAAACTCCAATGGTAGGTAGGACAAGCCGTTAAGTATACCTAGGTATCCAGTCGAGATCATTATGTTTAAGGAATAGTTCGGATGAATAGAGTCACACAGCCGCTCTGTCGTCAACAGTGGCATATCTGACTAGGTACCCGGACATATGAGCCAGAGAAACTGAGACACAATATTGCGTTATACTACTGAGCTTCCTTTTATTAATTCCTGCCTGTCCATCAACCTTGGATTGAAATATGTGTTAGTCACCAAGTTGCAGTCATACAGTTGATGCCAGCGAATGAGCATGGGTTTATTATAAGACGGACGCGTATGATATCCAGTAAATCAGTTGAAAGTGACTCAGTCGTATCTTAGTCACGCAGATGACTACATATTCTTGATGACTGGGTCGGTACATGTGGTTGATGCTGAAGTATAAAGGCATAGGTCCTGCCATCGATAAAGGCACTTCTCTGTACCAATTTACTTTCCATCAAGTTCCATCCAGTCCAAACCCCCGTTTTCTTGCTATCAAAATCACCTTCGAGAGATGTCCAGAGTGGTCACCAATGCCGACCGCCGTTATGAGCTGATCAAAGCTTGCACTGACCCCAATTTGCCGATACCAGATATGGAGGGTTGGGAGTTTTCAGTCCCTCCTCCAAAACATTGCAAAGTGGGCCCTTTTCCATATCCTTTCATAGTCAAGGGGCCTAAACCCCAAGAAGGGCTTTCAGCAGATAATAAGATCTGCATTGTTTTGATCTCCCTAGTTCGCTACGATCCCACCAAAAAGCAATGGGGGAACGATGAGAAGACTTTTGTCCATGATATCCCTGGGCTCGGACCCTTCCAGACACAGAGGATGATAGTTAAAGGTGTCCGCACGACAGAGCCAGGCAATTACATGATTAAGTTTCTGGTCTGTATAGGGATCAAGAAAACTGACAAGGTTGAACGACGAGCGATAACATACTCACCTCCCTTCGAGGTACATGGAGATTATGATATTACTACTATTCAACGAAGTAAGAGGACAGTCAATCCAACCACTGAGTTATGCTAATTCTTATAATCTAGGTGATGAAGAAAATCGAGAAGTTGCCAAAGCAATTGAACGCCAAGCGGCAACTGAACACGAATTTGATCATTATCTCGAACCGAAACCCGAAAGCTGTATTCGCTGTGAAGAATCTTTGAGAATGTTGGCTCAGCAGCCCCTTTACCCTTCTTCTATTCCTCATGAAGCTTTTGCTGGCACATTTTCCGAGTACCCCTCCGAGTACCCCAGAAAAGAGACTAGATTTCTATTCTAAGGATGGTTTGTCTTGTTACTGTGATCCGGGCATACCATCTAGATCTGGATTAGCCGTCCATCCCTGATATTACACTGGGTCTTGTCTTGTGTTATTCTAAAGTATCTTAGCTCGGAAATAAACAAAATTTTCTCGTGACACAATTCACTTACTCCGATAAGTGGGAAGCTAAACAGCCTAACCATCGCATTCGTGCGTGGAGTAGATGGGCACCCTGGCTGGTCACTTACAACAGTTTACATCTTATGCACGTTGACAATTAGGTATAGTGCAACTATGAAATTCTATCCGGCGGCCAAGGGGTCGTCGGTTCATTACCTAGACATATACGGAGATATAAACTTGGCTAGAACCTTGGAAACCACCTGGGCACCTGCATCCATGGATAGATACCTAGTTAGCTGCGAGAATAGTTGAAAGTTGGAATTGCTTTGGATCCAAGACTATAGAAAGATCTCATTTCGTTCTTCCTCCACCGCTTTAGGGTAACTTTAATATCATTACTTAGATATCGATGTACCCTTTAAATTTGAAGTATATATAAAAAGGTACCTAGGTACATTCTTATTCTATATTGTTGCCCGAATCAAAACGTTCCCTGCGACTCGAGAGGACCTCGTCCACCATTGGTGTCGCCACCGAATTCGATTTGCCCAGTTAAAAGTTGCGTTCTCCAATCTACGACCTAACGTAGGTATCTATAATTAGATACACATCTACTTAAATGGAGCCTCCCACCCACAGATACCTCTTCTAACTCGATCAGATACCCAGACAGTCTTCCACTGATACACCCTCCATAGAACAATAGACCAAGGGTTGATATTTGGGTCCCAGGTAGTACAGCGGGTGTCAATTTCCTCTGCTTCAAAACAAGACTTTACAGTCATTGTGAGGGATTATGTACAAAAATCCATAAAATCTATCAATCGTGCATACTCCAAATACCGAACGCGAGTTGTATAATTCCAACCCTAACCCTTGAATCCCCAAAGTAGACCCTGACTTTATTAAGGTTATATAATAAACTCTAAACACATCTAACTACCCTAAACATATCATACTGTGTGCATAATTACATGGACAGTTGTTAAATTCCAGTAAGAAATCCCAGTTAATTATTGTAGCTATTTTTATTTTTCTATTTCTTTAGAACGAGGTTTTTCTGTTTACGGAATAAATTGAAAGAAAGAAAAAAGTGGGGCGCTCGATCGTCTGAATTCATTGAGATAAGCTGTGATTACTGCTTAACTTAACTACCTGGGTACCAGGAACCTTGGAACCAAACACTTTAATTGCCTAATCAACTGTTTCTGGTCTCGTCAGAATTGATCGCGGCGACTTTATCCTTCGTTGCGCTTGTGGGCACGGGAGAGATCAGTACGAAAGGAACAAATTCTGAAATTGCACCGCGAGTCATGGTCATGGCCATGTTGGAAGAAAGATGCGGTGACGATAATCTTCCGCCACCCACAGAATGGGAAGAGCAAAATCTCAGACATGTCTGCGATAAGATTCCCTCGACCATATTCCTAGTTGCTGTGGCAGAGCTAGCGGAGCGTTTTACATACAGATGCATCACAGCTCCTATGCGTAAGCTTCAATTTCTTCTCTCTTTTTTCTTTCTTTCTTTCCTTTTTTTGAAGATTGATGGACGTGTTCCCGGACAAAAGCAATAACAATAGCTGAGTATGTATAGAGAACTACATAGAAAATGCACACGATGACCCATTACGGCCAGGAGCTTTGGGTAAGGTGAGTACTTGGACGTGGCCGTCAGCTTCGGAAAAGACATACAGAAAGGCAAGTTTGGACACTGACCCGCACTTGAATAGGGTCAAGGAGTAGCGACTGGTATCAATTACTTCTTCACCGGTTGGTGCTATATGGCACCCATTCTTGGGGCTATCATGGCAGACAGCTTGCTTGGCCGGTTTAGGACAATATGTGTAGGAACAGGGTAATTAAGTCCTCATTTACAAGCAAGCAAAGCACTCACCAAGAGAAAAATATATCTGACAGATATAATAGAGTCGCGATCTGTGGTGTCTTGATTCTTTTCGTCACTTCTTTCCCTTCGAGTCTTGAGCACGGTGCTGGTCTACCGGGGCTCGTTGTGGCATTGGTTTTGATTGGCTTGGGGTTAGTGATTCTCGACGACTCAATATTCTCGAAACTGACCCGTTCGTTATAGTTTCGGAGGAATCAAGAGCAATGTTGCTCCTCTGATCGCCGAGCAGTACTCGAGGAAGCCTCTCCAGACCAAGACTCTTGAAAATGGAGAAAAGGTCATTATAGACCCCAACCTCACAATTCAGACTATCTATGGTCGTTACTACTGGTCAGTGCAGTGACCAGTAGTCACTCTTTACGAAAATGAATATACTGACCTTCCTAAGGGTTATTAACATTGGCTCTCTTTCGGTGATCCCGGCATCTGCAAGTGACCCATGGCTGTATGCTGAGTCAATGTACTAACAGACATGCAATCTAGTGGTTAGAGCTGAAAGTTTCGTTCTGGGCTGCATTCCTCCTACCACTCTGCTTCTGGGTCTTGCCCGTTGGTGCATTGATATTGGGCCGAGGACGATACAGTGAGTGACAGATAGACCCTTTCATCAATCACGTCGTTGGCGCTATTTGCTGATATGCTTGTAGTTGTCCAGAAACCCAGTGGATCGGTTCTAATAAAAGCCATGCAAGTCTTCTGGGTTGGCATCAAGGGAGGTTGCAACTTAGATGCCGCAAAGCCGTCGGTCTGGGCACAGTCTCACCCTGGAACTATTAGTTTTCTCTGGGATGATGCTTTTGTTGAGGAATTGAAACGAGCATTAGTCGCGTGTTCTGTCTTGTGAGTTATATAAAATGACATAAAAATTTGATATTTGCACTGATGTTTGCACACTGACAAATATTTTGTGCTTCCCGTCAGCTGCATGTTGTAAGTAGCAAATCGACTATTCAAATCGACTTGAAGATTTCGATTGCAGCAGACTAAGTTTCATTACAGTCCAATCTTCTGGGTTTGCTATGGACAGACAAATAGCAATCTCATCAGCCAGGCAGCAACTATGAAAACTTATGGAATTCCAAACGACATGAGTATTACACCCAACGCCTTTTTTTTTCCTATAGGAGTACTAATTCAGACTCACAGTGGGGTGCTTTAATCCAGTCATGGTTTTGATCTTGCTTCCAACTATGTACGCGTTCTTAAAGGGTGCCCTATGATTCATTTTTGATATATGAACTAAGTAAGACATTCTAGGGAGAGGATCGTCTACCCGACGCTGCAACGACTTCGTCTCAGCTTCAAGCCGATCAGTCGAATCACTGCCGGTTTCCTAGTGATGGCCTGCGCCATTGGATATTCCGCCGGGATTCAAGACTGTTAGTAGTATGATGTCCCAAGCTACCGCTCCATTGCCTGCTGACACTAGCTCACAGTAATTTACCAATCGCCTCCATGTTACAACCACCCCCTGAGCGGATCTTGCAGCGACAGCGGAAGAATCCCAAACAATGTAAAAAACTCACCCTCCAACTATACTTGCTCATCCTAATCCCATACTGACAAAGAAGCTTAGGTTAGCGTTTTCTTGCAAGTCCCTGTCTACGCTATGACTGCCCTCTCAGAAGTCCTCGCCTACGTCGCCGGCATGGAGTACGCATACACCAAATCGCCCAAGTCGATGCGCAGTATTGTATCGTCCCTTTTCCTCCTGACGTGCACCATTGGCTCGGTGTTGGGTATTACGCTGTCATCTGTCTCCAAGGATCCAAAAGTGCTGATAGAATACGCCTCTTTGAGTGGCGTCATGCTGGTCATAGCTATCTTGTTCCTACTCGCCTTTGGCAAGTATAACAAGATAGAGGAGAAGATGAATATGCTCAATAGCGATGAAGAGGATTCTCCCTCTGCGCAACAGATACAGACAGCTAAGCAGGCTTAGAGATAATTTGACCACATGCTTGAAAAATGCCAAAGCTTATAAGTAGATGTAGATTTAAATTCTACTCGATGAGGTACTGGTCTTCGTTTCGTTACATCTCATATCAGCCATTTTCCAGCATCTGATGGACGTACGGAGAAGTTCATGCCAATGACATGATACGGGTTAGGCCATATCAACAATTCCGGTCCCAACTTCGTCAGAAGCTTCAAAGAATCAGCAAAACAATCATAACCAAATACTGAGACGCAGAAAAAATAAGTAAAAAGAGAAAAATAAAAATAAAAACATACAACAGTCGGGATTCGCTGGTGGTCACCCACCCAACTACTAACCGACCGGCGTGTGGCTTAAGTACGGCTGAGCGGACGGGAAGCCCTGCTTTCCACACCCTATGGTCGTATGTACCAGAATTGATCAGAATAGGGAATATATAGATAGTGTACCAGCGTTGCCCAAGGAAGGAAGCGTCTGAGATTGGGTGGCTCACATAATAATGAGAGAAGCGAAAAAGTCTAGTGAGGTACAGAGAAATCATGGCTTACAATTCCACATTCCATTTCGCGTAGAAGTGCAGATGCAGGTATAAATACAAAATCAAACGCCTTTGTAGCTTGTCATGCTTGTGAACAGATCCTGTCCTTTTCGTACCAACATAGAATAAATGACACCTCGGACGAAAGAAGCAAGAACCGAAACGAGATGGAAGCAAAAGATGGAAACCGAAACGTTACTAAAGGGGTATAATATGAAGACATTCCGCAGCGAAGGAAAAAGAAACACAAAAAAACGCCGTCCTGCTGAGTTTGCGAATTTTAGTTCTTGAAGCTGTGGATCCGCACCTCGCAGTCTTCGCTGCCTGTCACAAAACAACTGTCTCCCAAGGCGACGCAGGTCACGGGTCCAGAATGGCCGGTGAAAGTACGCTCGCATTTGCCGGTACGTGGGTCCCAAATCTTCACCATACGATCCTCGGCGCCAGACACAATCCGTAATGTGTCGGCCGACAACGCCCAGACACCCTCCAGATGTCCAAAGAATGTTCGCAGACATCGTCCAGTATATGTTTCCCATAGACGAATCGTCGAGTCGAGAGCACTGGTAAGTATGTATCGGGCAGGTGCAGGACGATCACCTTCAAAGAAGGATGTGCTGGCCGAGTAAGAGCCTTGGCTCAAGGGTGATTCGTCTCCAAAGGACGACGAATTGCTATCTTCCTCGTGATTCGCATCGTGATCTTCTTCAAACTCAAACTCTCGTGGTAAAGGAATGACTTGTTGAACCTGACCGACGTGGCCATGGAAAGTTCGAATGCAATGTTTGGAGTCGAGATCCCAAAGTTTAACGGTACAGTCATCAGAAGCGGACAAAACCGTTCGAGAGGCGCTGTCGACACGAACAGCGTTAACCCAGTCGGAGTGTCCGCGAAGTAGAAATGTGGATTTATCTTCGAAGTTCCAGATTTTCACGGTGTTGTCAATCGATCCGGAAGCCAAGATACTATTTTCGAAATGGAGGCCAATAATGCCCCCGAGATGTCCGGTGTACGTAGATATACATTCTCCTGTCCGCCAATTCCACACTTTGAGCGTGCGATCAATGCTTCCACTGATCAATTTAGTATCGTCAAATTGCAAGCAACGGATGCCTGAGGTGTGGCCAGTCAGAGTACGGAGTTCCTCGCCGGTCTCCATATCCCAGATCTTGATGGTTGTATCGTATGATCCCGTAGCAAGAATATTGTCTTCAAACTGAAGACACATGACACCATTTGTATGGCCCTTGAAAACCTTCACGGAGCACCGGCCGTATTTCCAATTTGTGCCTACTTTGAAGCGGTCCTTGTATACGTCCTTCCAAGGGCGTAAATTGGTTCTCTGAGGATCAACATCTTTCGAAGGCAGGCATAGTCGTTTGGCATCTTGTGGATCTGCAGGGGTTAAGTCTTCGGCTTCTCGCTTCACACCAGCAGTTACCGCCGTCGTGGGGTCGCTAGAAGCAGAGGACTCAACTGACCCTGCGAGGCCTTGTGCGCGCTTTTCAATTTGTTCTTTGGAGGCCCGCAGTCTCTTTCGCTCCAACAACGGCAGTCCCCAACCACATTTTGTACATTTGCGATGAATGTGCTGTTCGCACATTCGATGCCATACGACGTCGTCGTCAGCCAGATTTTTCCAGCTCCGCGAGACTTGCGCAGCACGGCAGAGCGAAGCGGTGTCGAGATGAGACAGGATCTTGAAGGAGATCTCGGGCGGCAGTGCGGTAATGAAGTCGATCCGAATGAGGTCGCGTACGCTACTCGATATTAAGGACAGTTGAGGAAAGCAACACTGGGCGAGAATGCCTCGAAGCATCAACTCTCGTTGCTTGGCTGGGGCGGCTGAAAACAGCGACCAGACGTGAGCGATTCCTTTCTGGTCACTTTGCGGCAGAGATTGCAGTTCCTTCAGCTTGGTTAGTCGTATGAATCAGATAATACACTCACTCTTGAGAAGACAAAGAACGTACCCATTGCAGATGATCCATCGATGGCTCATCAGCCTGTCTACGACACTTTAAATCAGGTCTGTGGCGATAACAGTACCTCGAATTCATATGCGGCGGTGGTGGTCCTATCGATCTGGTGGGATTTGATCCAAGAGGCGCATATTGGCTGGGAATGTGTCTTGCCAGGAAAGGAGCAACAGTTTCGTCGGCCAGTTTGGCTTTAGACGTGGCCCGTTCTCGTTCCGTCTGATTGTCTTTTACTTGGTTGGAATCTGAGGCACCGCCAAAGATAGACCGCACGCCCTTGTACGGAGTCAGAGTGTTATCTGTGGTGGGCTCTGTTGTTTGAGGAGTGGTATAGACAAAAGATTCCCCGCGGTCAGCCATTGCTGAGAACCGTTGATTATAACCAGCAATCGGGTTGACTCATAAGAAGACGGTAGTTTAGGCTGGAAAAATCGCTATCGTTGGTATTATTGTCGGTGTTGTTGATGTGTTGAGCGGCGTGAGAGAAAGCCGAGAAGAGTGGGAGGTGAGTCGAGAGTCGGAGAGAGCCCCGATATAAAGCATTCAAGCGTGTGCCCGGCTGTTCCAGGGAGGTGGACCAGAGGGAGGAGGATGCGGCTTATGAAAGGACATTGGCCTAACTCGAGCAGAGTTGTTGATGGAGATGAGTTCTTCAGCCAGGGGACATGGCGTGATTTCCAGAAGATATCAAAAATGGCCAAGTCAGAGAAGAAAGCAGGGAAGTACCCTGTAGAAATCACGTGCGAGGTTTTACTGATTTCGCCATACAAAAAATATAAAATACATGCAAAATACGGTGAAACGGCTGTGGCGGCGGAGTCGGCGAACATACAAATTTGCAGTGGCTGAGCCAATCAGCGCGGGGATCACGGGATCACGCAATTTCTCGGCAGCCTGAGGCAAAGATATTTGATAATCTCAGTCACGCAATCAGTTCAGCCTAAGCCGGATTTGGATAACAGAGACCCACGTGACCCACAGAGAAACTAAGCTTTAAAGTTTCGGAACTCATCCCGTGATCCCGCTGACTAAGTTCTCCTGCTCCAGCTTCCCCGTCTTTTCCAACCTTCTTGATCAAACCTCAACAATCTCCACTCCAGAGTTATGAGGTTTTGGATAGTTAGCTAGCCAAGCTCACTACCTACGGAGTACTTCTTGCTATCAATATTCGCCTGCTGTAGCATCCAGCCTTCGCAGCAACGAACATAATGCCGTCGCCGAATCTTCTCGGTGTATCGTTCACAAGGCTCTGACCAGCTTTTCCACTCTCGCAACTGCGGCAGCCTTGTCGTTCAGCTTATCTGCGCACGCAATAATAACCAACAACTGCCATTAATATAGCTCTTTCCGACGCAATAAATCGCTCGTTCAATTTTAATATAACGCGCAGCTTTCGATTTGTCGATACCTCCCTCCGGGCACTTCTTCCTCATCGCTCGATTCACAGGGTTTGGGTCTTCGGCCAATTCTGTCTCGCGGACGGCGACCGATTACCCGTCCAGTCGCAACAAGACACATGCATTCGTCCGATTCGCAATTGACCAATTGAGCTGTGAAATGTCGCAATCCTTCACCGCTTCAAATCCACCGTCACCTCACCCGGGCTCGCGGCCTCTAGACCCAGACTCTCGGAGACGCACAGCACAAGAACAACAATCTGGTTCGACTGAAGAACCTGCATCTCAATTGGATACTCTGATTTCGTATCTGGTTTCAGCCAAAAGATCCCTGTCGTCCATATATCACGTTTCCCGAGCCGATGAAATCGTCAACACGGCACGCAATGCCCTAGAACAAAGTGCAATTCTCTCTGCGAAGATCGGGTTTCTGAGAAGAGGCCAAAAACACCAAGTTCAGCTTTTGTACGACGTTCGGGATGAGATTGAAAATATCTCCCATCGCGGCCGCTCCGAGTTCGCCAACGTCTTGACGGAACTCGATACCGTGGACGAGCGCTTGCGTCATACATTGGACAAACTACGGCAGACGGTGGTCCATCCTGCTTTCCGTCCGGACGGCGAAGAGTCCAAAACTCTTCATGATTTTGTGGATGAAAATGGTGTAGAAGATCTACAGGTAGTTTTGAAAGCTGCTATCGAACGAACGACAGCCGCACAGTCTCAGCTCGATGAGTCCAGTTCGAGCTTCAACGATGAACTACAGGAATTGCAACATGCTCTTGGCAGATATCAAACGACGTTGGAGCTGGCCTCCTCGCACTCCTCACAGTCGGCGTCACCTCCGACGGGGTTGAATTCTGCATCGAGTATGCCATCTATGCTACGATCTCTAGAATCCCATGCGCAGGAGATGGCTGATCTGTTGGAATCCCTGGTCCACCATTTCGATAGATGTGTGACCGCAGTGAAACATACGGAAGGTGGTGTACCTGCGGCGCGTTCTATAACGGGAGACTTACCTCAGGGGTTTGATGCGCATCGGATTCAAGATAACCCAGCCGAGGCCGACCCGGCTTCAAACGACACACTTGACCCCATGACCGACTCGGATTACGAGGACATGCTTGCAGTGCTATCCAAGGACGCCGCAGAAGCTGAAGACGTTGTTCTCGAGATCCAAGAGCGCAGCAGCGAGATGGAGACTATCCTTGAGAGTATCCTGGCGCATCGAGACGGGGTAATCACTGCATACGACGCCACAACAGAGATCTTTGATCATCTATCAACCCTTGCAACGAGCAGATTACCCGTGTTCATCTCGCAAGCGCACGCATTCACTCACGTCTGGAACGAAGAGCACGAACGTATTCGAACCGGGATGGCCGATCTAGCTGATTTGCGCTCACTCTACGTGGGGTTTCTCGATGCCTACGACGGACTCATTCTAGAAGTATCCCGTCGCAAACACCTCCGTCACGGTGTTGAGCGTGTATTACGAGAGACTCGAGCGAAACTAGACCAGTTATACGAAGAGGACATTAATGCTCGCGAAGCATTTCGAGTGGAGCAGGGAGACTACCTTCCGTCCGATATATGGCCGGGTCTGAGCCGGGCGCCCATGCGCATCAAATTTACACAGCTATCTGGTGGTAAATTACCGACTACGGGAGCTCAGGCCGACGCAGAGGAAGCTTCTGTAGAAGACGATACTCGCTTAGAGAATGACTTGTCAAAGGACGAGGCTGATTATATACCTGATTTACCGAAACATGTCGTTGACGAGGCCGTGGCGCGCCTCAAAGCTCGAGCACAGCAGGGTGCACATTGAATCGACTTTTCACCTCAGAATTTCGATAGAATTGAAAACACGACTCAAGAAATTCTGAACCTAAGCCTAATTATCGACATAACAAATCCCGACAATATATATGTCAGGGTGACAATTGTCAAGGAACCTCCCAAATGATGAACAACAATATCTGATTTTCTTCAGACCAGATTCGCCGTGCCGTCTCCTCGCTAGAAGTTCGGTATACTCTTTTCTTTTTAATTTTACGGAATTGAAGAAGCGACGTAAGCCTTTCGACGCGAGCAGCACACTTGGCGATATGAAGATCAAAGAGAGCTCTGATGGGATAGATTCGAGTATTAGACTTATTCGAAACGAGTATTGCATGACATGTGATAGAATTAAATCTGAATTTAAAACAAGCCCTCTTTAGATAAAAACTTGCTAGAACCTACACAAAGCGAAAAGCAGAAAAAGAGTACGAAAAAAAAAAAATTTATTCCTTGGACGAAAAAGGCCATCGCCAATTCCGAATCTCCTCCGAATCCAACCCATCCTCAAAGGCCGTATTTCTCGCCTCAATCTGCAAATTCACAAATCTGTCCCTTACGGCAGAAGCCTTATTATGCAGTTTCGGAATATGATCAATCGCCGCAATGGCGAGACTATATCGATCCGTCTCGTTTCTGACCGCAAGCTCAAAGGGGGTATCGATATTACCCTTTTCTCGATATCCGCGGACGTGCAAATTCTTTTGACCCGGACGTCGATAAGTTAATCGGTGGACGAGGAAAGGGTACGAATGGAAATTGAAGATGATAGGTTTATCGTCTGTGAAGATGGATTTCCATTGTGAATCTGGCATGCCGTGCGGATGTTGAGTGTCGCTGATCAGACGGAACAGGTCGACTACGTTGACGAATCGGACTTTGATGTCTGGTAGGAATTCGCGCAGGAGAGCGGTTGCGGCCAGGGCTTCGTGGGTGGCTACGTCGCCTGCGCACGCCATGACGACGTCCGGGTCGAGGCCTTGATCGTTACTTGCCCAGTTCCAGATGCTGACACCCTTGGTGCAGTGTTCGATGGCCTCTTTCATGGAGAGGAATTGAATGTGGTCCTGTTTATCGGCAACGATCACGTTGACGTAGTTGACACTGCGAAGACAGTGGTCGGCGACGGAGAGGAGTGAGTTGCTGTCAGGCGGAAGATAGATACGGACGACCTCGGGGCTTTTGTTGGCTACAACATCGAGGAACCCAGGATCCTGGTGCGTGAAGCCGTTGTGGTCTTGACGCCAGACGGTGGCAGTGAGCAAGATGTTCAGTGAAGCAACTTTGGCCCGCCATTCGACTTCCAAACACTTTTCGAGCCACTTGCAGTGCTGGTTGACCATCGAGTCGATGATGTGAATAAAGGGCTCGTAGCTGTTGAGCAATCCGTGTCGTCCAGACAGCACGTATCCTTCCATCCATCCTTCAATGGTGTGCTCACTAAGCATTTCCATGACCCGACCTTCCATGGCGAGGTTACCTCCATCCTGGTCTTCGTCAAAGTAGGCGCCGAGCCAGACTTTCTTGCCTGCCTTGTAGACTTCGCCAAGTTTGTTCGACTCTGTCTCGTCCGGCCCAAACAGGCGAAAATTGGTCTTGTTTTTAGCAATGATGTCTCGAAGGAACTGCGCCAGTCCCGTCATGTTCCCTGTGTGAGAAACACCAGGTTCGATTTTGGTGACGCCATACTCGCGAAAGTCAGGCATGTCGAGAGGCTTGCGAAGAAGACCGCCGTTTGCCACGGGATTCGCGCTCATGCGGTAGTTGCCCTCTGGGGCAAGATCTCGGAGCTCAGCAATCAATTTGCCCTTGTCGGCAAAGAGCTTGTCAGGACCGTAACTCTTCATCCAAGACTCCAGCAACTTCAGATGATCAGGATTGGTCAAGACGTCCGTGATCGGCACTTGATGAGCTCTCCAGAATCCCTCCAGTCGCTTTCCGTCTATATCCTTGGGGGCAGTCCAGCCTTTGGGGGTACGCAGAATAATCATGGGCCAGCCGGGTCGGAATGCCTTTTTGGAGTCCCGGGCTTTCTTCTGAATGGCCTGGATATCCAGCACACAATGTTCTAGCGTCGCGGCCATATGTTGATGCATACTTTTCAGATCGCTTCCTTCCACAAAGTAGGGAGTCCATCCATACCCGATGAACAACGACTCTAATTCTTCATGACTGATACGAGCGAGCAGAGTAGGATTATTGATCTTGTATCCGTTCAGGTGCAAGACAGGGAGCACGGCACCGTCGGTGACCGGGTTGAGGAACTTGGTGCTATGCCAGCTGGTCGCCAATGGTCCTGTTTCGGCTTCACCGTCGCCGACCATAGTCAAAGCGATCAAGTCTGGTCTGTCAAAGACAGTACCAAAGGCGTGTGAAATCGAGTATCCGAGCTCTCCTCCTTCGTGGAGACTGCCCGGTGTCTCGGGAGTAGCATGACTACCGATTCCGCCAGGGAAGGAGAATGATTTGAAAAACCGGCGCATCCCGGCCTCATCCTCGGTTTTGTCGGGATACACTTCACTGTAGACTCCTTCGAGATATGCCTGCGAAAGAATACCCGGGGCACCATGACCAGGGCCCGAGATGAACAAGGTATTTAACTTGTACTTCTTGATGAGACGATTCATATGGATCCACGTAAAGGATTGACCAGCGTCCGACCCCCAGTGTCCCAGAACACGCTTTTTGATGTGCTCTTCTTTGAGTGGTTCCTTCAATAGCGGGTTGTCGCGTAAATAGAGCATGCCCAAACAGAGAAACAGGCTTGCGTTGAAGTACTCCTCCATCTTGCGTACCTCGTCCGCATCGAGCGGAGGCTTTTCGACCTTGACGGTCGACCGCGCAGGTCCATAAGCGGAGATGCGTTTGTTGTCAACCTCAACTGCGCTGGTCGACATTGTCACTGTAGCTGTAGCTTATTTCCGGGGAATACAGAGCAATTGCTCTGATTTACAATGAATTGAAGCTTTGCTGGACTGTATCTTTTTCTTAGCAAGATGATTATTATTATTTTTTTTTTCCTTGTAGAAAGAAAAAAGAAGTGAGTGGAAGAATAGATCAAACTTACGTATCTCTGGGCACTGAACCTTGGTTATATTGCCTAGCTAGTTGAGAATTAACGGTCATACCTACCTACCTACTTACCTACTTACCTAGTACATCATCCGATTGCGTCCTTGGCCAGCACCACCATGCTCGACCAAGTTGTCAGGGATGCCGGCATTGCCGGAAGCACGCATTGACAGTGGAGATGGATGCACGAATGGACTACTTGACTGGATAATCGACTGATTGATTGTTTAATGCTAGAATTGAGAAAAGTAGAGGGGAGAAGTTGGAGGTTGCAGTCAAGGTCTAGAAGCAGGTGACGTAACTAGATGCGACTGGGCTGACTCGTTGATTTTCTCCGAATTTTCTGCCGTTCCACCGATTCACTCGATGCAACCAGTCGTACGATATTGGCAATTGTGCATGTTGATTTTGCTACAGCTTTCCCTCTAGTTTTATTATTGTTGATCATACTCGGTACGGAATAAGAGATGTCCGTGACTGCTGGCTGATAGGGAACAGGTTGTGGAGCCCGAAGCATCGCCGACGCGGCCGAGCGCAGACCATCTAAACGTACGATATATCTTCCTTTAGCGTTATCTAGCCGGAGAAAAAAATATACAATACGCGAAAGAGTCATGCAAGTTATGCAACAATCTTTGACTCCCAGCTCGGAGATGTGTTGGATATCTACTAAAAATAATCTATACCTCCGTTGATGGGATGACGGGATGAAGGGATGACGGTCAGCCCGTGTTCAGCTAATCAACCTATAAAATCTTGAATTCCTTTGACATTGCAATCGATATGCGGCTCTTCCATAGTTGATTGTAGTCAAATGAATGCATTGTCATATTTTAGGCTGTTCTCGTGGCAGGCTAATATATGCACTCAGATCGAAGGACAAACTCTATATATTTGAAACTCCCTGGCATTTATGCTACCAATACCTAGGTATTCATCGGCCATGCATGATCTCATATCCACCCGTGGACCTTTCGGAGATTATATTCATCCAAAGAACAAAATATAATCCACAACCTTTACTTCCGTTTTGTAGCGTTGATAATCTTCTTTTTCACGTGTTTGGGCATCTTCTTCGCTCGCTGCTCCCTTTTATCTTCCTTCACTTTTTGCTTGTGTAACTTCTTGGCTTCTTTATCCTCATGTTTCTTACCCCGTGGAGGCTTTTTGGCAAATGCATCTTCGTTATCGGACCCTTCTCCATCGACACTTTCATCCGAGCCTTCGCTAATGCTCACTCCTCCACTCTGATCGGATTCTTCTTCGTCTTCCAATCCCGGTCTTGGTCCGCTTTGATTCGACAATCCAGCGATAGTTTTCGATTTGTCCGCTAGCAGGTCTCGATAGACAAGATCCGCACTTTCACCATACTGCACCTTCTCGGCATCGCGCTCCACGTCGTAAACCTGCTCGAGAGTCTGGGGGATGTATTGTTGTCGGAAAACAGCTACATCTACGTCGTCCGCCGCATCGTCCGCATCACCACCGTTCTGCTCTCTGGTTTCGAACAGTTGTTGTATGGCGGCAATCATGCTCTGATTGTCGCCTTGAACCATTTCGGGACCCTGTGCGCTAACGATGAATTCAAACACCGCTCGCTCGGCGAGAGTGTTCACGCCTTTGCGTCGGAAGAAGTCGCTAACATTCTTAATGTCCATTCGCAGAAATTCCAAGCTGCGCGGATGATCGTGCTCAACACTTTGACTCACGTCAATAATGTAAAGCTTGCTCTTGTGGTACAAGATATTGTACTCGCTTAAATCGGCATGGACTAATCGACACGTTTGGTACATGGTCCGCATATAGCCCACTAGCTCCATATATAACTCCTGCCATCTCGTCTCTGGCTCGGGCAAATCGAATTCCACATCCTTTAAACGCGGAGCCGGAATGCCCCGTGAATTGCCCAGAAACCCCATGACAAGAACGTGAAGGCGGAGATAAAGTGGTTCAGGAGAAGGGATACCCGCAGAGTAGATCCGTCGCAGATTCCGCATTTCCTTTTCAGCCCAAACCTTGACCATGGCTCGATTATTGCTTTTGTCGTATCCCTTTCTAAAGCGGAATTCACCCGTAACGTATTTATCGCGGTCTTTGAAAACTAAAATGCTGGTCTTGTATACCTTGATTGCTCGTTGTAGAGTCTCGACTTCTCCCCCGTCTTGGTCTCGAACGGTGACGGCGTGGTAGACGTTGGCTTCTTTGCCAGTAGATAGACAGCCGTTGATTTCCGAGACCAAATTCCGGTTGATCATCTGCAATAGAATCATCCTTGTGCGTGGATCCAGGACCTGCTCTGACGTAGCTCGATCGCTCTTATCCACTGTTCTGCCGTCCTTGCCTCTGAACCCGGACTGTTGGTCGTCGAGCTTGATCTTGGTGGCATGTTTCGAGAGAGAAGTGATCTGGTCGTCGACAGCGGCATGGACATTCGCCTTGGGCTTCTGAGGGTTTGTCTTGGGATACGATGATTTGGGGGCATTAGCATCGGCCATCACTTCGTTTAATCGGCGTTGACGATTGTATGACTTTGTGAAGTCGTTCGGATTGGCCGAGCTCAAATCATCTTGTTCAAGATCGTCTTCCAGCTCTTCGTCGAAGATGTCGTCATAATACTCATCGTCGTCTTCCTCTTCTTCTTCTCCTGTTGTTGCTGCTGTTGCTCCTGAATCGTTGGCGACTGCGGGGTTCCCTGTCTGAATATAGCCAGCATTTGGAACGAACTGATGAGGCGGAGCTTGACCGTCAGCCAGCCCAGGGGCGGCATTGTCTGTGGTATCCATAGTTAAACCGTCTCTCTAAATTTCAGTTGGGTTGACCAACGGCTGGCAATAATAATAATAAATCTATGCAAATTGCAAAATTATAAAATTGTAAAACAGAAAAGAAAAAAAGTTATCGATAAGAAAAAAGGCGGACCCCGCGCAGTCTTGGCACTTCTTTCCTAAAAGGGAAGGTAACTCTTTCCCCCCAATTTCTCTGGGTAGGCGGTGAAGCAGCAGCGGCAGGAGCGACGCGAGTCTGTCGGGTCCTTCCCTTTTTGCGATCACGAAATCACGCGTTCTGGCAACAAAAAAGTAAGAAAAGAGAAAAAGAGACACGGCGACTTCTTCCAAAAAGCTCTTCTTCTCTAAACTTGGTCAAATTGCGCCGACACGAAAGAGACAATAAATTCTGCAGACACATGCAGTAGCAGTCTGTCATTGTTTGGCAATTAAGCTTGGTGATGTTTCAGTGCTGATTCCACGAAATATCATCGCGTCCCTCAAGTCTAAACGATGTATATCAAACAGATCATCATCCAGGGCTTCAAGAGGTACGGCGCATTGCTCTTTTTCTATTTCTTCTCCTTACCAGGCCACATGTTTCAGGTCATACTAAATAGTGAACAAATAGTTACAAGGACCAGACGGTCATTGAGCCCTTCTCCCCCAAACACAATGTCATCGTCGGTCGCAACGGGTCGGGCAAGAGTAACTTCTTTGCCGCCATTCGATTCGTTCTGAGCGACGCCTACACTCAAATGGGTCGCGAAGAGCGACAGGCTCTGCTTCATGTAAGCTATAATTACAACTCGTGCTGCAAAGGGGAGGGAGAGGGTCTTGTTTGTTTCGCTCTAACCGGAATTTAGGAGGGTTCTGGTTCGGCCGTCATGTCAGCTTATGTCGAAGTCATATTTGATAACTCCGATGAACGATTTCCGACCGGCAAGCCCGAGCTTGTCCTTAGAAGAACAATCGGGTTAAAGAAGGATGAATATACTCTCGACCATAAGAACGCCACAAAAGCGGACGTCATGAATCTCCTAGAATCCGCGGGGTTTTCACGATCCAACCCATACTACATTGTTCCCCAGGGTCGCGTCACAACTCTGACAAATATGAAAGATTCGGAACGCCTCGTGTTATTGAAGGAGGTCGCGGGTACTCAAGTCTACGAAGCAAGAAGAGCTGAATCGCTCAAAATCATGAACGAGACGAACAATAAGAGATCGAAAATCGACGAACTCCTGGATTATATCAACGAACGACTTGACGAGCTGGAAGAAGAAAAGGATGAACTGCGCAATTATCAAGAGCAAGATCGCGAGCGTCGGTGTCTTGAATACACCATCTATTCACGCGAGCAACAAGAGATCGCCAATGCCCTCGACAGCCTCGAGGGCCAACGGCAAACCGGCGTGGAAGATACCGATGTCAACCGCGAAAGTTTTATTCAAGGCGAAAAAGATCTAGCACAAATAGAGTCCGAGATTTCGACTTGCAAACAGCAGATTGAATTTCTGAAAGTAGACAAGGCGCAGCTCGAAGATGAACGTCGCGAGGCTTCGCGTGCTCTTGCTCAGGTGGAATTACAAGAGAAGGCTCTCAAGGACAATCAATCGGCGGTTCAGCAACTGAAAGCACGTCACGAGAATGACCTGAATACAGTACAGTCTGCAATTAGTCAACGAAACAGTGAATTGCAGTCGATCCTGCCTCAATTCAACGCTGCTAAAGAGCAAGAGGACGCCGTGAAATTGCAATTAGATCAAGCCGAATCTTCAAGACAACGACTTTATGCCAAGCAAGGCCGAAATTCTCGCTTCAAGAGTAAAGCCGAGAGAGATAAATGGTTGCAGAAGGAAATCCAGGAAACCAAAAATTCTATCAAGGCTGTCAACACCGTCAAAGCTCAGACCACTGAAGATATTCAAGACCTTCAGAAATCTATTGCATCTCTTGAACCTGAGATCGAGACTCTCCGAAAACAAATAGATGGACGGGGTGATGCAATTCAATCGATTGAGCAGGACGTCCAAAAGGCCAAAGACGAGAGAGATCGTCTGATGGATCAGCGAAAGGAATTATGGAGAGAGGAAGCGCGGCTCGACTCCGTCCTGTCGAATGCATCCCAAGAAGTTGATAAAGCAGAACGCAATCTCTCGCATATGATGGATCATAACACTAGTCGCGGCATAGCGGCTGTTCGCCGCATCAAGCGTCAGTACAACCTCGAAGGAGTCCACGGCACTCTAGCTGAGCTTCTTGAGGTGAATGAGCGTTATCGTACTGCCGTAGAGGTGACTGCTGGCACAAGTCTATTCCATTACGTTGTGGATACTGATGAAACCGCGACTAAAGTCCTGGAAATTCTACAAAAGGAAAAGGCTGGTCGTGTAACCT
Organism: Talaromyces borbonicus; assembly: GCA_002916415.1. Lineage (NCBI taxonomy): Eukaryota > Fungi > Ascomycota > Eurotiomycetes > Eurotiales > Trichocomaceae > Talaromyces > Talaromyces borbonicus. The sequence continues at coordinate 1,782,796 of NBSA01000012.1, forward strand.
TTATGCCTCTAAACCGACTGAAGCCTCGTCCGGCAAATGTTCCCAAGGCCAGCGATACAATACCAATGATCGAAAAGCTGCAGTACGACTCGCAGTACGAGAAGGCCTTCCAACAGGTCTTTGGCAAAACTATTATCTGTCCTAATCTTCAGGTTGCATCACAGTATGCGCGAAGCCACGGCGTCAATGCTATAACCCCCGAAGGTGATCGATCGGATAAGCGTGGTGCCTTGACTGGTGGGTTTCATGATTCGCGTCAATCACGACTGGAAGCTGTTAAAGCACTTACCAAATGGCGCGACGAGTTTGAGTCTAAGAAACATCGAGCGACTGAGATTCGCCGTGATTTGGAGAAGCTGGATCAGCAAGTCACCAAGGCCGTGGGCGAGCTGCAAAAGCTGGAGCAACGCAAGCACCAATTCCACGGTAATAGCGGGCCCCTTCGACAAGAACTTCGAAGCAAAAGAGACCTACTTCAGAACAAAAACGATAACCTCGACGCCAAGCAACGTGCCCTTCGTAATATTGAGAATAATCTAACGGCTCTGACGACACAGGTTGAGGCGTTACAGGCCGAAGTCTCGTCCCCGTTCCAAAAGGCTCTCACAGCAGAGGAAGAAAGAGAGCTTGAGACCTTGGGCGTTACGGCACAAAGTTTGCGTCGTCAGTTCGGCGAGCTCTCTAGGCGACGAAGTGAGCTTGAGGCTCGAAAGTCCGTTCTGGAGGTGGAATTGCGCGAAAATCTTTATCCAAGGCTGGATCAGCTAAGCAGTCCAGATGCCGACATGGGCGAGGATAATACCCAAGGCACCTTGAAGGAGGCACAACGGCAGATGAAGAAACTGCAAAGCTCACTTGGTAAAATAACTCAGCGGCTTGCAGAGGTTGATCAGTCTATTTCTGAAAGCAATACTCAAGTTGGCCAACTCGAAAGTCGCAAGGCGGAAGTACGCAGTAACCTTGAGACTCTAGCGAAATCGATTGAGAAACATCAGCGACGTATGGAAAAGAGCATGCAGAAGAAATCGGTTTTGACAAAACAGGCGGCCGAATGCAGCGCCAACATTCGCGATCTTGGTGTTCTTCCCGACGAGGCATTCACCAAATACAGCAAAACAGACTCCAACACCGTTGTCAAGAAATTGCACAAGGTCAACGAGTCGCTGAAGAAATATTCGCACGTGAACAAAAAGGCGTTCGAGCAGTACAATAGCTTTACCAAGCAGCGCGAGACGCTGACTAAGCGACGAGAAGAGTTGGACGCCTCGCAGAAATCGATTGATGAGCTGATCATGGTTTTAGATCAGCGCAAGGATGAAGCCATTGAGCGTACTTTTAAGCAGGTCTCGCGCGAGTTTCACAATGTCTTTGAGAAGCTTGTTCCGGCGGGACGTGGGCGACTCATTATTCAGCGCAAGACTGACCGTGCTCTTCGCGCGGATAACGAAATTGAATCCGAAGATGAGGACCGCCGCGAGAGCGTCGAGAACTACGTTGGGGTTGGTATCAGCGTCAGTTTCAACAGCAAGCACGACGAGCAACAACGCATCCAGCAACTCAGCGGTGGACAGAAAAGTATGTTGCTACCTTTATGTCGTTATCTTTGATTCCCTCTTTGTCTAAGGCTAATGATCGTTTAATTAGGTTTGTGTGCTCTTGCTCTCGTCTTTGCCATCCAAGCTTGCGATCCAGCTCCGTTCTATTTGTTCGACGAAATCGACGCCAACTTGGACGCTCAATATCGTACCGCGGTAGCTCAGATGCTACAGTCCATCTCTGACTCCACAAATGGACAGTTTATTTGCACGACTTTCCGACCGGAGATGTTGCATGTTGCCGAAAAGTGCTATGGTGTCAGCTTCCGCAATAAAGCCAGTACCATCGACGTGGTGTCCAAGGAGGAGGCTCTGAAGTTCGTGGAGGAACAGAAGTCGTAGATTTTTTTTTTCTTTTCTCTTCTTTCGCGCCAGGAAAGGATAATCGGCGTTCTCTTGATTTATTTGACAGTGTAATATTGTTCATCTTTCTTCATGTTTTATGTCTTTCTATATCCATCTTTCTGCTTGTCGCTTTGTATTTTCCCACGTCGACTACGAATGATATCTCCAGGTATTTGTGTCTATGAAATTACTGAGCGAATACTACGTAAGTCATTTACGAAACTTCGATGTTGAGATGTCGAGCCCAGACACTTCAACACCTCTTCAGGTAATCAGGCTATCGCACGAGATCTTTTTCGTTCGTCCATTCAGTAATCACTGCATCCGGCACCCCTCTTACCAGAACATGAAAATGCTCTAGACTCCTTACGCTCTGCAAGGAAGTCCAATTCTTGAACCACAATATATGCTCGTTCCTGATAACATCCTTCGGCACGTCAGCAAAGACGCGCTCCCGCTGTAGTCTTTGCACGAACTTGCGATGCACAAACTCTTCAATCTGCGCGCGGGACCCATCCGTCACATCCCCATTATCCGCTCTCGTGGGTATAGGCGTCTTTGACCAGACGACGATGTGCGTAATATCAGGCGTAACGCCGTACGGCCAATCGTTGCGAAGAATTCTGTAATCGGCGGGATCTGCGAAGGGTGTTGAATTATTATATGGAATTTCCGGGATGGGAAGTTGTCTCAGATCGTCTTGCGTCCGGTCGCCGTTTTTGATGTTGTTGTTGAGGTTGTCTAGATTCCACCAGCGCAGTCGTTTGAGACAGATGTATTTTGTGATTGTGCCGTAGGTGGCTTTGATATCGTTGGTCCAGGCTATGTAGCGTCTGAGGTCGGAGGGTTTGCGGCGAAGAATTGCCAGGTCATTTCGGGCTGTTAAGTACATTTGGATCAGTATGGTTGGTTGTGCTACTACTGAGTATGGTTGTGCTACCACTGAGGCCACTGAGGTATTGGCATTCAAAGTGGAATTTGCACTGACCAATGATGTCTTTGAGGTCTTCCCAGTCGTGATACACAAACTCCTCGTCTGTTTGAGAAAGTACCTGGCGATCAATATCCGTGAGGTTGAATGGCGTTTGGTGAGTATTTGGCTGATTGGCTTGAATCGAGCCCATTGTGATGGTGAGCTTCGACCGTATCAGACCCGATCCGGGGATGTAACCCTGCTGGTCTTGATTGCTAGAGACTGAATATCGCTAAAGATAGTGAATTCAAAGTCAAGAACAATCAAGATGTTTATCCAGTGTGCTCAGCATTCCGAGTGTTGAGATTAGAGTAGTAAAAAGCACCCAGCCGGAAGGATTCCGTTCCGCGCCTTAAGTTACCGTACTAACCTCGGGGCACAAAAACAACTATCATAACTACCACCCTTCTTTATTTCTGGCCGCACCGCAACTCAGCCTCATACAACCTTTCCATCGTCAAGCACCCTTAAGATCTGTCCATATCAGTCGCAATTCGGCCATTGAGCCCCTGCTCGTATTCAAGATGAGGTGATTCTCCAGTGATGTTCTGTCAGATACCGTACAAAACTGACTCCAGTCTATTGCAGCTCTCTCCCCATCAGCACTCTCCGCACCGTCATCGTGCCTTCAGCTTTGCTGATTGCTGGCACGTACTTTTTCAAGCCGGAATTGGTCCCTGCCATCGCTCTAGTCGTGGCTCTCTTGTCTGCTGGTCTATCTGCGAAGGCGATTCTGGCACCTAGTTCGTGATAACTCTCCACAATACGGCAAATACTAGAGACCCGCATTCACTAATTAATGCATTCACCACATTATAGGCTCGCGAAAAGTCCTTGATCCCAAGGAATTTCAGGACTTTGAGCTCAAGGAGAAAAAAGTCATCTCTCATAACGTCGCCATCTACCGGTTCGCTCTCCCACGATCAACCGATATCCTTGGGCTGCCAATTGGGCAACACATCTCTCTACAGGCTCATATTGCCGGTAACCCCAACCCGGTCGTGCGCTCCTACACCCCAATCTCGTCTGATCATGAGACTGGCTATTTCGACCTCTTGGTCAAGACCTATCCGCAAGGCAATATCTCCAAGTACTTGGATGAGTTGAAGATCGGCCAGACCATGAAGGTGCGTGGACCCAAGGGTGCCATGGTATACACCCCGAACATGTCGCGCCACATCGGTATGATTGCCGGTGGTACTGGAATTACCCCCATGCTCCAGATCATCAAGGCAATTATTCGTGGCAGACCCAGAAACGGCGGCAACGATACCACCAAGATCGATCTGATTTTCGCCAACGTCAACCCGGAAGATATTCTCCTCAAGGACGACTTGGATAGATTGGCAGCAGAAGATGATTTGTTCAATGTCTACTATGTTCTGAACAATCCCCCTGAGGGATGGAAAGGTGGTGTGGGCTTCGTCACGGCGGACATGATCAAGGTATGATTCTTCTTTCACTTCTTTTTTCCTTCTGGAAAACTATACACAGTAAGACTGACTTAATACTAGGAACATCTTCCCGCGCCAGCTGATGATATCAAGATTCTGCTTTGTGGACCTCCTCCCATGATTGCTGCCATGAAAAAGACAACCGAAGCTCTCGGCTATAAGAAAGCCAGCCCTGTGAGCAAGCTTCATGACCAGGTCTTTGCATTTTAAGCTTGTCGTTAGAGGAGTTGGATATAGTCGAGCTGTCGTTGGACCTTTACGCGAAAGGCGTCAAGACATTCGTACAGCAATCCTTCGATCGTGTCCACGAGACTTTCGACATGTCTAATATGTGATTCCACGCTCATGCGTCCTTGACACGTTTCTTCTCATTCGGATTGATTGCTCTTAGCCGGGCGAAGTTGGAGTGCGGTTATACAGTATATAATTGAGAATTGAGTACTAATCAAAAATTGGCACTGATCCCACTATTAGACATTATCCTTGAATCTCAACATGTCCATCTACCATTTCAAGAAACTTCTCCCGGTATTCCTCAGCTGTAGTGGTAATGGACATTGGCCCCTTACGTCCAATCACGTTAAAAGTCTGCACCACACCAGTCATTGCTTGGGCCTGTAATTTATGCTTGGCCCAAAAGAAATCCAGCAGAACAACTCTATATTTCCATTTCCCATCCGTCGACAACGCGCCTTCCCGCCACTCGCTTTTCCGATCCGTCGGTGTCCGCGGACGCAAGTGAGCAGGAAACCGGACTAGGAACAGCGAATAATCAATAGTATTAACTGATCTAAGGAACTCGGTGTCCTTCTCAATTGTGGTCCGCAGCTCCAAGTATTGCTGTTTCGTGATTCGGATCTTGTCCGGGAACTCGTCGAATAGGTGCGACATGGTCTCCTCGCTGGTCAATGGTTCGGGAAGTAGGTCTCGCTCTGGATAGAAATAGTCTACGGGCTTGAGGTCGTAGGTCTCCCATTTATCGGACCCGCGCGCATCGTCGTCCTGGTCGCAGAGAACGTTTTCCATAATCACATGGTGCGAGGGGGTGCATTGACATAGTGTCCCGAGGGCAGGATAGGCCGTTCCTAGAAAACCTGTGATGCGTACCAGTAACGAATCAGGATGGGATTTTGAGTAGTCGTAATACGGGCGAAGAAAGTCCTCCTTGAAGAACGAATGCTCAGAGTGTCGCGGGAGGCTTTTGATTAAGAATCTCGAGTTTGCAGTTTTGAAAAAGGTCTTTCACTCATAAAGCACTCGTCAGTAATCTCATTAACTTGTCTAGACGAGTCGCAAATGATATCAGACATACCGAGCCCGAATACCCTAGATCCCCCATGGGCTGTATACCCTCGCCGCCTGCCTTTTTCTTATCCAACACAAACGAATCGATATATTCTGCTTCGTCGATGCCCCAGACGTCATTCCGAAGACTCTTGAATAGTCGCGCTGATATCCGGACCAGACGGATCTGCCAGATGGAGAGAAATGCAAACAAAAGCGTCAACACATTGCGTCTCTTCTTCGTGTCAGATTCGTTGTCGTGATCGCGTAATAGAGCTCGATGGATAGAGCGACTGATCGCTTTTTGTCGTTTGTTGGTCATGATGTGAGAAGTATGGGTTTGTCAGGCTGTCAAGCTTTGTACATGAGAAGTTCTGACAGCATTTTCTTTGCCTTTTTTCTTATTATCTACAAATTTATGTAAGCAAATATTTTGTTCTCTTCGGGCGATTTATTGACAGTGACGTCACCATCAGATAATTTCCCAAACAGGAAAGTGACAGCTTATCAGTCCACGTGACACTCATCTGACCGCCTTTAACCCTAGCTGCCTGAGGCCAACTATTTTGCATTGTTTGTCTGGCAAAATCTGTCCAGTAATCTTTTTTTTTCCCCCTCTCTCTCTGTCTTTTTTCTCTCTTCCTGAGTCACTTCCCCCTCCATCTGCTGTGACTCAAGCTCTTAATGGGCCGCTATTTCTTGAGCGGGGCCTTGGTACAGTCTAATAATTTTATGCATCTCAGACCCTCTATCAATCACTCTTTTTTCCGTCAATCCATTTTCTTCTATTCACGACATCAATTGGCCTCGCCAGTGAAGCGTCCCTTATCTAGATTACAACTACAACAACAACAACCTTCTTCGCTGCATCGACAATTCTCATCGTATCACAAGATGGCGACGTCCTCGCAAGTCCCCGGAGAGGGACAGTCACTGCCTGCAGTCGAGGGACTGACTCTGCACTCGACCAGCGACACCTCCAAATTCCCCGGCTGTTATCCCTCCTTGAACCCGGTCGATATCTATCGTGAACACATTGCCGAGAAATTGGGCGCAGCGGCCGGTATTGATCCGCAACTAGTGTATTCCAAGCTGGCTTGGACAAGTACGCTGGACAAAGGCGACTTGAATCTGCCCGTTCCCGCGCTGCAGGTCAAGGGTAAGAAACCGCAGGATCTAGCTGTCGAGTTGGTCGAGAAATTTCCCGAATCGGACTTGGTGGAGAAGCCGACTGCGTTCGGGGTACATATCCAATTCTTCTTCAAGCCGGCCCCTTTGACAAAGACGGTGATCAGTCGCATTCTGGCCAATAAATCGACCTATGGAACAAATGGAAACTTGGGTCTTCGAGACCCTGCCGACAAGTCCAAGGGGAAGAAGAAGATGATTGTCGAGTTCTCGTCGCCGAATATCGCCAAACCGTTCCACGCCGGACATTTGCGCAGTACGATTATTGGAGGCTTTATTGCGAACTTGTTCACTATTACCGGTTGGGATGTGATCAAGATGAATTATCTCGGCGATTGGGGAAAACAGTACGGATTACTGGCTAACGGGTTTGAACGATACGGCAGCGAAGAAGCGCTTCAAAAGGATCCCATCAATCATCTTTTCGATGTCTACGTCAAGATCAACAAGGACATGGCGGAGCAAGAAGAGCCGATTAAAGCACTTCGCGAGACAATCAAGACGAAAAAGGAACAGAACGAGGATGTCTCTGCTGATGAAGCAAAGCTGAAGGAACTAGTGGATGCGAGCTACGACGAGAAAGCTCGCCGCTATTTCAAGAGCATGGAGGACGGTGACCCGCAAGCACTTGCGCTATGGAAACGATTCCGTGACTTGAGTATTGAAAAGTATAAACAGACCTACGCTCGTCTCAACATCGACTTTGACGTGTATTCCGGAGAATCACAAGTGTTACCCGAGAGCCTCCAACATGCCTACGAGACCATGGAGAAGGCCGGCGTGTCAGAAAAGTCCGAAGGCGCTGTTATCGTCGACTTCACCAAACACAAGGCGAAGAAACTCGGTAAGGCCATTGTGGTCCGAAAGGACGGCACTCCGCTGTACCTCACTCGAGACATCGGCGCCATCTTAGAGCGACACAACAAGTACCACTTCGATAAGATGATCTACGTTGTTGCCTCGCAGCAGGATCTGCACTTGGCTCAATTATTCAAAGTCACCGAGCTGATGGGCTACAAGAACATCGCAGACAAGTGCCAGCACATCAACTTCGGTATGGTGCGAGGGATGAGTACTCGTAAGGGCACGGTCAAATTCTTGGACGACATCTTGCGTGACGTAGCAGACAAAATGCACGAAGTGATGAAAAAGAACGAAGACAAATACGTGCAGGTTGCAGATCCTCAAAAGACTTCGGATACTCTTGGTATTACTGCTGTAATGGTCCAAGACATGTCTGGCAAGCGGTGAGTATTCAATTCCTATATTAATACATTCGACCGATCCACGCAAAAGTTGCCTGTGTATTAACTTTACGCCAGAGTCAATGGATACGACTTTAATCTCGACGCCATGACGTCCTTTGAAGGTGACACCGGCCCATACTTACAATACGCGCACGCCCGTCTCTGCTCCATTCTCCGTAAAGCCGAGATCCGAGTCGAAGATCTGCCCACGGCCGACTTATCCATTCTCACGGAACCCCACGCCATCGATCTTGCGCGATACTTGGCCCAATGGCCTGACGTGGTACTCAACACCGTCAAGACCCTTGAACCCACCACGGTACTCACGTATCTGTTCCGGATGACTCATATGCTGAGCTCAAGCTACGACATCTTGCGCATCGTGGGTCGCGAAGAGAAAGTGGCCCTGGCGCGTATGGCGCTTTACGAATCGGCACGACAAGTGCTTTACAACGGGATGAAGTTGTTAGGATTAAATCCTGTCGAGCGGTACGTCTTTCCTTTCCCTCCTTTGCCTCTACCCGTGATGGTTTGATTATATGTTGTGAGCGAAATTACTGACAGGGAAATTGTACAGCATGTAAAAAATATCTGAAAACAAAAGCCGGTAGTTTCCGGATTGAATCAGGGGGATTGTCTCTGTAGGGCATTTAGATTTAGCATCATGATTTAATTAAATTTTGTAAACTTACAGATTCGGTCCGATTTCCAATAGGATGAGTAGTTTGATATTGCCTGCGCACTTAGTGTCAACATCCATGGATCAAATTAAGCATAAAAAGGGAAAGGGACCACTTTAAAACTGACTCAGTCATCTAGGCAAAGGTGATTCAATTACTGTTCTCGTTGAGATGACGAGTCAGCGATGGAGCTTAGCCTACAGATCGGCCAGGTATTTATATCATTATTATCCACTTTCGATCGTCTTCCAACTGACTTCAATACCTACCTAGGGACCTAGGTGCAGATGCTTTTGTGGCTGCGGTCCGTACCATGGGAGTAACTCTTGCAACGGTCCGATCCGCAGTCGTCATTTTCTTGGACAAGATGATGCATTTTCAGACTGTATGGACAAGACATTCACCAGATATGTATTTGGCCGGGAAAAATGATTATAGGTTAGATTGATAGATTGATATCATCGGTATGCATCTCGTTTTTACACCGACCACGGGCTCTCGGCAGTCAAAACCTCGACCTGAATTTACGCAAGATTAACTAGCAAGCCTGGCCTGGCCAGATGACCGATCTACTCGAAAATCCAAAATATGAGAAGCACCACCAACGATACAGCGTACTGCTGATCCGGTGGCTAGAAAGTTCTAGTCTCTATATTTCGGCCGCCTCTTTTTGCTTGTTTATAACATATGATTGGACCAAAACTTCTCCGCTACCGATGCGACCTTCGTCAGAACGTCAGATAGTTCAGAAGCCGAAGACCCGATCAGAAATCCGAGTCAGCCGAAACCTGCAGGGAAGATTGTCTTGGGAACTGCCCTGGTGTGAACCGGTGGAAACCCCCCACTCAAGACATTGGATGGATTCATCATTTCCAGATACGGAGAGAGCTCTCGTTGTCCAAATTTTTGTGCAGATCGTAGGGAAATGTGTGGCTCTAGTGCTGCCCAGGTGCCCAGGTGGGCGATTTTTGTATAGCCGCCCACTTCTTCATCTCGTTGCGCACGCCACGCCACGACAATCATGACGATAAACCGCGGGGCACTAACTTAGAGAGCTGCTGATCGTCTAGCGGAAAGGCCGAGCGCGGTAGTAGCTGATAAAAGTCCTCAAGGTGGTCAGATACCTAGGTATTTAAGGCTGGAGCGAGCCCAATATTTCAGGTTGTGAAAAGAGTATCAATCAATACAATCTCCAAAGCTGTTCGTGTTCTATCAATCAAGTCCTTTTTTCCTTCTTCTTTTCTGTGAGTCGACCTCGGGAACTTGCGCAGAATGGAACCTTCAACGAATTCCTCAACTGCAACTGCTGCAGCGACACCTCGCTATGTCACCTGGCTAGAACGTACGTATGGAAGAAATCCCCTCCCGAATCTCCTCGACGCCAAAGCAAAGGCTGCGAAGAAAACGGGTGACTCTTCAGTTTATGCATATGTCATGAAAACGCCAAATCCCGCAGATGGCTTTGATGAAATAACGTACCCGATGGTCGCAAATGCTGTGAATCGAGCGTCGTGGTGGCTCGTCAATGAAGCCGGGTTAGCCAAGGGAGATGTCTTTGCGTATATGGGACCGTCGGATTTGAGGTATTTCGCATTTGTTGCTGCCTCGGCCAAAACTGGTATCAAGGTAAGTTTCTCCTTCTGTACCTAGTATCTCCACAAAAAAGAAACGGAAGGGAGGACAAGAAGAATAGCTCTGACATTGGGTACAGATAATGCTGCCGTCACTACGGAATACAATCTCAGCTCAAAAACTCCTGTTCGAGCGAACAAACACCGGAATTATCTTGTTCGGCGAGGAGATACAGAAAACCTTGAAGCTCTTATTCGACTCTCTTCCGAATATGAAAACTCAAAAAGTGCCCAGTTACCAGGCATTATTTGACTCGAGTGAAGTGCCTCACTATGAGGCGCAAGAAATACCGGAAGAAAAATTGAATGAGCCAATGTTCATTTTACACACATCGGGGTCTTCTGGTATATTCCCCTTTCGTCCGGTCATTTCTTCTCGAATATGGCAAAACTGTAGATTGCTAATCTAGACTTCAATAGGTAATCCGAAACCGATCGGGATCACCGCAGGATATTTACTCACAGGTTGTTCAATTCCTGACTTTCCAAAGGACGATAGTGACATTCATAACTCTGTCTATTTCGTCCAAGGGGGCAAATTTCTTCACTTCTTCCCTCCATTCCACGTAAGTTTTCGGTTCCAGTATATTGTGCAAGTCACGGTTCAGCTAACACCAAGCGCTATATAGATGGCTGGTTTATTCTTACCTTTGATAACAGCAGTCCAAGAGACAGCTTCGGTCTATAATCACCCGGCTGCGGCCATCACAGCCGAACATGTCATCAACATACTTGACCAAAAATTTGCAACAAGCCTTGCGGCAGCAGGCTCGATTCTGACGGATCTCTCGAAATCCGAAAAAGGTCTTGAAGCACTTTGCACGCTGGAGGTTATCATCTACGGCGGAGGACCACTTTCGGCTCCAGCGGGTAAGAAACTTGCGACCCGGGTCAAGAGTTTGTCCAGCGTGATTGGATTGACGGAGAATGGTATGTTGCACACCGTCGCTTTGAGGGGCACGAAGTTTTGGGATTGTCTTAAATTTTTTCCGGACGTGGGCTATCGATTTGAGGAAGTCTCGCCTGGTATCTACGAGTTGGTGATTTCGCTGGCTCCCGAATACAGGAGGTTTCATCCTATTAGTTCTGTCTTTCCCGAGCTCGAGGAGTATCGTACCAAGGATCTGTATACGCGAGTGCCGGAAGTTGAGAATGGCTATCGATACCAAGGCCGGCGCGACGATCTGATCGTTTTGTCGAATGGAGAGAAAATGAACCCTATCCCGTTGGAAGAAATAGTCTCCAGCCATCCTGCGGTCAGAAACGCCTTGTTTGTCGGGGAACGTCGTTTCTTGCCGTCGCTTCTAATTGAGCTGAGAGATGGCCAGTCCGTTAAGACGGAAGAAGAGGCGCGAGAAATGGTAGATCAGCTATGGGGGATAATCAGCCAAGCGAATTCGCAAGCTCCGAGGTTTTCTCGTGTGCCAAAATCATTGGTGTATATCCTTAGACCGACAGAGATGTTTGAGCGAAGTATGAAAATGACCGTCCAACGGCAATTGACGGTTGCCAAATTCGCGACTCAGATTGAATCGCTCTACGAGTCGGCGGGAGAGGGACTCTTGAGCGAAGGATTGGAGTTGTCCGATCCTTCGAATCCGGAATCTATCAAAGCGCTGGCAAGAGCGCTTTACGTCCAGCTTCTGGATATCGACGAAACCTCAACCACGCTGGGCGACGACGACAACGTTCTCGAACTGGGTATGGATTCTCTTCAGGTTGCTATTGCAGTGCAAAGGCTCAAGGCCGTATTGCGTACGCACAATCTGAAAGTCGATACGAACAAAATTGGACCTCATTTTTTTTACGCTTCGCCAACGATCAACACACTTGCTCAGGCTATTGAAAGTCTCTTCAAGGGCGTGAATGGTTCTGCTGAAGTTGGAAAGACCGTCGATCGAAAGGAATACATCCAGGCGTTGATTGACAAGTACTCGTCTGGCCTAGACGTGCAGCTTGCACCGAAACCGATCCGAAAGGATGGTTTGACGGTTATACTCACTGGATCCACGGGGTCTTTGGGAAGCTATATTCTTCATACTCTCGTAGAGGATGCACGCGTAGCCAAGATCATCTGTCTCAACAGATCCGACGATGCCCAAAGCAGACAAACCGCAGGCAACAAACGGAAAGGTCTTTCCACGCCTTGGGTCACATCAGATCCGTCTTCAAAACCTGTGGAATTTCTCACGGCAGATTTATCTCGGTCCGATCTGGGTCTAAGCCAAGAGCGGTACAATTCGCTGTCGGAAAATATTGATGCCATCATTCACAACGGCTGGAAAGTCGATTTCAACCACACAATCGAGACCTTTGAAAAGGGTCACATTGCCGGAACCCGCCATTTGATCGACCTCACCCGCCAAGCCACGCATCAAGCACCTATACTATTCGTATCGAGTATTTCCACAGTGATGAATTGGATTTTGACACACCCTGGTCAGCGCGTACCAGAATCAATGATCCACGATCTCAACAGTCCCGAATTTCTCGGATACGGAGAATCCAAATACGTCACCGAAAGACTTGTCGAAGCGCACAGTCTCTCTTCAGGATTTTCCTCGGCGGTTCTACGAGTTGGGCAAATCGCAGGACCGGTTTTATCTTCTGCTGGGGTATGGAATGTGCAAGAATGGTTTCCGAGTATGCTAGCTAGTTCCAAGTATTTGGGTCTGTTGCCTGATTCACTGGGGACGCTGGCTGTGCTTGACTGGGTTCCGGTTGATATCTTGTCAAAGATAATCGTGCAACTTTTGCACAAAACACACGACGAGTCATTCGACGGAAGCAATGGCAGCAGCGATGCCGTCAAGGTGTACAATTTAGTGAATCCAAACTGTGTATCTTGGGCATCTCTTCTGAACACTGTTTCCACAGGTTTGAGTGGAGGCAAAGCAGATACGATAAAGATTGTCCCTTTGAGAAAGTGGGTGGAAGCATTGGAAAAAAGTGCGCAGGAGAATCATGGCTTTGTCAATGAGGATAACCCGGCTACCAAGCTACTAGGATTTTGGAGAAATATGTCTGACAGAAGCAATGAACCTGGAAACACGTCGGCTGAGAAGCCAGTTGAAGGGAAATTCGAGGTTACGAAGCTCGTCAGAGACAGTTCGGAGGCATCTGGTTTACCGCCTGTTTCGCCTGAATGGATGACAATATGGTTGAAACAGTGGAAATTCTGAGTACAGTCTATCCAAAGAATACGGGATTTTTGAATTATTCGATATATACCTATAAGATATTCGCTACTAATCAAAATGGTTGATATGAAGCTGTATACCTAGTTAAAGACGTAAACTGCGATTCCGTAGATTAGATTCCTATTTGGGTAATTCCGGGTCAACTTAGGGCTAATCCGCAATCCCGTTCTCACGAAAAACAGAAGTCGAGTATGGGACATCTCGTCTGCTCAATATAATTAATTAAATTATACGACTGCGCAGTGCTCTTTCGGACTCTACAAGTACGCGCGATCATTCACCTAGTCCGCCAGAGCTTTCAAGCCTACCTAGCGACAAGTCGTAGGTTGACCCGGGCAAATCTGAATACTCGCTGCTGCCTGCACTGCCACTACTTCAAGGTTACCAAGAAAGTCCTAATTGAGTCCTGACTGGGCCTGAGGAATGAAAGCACAACTGACTATACGACGCGACCAGACGGAAACGAAATCGACTACTTTTGGCATCCCTTGCGTCCGACGGGCTGCAGACGGGGGGGCTTGAACACATGATGCTATTTGATTGGGTGGTGCTTTGTCTACGAGCTCTGACCGCTTCTTCGATGAGGATTCTCATGAACACGAAATGCAACGTTTACGAATATTTTCTTTATCTCGGGAGAATTTGCTCGCTGTAACTGTAAGTCAACCAGTGTTGAGGAAGCGAGATTTGTATTTGAAGGGGCTTAGAATAATGAGTCGTGAGGTAGGTATTATTAGCGAGAAAAGGCGCTGGTGATCTTTGAAAAGTTAAGGTTGCCTGGACAATGAGAAAGACTTAGTGCCAAAAGTCACAATTTGATTTGTCTTGAGTCTTCTAGATCTACTGGTCTACTTGTCTAGCTCGTACTCAAGTAGCCAAACTATAGAACTCTCCGATGCACGACATGTTTGACTTCTGCGGAGGTGGCAAGTCACTATTGGGAGGTTACCTAGGTAGATCGGTGTTGATCCACGGTCTAGATTTATTCGACACGATCTCGCTTGAAGGCATTATTTCACTAATTCATGAATAGGTTTCCTAGTTGATCCAGATATGTATATTGAATGACAATTAGAAAATTCAAGGTTCATACGCATATTGTGAGATTCGAGAATCATGGGGGAAACAGAAACCGCTTCTCATACTTTAACTAGATATACAGTGGCACACCGAGTCCGATCCGAGAAAAGGCTCTACAACTGGTCGCCTCACTTTGAAATGCACCGTATTCTCCAGGACCGGTAAGTTGTACTACTATGTGATGTCCTGCACAAACAACAGGCCAACCACTTTCGGGGTATTGTTATACTACGGAGTATTTGCAGGGACGTGCAGGGACGTCCAGGTCGTCCAGGTCGTCCAGGCAATGACAACAACAATCCAAGTGTTTCAAATGCCTTACTCTGGCTGTACGCTGACATGATTTGCGGTTCCCGGGTTCAGAAGCAGGTCGCCATGCGTAACCACGTAGAATAAAATATTAAGCGGCGACTCCCGAATGGCGCGGCACGGTACTGCCATCTGCATCTGCAACTGCATATGACATGTCATATTTTCACTTACGATGGAATGTCGCTAACTTAATTGTAAGTAGCACGATCCGGAGGACTTCTGGTTTGAAGTACCTCCGCAAATACAACCTAGGTATCTTGCAAGGGCCGCGTGGCTGATTCGAGGACTACCAGGTTCAGTGCGGTGGCGAATAAGTAGGTACTTAATGGATCGTTCGAGTACTTCCAGTATATCGTGACTAGGTATTATTGTGACAACATAAGGTTGAATGGTTGTCAGTTCGATGAAAATCATACTGTCTGTGGCCGGCAATTCCCATGTATACATAGACAGTCGGGAACGTGCTGTATGTAGCAATTGCATATCATATTCGCATTTCCACCTTCGCAGTACTCAAGCTTTAGCGATATTTGGTGCTTCCCAGGTGTGTGAGAACCGACAAGGTTGATTTATAACGACCGCACGGACACTACCAGTACCTACATACGCAAAAGCTCGCAGTATACAAAATGTTCCGGATTGTCATTAACATGGTTATCTAGTAAGAACCTCGGCTTTATGACTCGCTTACATATATACTCTGAGATGTATTCCAGACAGGAAAGTGCAATTATCCGGCTCTTCCTATATCTCTCCAACGCCATCCCCTCGCTGCAACCTTGGAAGCAAGGGGGTGAACCCCCCCCGCAGCATTGCGCAAACCATAGTGCGAAGAGGGCTCAGCACGGCGCCGGACGACTCTATCGACAGCATCACTGGACTTTCCAGGGCGTCTCCTTCCTCTGTATGCGATCAAGGTTTCTTGCAGCAATTTTTGTCACAACCCCCGAGGAGAACGCTAGGGATCCAAATAAAAACCCCTGGAACGTGGCGAACACTCCGACCACCTGGGCAGCTCTATAGACTGGCATCATACTGACACTATTGACGAGTTTGATACTAAGGAGGTTCATTAGAACGTGCCTTGAGTCTCTCGCCGACTGTTCTAGATGATCAGCAAAGTACACGATCAGTCCGTAGTGCTGACCGATTCACTCAGCAGGGAGACTCCGAATTGAAGAATACCTAGGTACTACGTAGTTCCGAATAACTTGAACAGGGTCTCTGGAGTGGCTGACTCATATACGGGTCTTGGTGGTTGACATTAACTTAGACTTAACAGTAGGGCCAGCCCTAACCGAATATTGTGATAAGAGACTACCGTACCGTTTTCCGCGATAGCATACTTACCTGGGTACCTAGGTAGGCTTGGGACCTAAAAAGGACAATTATCACGAACGCAACTCTAAAACAAACTAGAAAATGAAACACGACTAAATCAGTAGGCAGAAAGGAAAAATAAGTCGGGTTTCTTTTTTTAATGGCGGTTCAGGCTTCGATCCCTTCCAGAAAATTGGCGGCCCACTACGGTGGATACCAGATGCCAGATTGTTACAGACTCTCTATTCCGTAAGTTCGTAGTAAGAGAGAGAGTGTGTGTGAGAGAGTGAGGCCCAATGAAGCAATGACTCATTTCGAGATGACGGTGATTTTTTCCCTCGCGTCAGATCGGAAGCCAGGTTGCATTCATTTCTGGGCTGACAGCTCCCTGTCAGGAACAGGGAGGGCTTCTTGACAAAAAGCGAAACATGGGATGGATTAGCACGCCAACAACGGGTGCAGCCGCGAATGGGTTCTTTTCGTACGTTCCCATGGACCATGGCTGCCCGAGTGGATCTTGGATCTATGGATCCGAGGTTAAGTACTTAGTTTTTCTCCCCGTTTACTACAAAGTACGTACTAACGGAATAGAGAGCCTGGTACAAAAGGTGCACCGCATCGACTGAATTTGGTGTCCAATAATTGCCACAGTCACCATCGAAAGAGAACGGCAAAAGAACAGAAAAGAACAGACGAGGCCAATGGCTGGTCTCGGACAGGGATGGGCGCGGCTTTCGGTCATGGCATCATTGGGCTGCAAATGGCTGTCCAACACGTCTCTTCCGATAGACTAGAGACTGCCCGGTGGCATTGGGCAGCCAGCTTGATGGTATAGACTGTTACCAGTGTATTTTTGGTTGTAATTTTGCGAGGCTGACTTAATTGCCTGAACAGACCTTGATTTTTTATTTACTTCAATCAGGCCAGACGATAATAATTAATAATGTATCATAGGAAATAAATTCCTTGATCCGAACAAATTACTAATTCATCGAGGAGAGGTGAGAGAGGTAAGAGAGAAGAAGAAATTGATCAATACGCGTATGTTACCGTGTTGCATACCGGAATACAATAATTGAGTATGTGTATTGTATCTTGAAGCCCAACGGGATGAATCAATGAATCAATGCCCATAGTCTGACAGCCTGGAAGTTGTGCTCTGTCACTAGATTGTGATACAGAATTACACAATTCTCCATACAACAAGATTATTTGCGCTGTATCACAGTATTCATGTTTGCGACAATATCCACTGTATCGTAATTACCTATCAAAATACAAAAATACAGAAGAAAAAACCAGGGACTGCATGCCCGATCCGCCGCGTAAGGTAGTACAGACATCCAATATGTTTCTATTCTCGAGGGTTTTCCCCACCAGCTTGTCAATAGTATAGTAAGTAATTTTCAGAGAAGAAGAGAAGAGAACAGAAGAACAGCAGAACAGAAAGAAAAGATCTGGCAGCAGGTTAGTCAGACTGAAACTACTGCACGTCTTGGCCTATCACGGGCCGAACAAGACGGCGGACGGCAACTTATCCTGCATCTCCACCAAGTCAACCTTCTTCATTCCTCGCTTTCTTCCCTCTCTCTCTCTCTCTCCCGCTCTCTCTTCTCTCTTCTCGCTCCCCGTAGAGACTCGCCAGTCAGTCAGTCACTCGAATCTGTTGTCTTTCTCTACTACTGTGACTCAGACTCACACTCAGCCCAACACCGAAAAGAGATCCCTGTCGTTTTGTCTGCCAATTTCCATCGTTGCCTACCTAACCTAACCTAACCTAAACCTCTCTCTCCCCATTGCGCGCACTGCTTGGCTGTTCTTCTCTCGTCTACTCTTTTCCCCCCACCACCCCGGCGACCTTTTTTTTTTCTGTTTCGTACTCTTCTTCTGCTCTACCCTGCTCTAATCACACGCCAAATTATTCCCTTCTCATCTACTCTTTCAATATTGACTGGAAACTGGCTCTCGTGTCACACCTCCTGCTGGTTGTTCATTTTGCCCGCTTCAGCCTCAATCGCCTCCCACTTTATCTATAACCCGCCAGTCTGTCCGCGAGGAGAAAAAAAAAACACCACCGCTACCAATATTATTTTTCTCACTGCTTCATCAACCGAGACTCGCAAATCGCTGTTGACTTACGTGTGCTGGCTTGTCCGAATCTATTGAGTCTTGACCGTCTCCTGCTGCAGCGCAAACGCATCGGACCCGGCTGGAACAATCTTCACGCTTTCGACAATCTGTCTCCTCCACATCTGCAACTGCAACCGCGATTGTTCTTTCTTGACCTTGACTCCTCTCCACTCAAACAGCACTCCGCTGCGAACGGTGTCTACTATTCCGACCCCAACGCATACTCCTACTTGTGACAACTCCTCCACCGAGTCAGCAACCGACTCCCCGTCTACCTATAACGTGCCTCAATACACTTTTGAGTCATACATTGCTGCAGTATCTCATCCCTTTCGAGTGACCTGCTGCTAACCTCAAAACATAATACCACACTCTTATAGCCCATCTCGTCGCTACTTATTTTCGATGGAGCAAGAGTCGACCGTTGCGGATACAGATTACCAATACAGAATTACCGCTGGTCGCTAACAAATTATTTTCCGTGCTCCGGCCACTGATCAGTGGGGTCCAGAAACAGGAAAGGGGCCTCGCCCGAAAAGCAAACTTTTGCTGACAACATTGGGTAACAACGCAAGCGTTATTGCTGGTGAATAAGGAAAGGCACCTCATTGGGTAGGGCCTCCAGCCCAAGCAGAAAAAGGAAAGCAGAAAAAAAAAAGAAAGCAAATATACCATTCTCCACCAGGGAGATTACTACTCGTATAAGAGTCGTGGAACTGCTTCACTGCTGTGAGCATCATGGCAAAAAGAGTTCCACAGAAACCATCCGCAGCTTATTGTGAAGCATACGATGAAGAGGAGGATCGCGTGGTGGACGGGACTCGTCAAAGTGCAAATATCGCTGCCCGGCGGTCTAAATCGGAAATCAAGGCTGGCGAAATCGTCCCATTGGAACTTGCCAGCGACTCGGGATATTCCAGCCGTACGGCCGCAACTGGCGCAAGTGGACAATCGCTAACCAGCGGGAACCCGGGATCTTTGAACATTAACCCTTCTTACAAAGGTGGTGGACCGCCCCCTCCACCATCAGCACCACTGGCTTCACAGCAACACCGTGGAAAGGAGAGCCGAAGAGAAAAAGGTAAACAACGAGAAGAGAAGAGAGCATCCGCCGACATGATGCATATGGAACGGCAACGACACGCCAGTGGAACGGCGGCCCCTACCAGGTCGCCTTCGAAATCTAGACGCCGGGAAAGCGTTTCTGTGCAACCCCAACAAGATGCCAGTTGGGGGGAGTATGCAAATGGCTACCATAATACCCAGGGAATGTACCAAGCAACCGCTGTGGATCCTCGCGCTGCTTATTTCCAGCAATTTTATTCTTCTCAGATGCCTTCTATGGCCAATGTTCCTCCGGCCTCCCCCCAAACAACCCATTTTGCATACCCATATAGTGTCGGTCCGGAAGTCATGATTGCACGTTCTGGCGGAAGACGCACCAGTGTGTCCAGCTATCATACCGATAGACCCATGAGTTTCCACGGCGGGATGCAGGATTCCATGTACAACTCAAGTGCTTTGCCAATGAGCCAGTACGAACGACCTGCCTCTGTGTATTCGGGGTATTTCGCTCAACCTCCCGCAACACACCAACAGTACTACCCTGAACCGGATGCTCCATACGCGGCCATCTACGAGCCGTCTCGCACTTCGGCGACGCGACCAAGGGAGAAAGCCCGGAGAGGCTCCATTTACGGACGTCCCGGTGCAGAGCCGAATACGCCGGGGGCTTCCTTTGAAGAAGGCTCGTTTCTCGAGCGTCAAGTCTCTAGGGAGCACCGTCCGCGTCGGGTATCGCAGTCTCAACGACGTGCAGAAACCTACGAGAACGCCGAGGATTTCTATCGCATGCCGCCGCCTCCTCCACCTCAGCCCAAACCCAAGGTCATTCAATCGAAGACAGTGCCCAAGATCATTCAGAAGCGACCTGATTTAACCCACAAGGCTGCTACGACTGGAAGCATGCCGCCTCCAATCAACCGCCGTATGTCTCATTCTCGAGACTCGTGGGACATGTCGGATCTGAAGCGGGCTCTGCCTGATAAGGAGATCCATAAGATTGCTGCCGCTGCTGCTCCTGAGCGTAGTCGAAGCATGAGATCCAAGTCTAGGCACATATCCTACCACGAAGCCGAACCTGGCCGTCAGATAGCAGTGGAAGATTCTCGTCGACGACGTCGTACGCTCTACCACGAGGCAGACCGAGTGATGGCCGACCGATCAATGGCAGATCGAGCCATGGCAGACCGAGTACTGGCAGACCGAGTGATGGCAGACCGAGCCATGGCAGACCGAGTCATGCGAGACACTCGCCCCCACCGAACTTCGGCCTCTGATTTGGAGCAGAAACAACGGTCCGCCGAGGAATACCAAGCATCTAAATCCGGCCGGATGGACCCTCACTCCGTCATCGAGGATGCCTTGCGGATGAAAGCCAAGATTGCTCAACGCGTCGAGAGCGACAGCGGAAGTCAAAAGACTCGATCCAACAGCAGCCGAGGAAGCGATGCCCGTACGCGGGACGGCAGCGGAGTTGGCTCTCGATTTGGAGACGACGCCCACAACAACAATAAAAAACTCACTCTTTCTTGCGGAGGCGTGACGATTGATTTTAGCGGCCAGACTCTTAGCGGAAACAAGATCAAAGTGCGGACGAGTGACCACGGCGCCTTTGGCGTGAACATCGAGGGTCGTCGACCCACTCGGTACATCATGCCTGGAGGCTCGGATTACGTCAGCAACGGTGGTAGAAAGGAGATTGAAGACGGCCGCCGCACACGAGACGAACGACGATCGGATCGCGCTTCTCGGCGCTCCAGTCGGTCGACTTTTAGCAGTCGCTTTGATTGATCTCATCGGCTGCGACGACAGCCTTTGATCTAAGGGATAGAATTTTGTACATGGGAGAGGCTTTTGTCTTTGGTTTAAAGCTTGCTCTTCACGTCATAAAAGTGGGTTTCAAAAGTTTGCCTTTTATTTGATGTCTTGTTTTGTTTTCGTGGGAAACAACAAGACAAAAAGTATGGGAGGTCTCAACGGTGGTTACAGGTGGTTACAGGTGGTTACAGCTGGGAGGATTTTTTTTTTTTCTTATCGATTTTGTCAGGTGCCTTGGTTTTGTGGACGTTATGGTGACACGATCTGTACGATATAACGACCTCAAAACGAATGTATCTATTGCTTTGTTTTGCTTGACATTGATTTGACATGGTTTGACATTGGTTTAACAGCACATTCATGTTTGCAACCGTTTTCCATTTGATGCCTGTACGACCTTTATGATGTTGATGGTTTTCTTGTTACTGATTTCCAACACTATATTGCATTTTTGCTGTTTTTTTTTTCCCCTCTGCAGCCATTCTCATTTTACCTATCATATTACCATTTACCCTTCCCCCTTCGCCATGCCATCTCTTTTATTCATTTCATCGCGTAATTTTACCATGATTTGTATCTCCCGCATGTGATATTCATTGCATACTCTTCATATTATACCCGGAATATCTGCAGCCTTTTGATCCAATTCTTGAAACTTTTTCTTCTTGACTGCTTTTTGAGACTGTTCCTCCTCGTTCTAATTATTTATACAATGTACGGCAACGTATGATGCGCAAGCTTTGTAAAACTTCGTTTCTTCCCCCGATTGCTTTAAGTGTTTACGAGCTATTACCGAATCGACAGCATACTGTGTTTTTATTCTGTCTCTTGTATATCATCAATGTCTGCTGACCTGTTTGCTACGGTTTACTACGCGTTGAGAATTTAAGACTCTTGGGCATTGCGAGGTTGTAGAAGTAAGCTGTATTTAATGATAGAATAGTCTATACTCTACTAAGACAGTCAGATCTGATCTAAGTTAAGATAGATGAGATGATATGTCTAAATCTAAGCTCCCGCTTCTATCCATGGATCCACAGACCCACACGAAAGCACCTTACCTAATATAGCTTAGGCTCCTGGCTATTTCTGCTGCACGTGATTTGTGGCTGGATTCTGTCTATCGCGCTGACATAATCGTTGCCCCGGACAACTTAAACCAAAACAATCGACATACGCCTTCCCAGCCTCCTCCTCCTCCTCCTCCTCCTCCTCCCCCCAATCTCAGTCTAAGACTCATTCTCATTTGATCAACCACCAGAATTTGGAGAGATTCAGCCATCATTTATTCAGATTCTGGTCGAGGGAATAAATTCTGAATTTGTTCAGTTACTTGATTATCATCGTTACTCTGTACATGTGCGTATGCATTCCGTTGTTGCGAAAGATCTCCACCGTTGACGACTGTTTTTTCTGTTGATATTCTGGTGCATTCCACATTCTTTTCTCTGTTCTCTCTCCGAGAAAAATTCTATTTTTATCGTCGAAAGAATCATCGAAGGAGATAGATATCCAGTGCGGGAGCTGTTGAACTGGGGATCGACTGTGAGTGTTTGTCCTGCACTCGTCCGTCAGGCTTGGTATATGGAGAACAACAACTAATGGCTTCGTAGAACACGAACATCACGAGCCATTCGGCTCGAAGAGAACTTCCGCCATGGCTCCGTACATTGTGCGCCCTGCCAACTCGGCAGACACAGCCTCTTCCCCTTCTCTAATCGAAACATCACCAACCACAAAAACTCTCCTGGGCCGAGCAACAACCACCACCGCCGGTGCGGTCGCCGGAGGAAAAGGCATCATCGACCCCGACCACATCAACATGCAAGGCATGCTCGCGCTATTTGCAATCCTAGGCGCAATCTTCGTACTAGCTACAATCTGGTTCTTCTTCTGGGCCAAAAACGGCGGTTGTGTTTGGCGAAAAGGTGATTGGGAGGATTACAAGTCTACGGTTCTGAGACGGAAAGGTCCAGATGGTCGAACTCTGAGTAATGCCACGGCGAGCACGGATCTTGGAGGTGGCACTATCCGTGGATACGACGATGAAGAAGACGGTATGACTTATACGGATATGACCGAGACGAATACGGAGTATACGAATGAGAAAGGTGGCAATCGAAGAGACAAAAGAAAGGAGAAGAAGAAGCAGAAGCAGGAAGACAAGAATAAATCGAAGAAGAATTTCAGAGAGACGGCAAAGGAGAAGCTGTTGCGCAGAACGAAGGCTGAGAAATGGGAAGGTGAGGCAGACGACGATATGCGAGCTTATCGTCAAGAGAAACCGGCTCGAGTCGGAGGACTTAATCGTGAAGCCGAAGGCACGTATTACGGAACAGAGTATACGCCCAGTTCGCCGCCCACAGCCTATACGGAAAGTGAAGTGTATCAAGCACCAGAGAACGATCGCCGACGACAACAACAACAGTCGCAAAATCGTCGTGATACTCGCAACGCTTCTGGGTTTTCGTTCACGGCCGGTAGTGAAGATGTGATTAGTCAAGCAACCGAAGAGCCTCTAATCCGGGATCCCGCGCAGAGTCGCCATGACACCCGACGCCAACGTCGTGATCGCGAAGAGCGTCGTTCTCGTCAGAACAGCCCTCGCAAACAGCAACCACCAGCCAACCGCTCGTCCATGCCGGGAGGTTATACGGAGCCTTTAGATTTCTCGTCTCGAGGAACCAATTCCGAGTATCAGTATTCTACTGTTGAGACTGAGGAGGACCTCGGTACTCGAAGCTATCATCACCCCATTCCTGGATTGAGTAAGGGTTATCGCCGGGACCGAGAAGGCCGCGTTGGCGGACGTCGCAGACGAGATAGTTTAAGTGATAGCGATTGATTTTGGATGTATTATTTATTCAGCGGTTTGGATTTTACAAGTTTGACGATTGATTTCTGGGTTCTGTATGTACGGTATGATTCACGAGTAGTTAACTGTACATGTTTATGACAATTGAGATTTTTTTTTCCGTAGAATAGGACTAACCTAGGCTTGTCGTCGGATAGCTTATCGTGCGCCGTAGCCAGCTCCGCGGGAGCTCTTGTACCATTACCTCACTCAACCTCATTCTTTCCACTCGCAACTCACAACAATCAATAATCGCAGACATGCTATAAGCTATTAACAGCTCAAAACAAAATGACCACCTCATCAAATCCAACCACGTCTTCTCCCCGACGACCAAACCCAACAAATCCAATCCAACCCCAATTCCCCTCGAACCAGTCGAACCATCACGACAAAAGCCATGTAATCGACATTCTACCAACTGCCACCGCGCAGACCTATTCTCACCTCCATCCATTCCTGTTACTAGGGGTATATGCCCTCCGATTCAAATCTCTGGTTTCCGACCCGGTCTCGACGCTCTGGTCCGATCTTCCTCTCTACGCCGTTCTGCAGATTGTCTATACCGTTACCTGTCTACCGCAGGCCGGATCGTCGTATCAACAGCATGTCTCGAATCGCAACGACAACGGCGCAGGCGGCGACGTAAGCGAGTCGAAAAAGCTGGGGTCAGTCGGAAAAAGGAAAAGACTTACACCAGGAAATCATAAATCAGACTCGATTTCTCAAAAAGCCACGGTTCGTCTCCCTCTCTACCACTCGTTCACTATGTACGAAACTGATTATAAACAGGCAACATTCATCTCATTAACACTAACCTCCTTTCTCGGCACGCCCATTCTCGCAGTCCTTCTCATCCTTTTCGGCGCGCCCTTCACAACTCACACAGCCCACACAATCCTTGCCGCAGCACACATGGCCCTTCTCGCAGTTTCGCCACTCGTATACGTCCACGGCGTCGACGGCGCAAGTTGGCGGCAAATAGCCGGGTTTGAGTGTTCTGTTGATATCGTCTGGGGTGGTGCGGTGGGCACTTGTCTCGGAGCGTGGTTGGGCGCTGTTCCTATTCCTTTGGACTGGTCTGTTCCCTCTCCCCTATCTTCCCCTTGGAGCGATTGGAACGATTGGAATACTGGAACGAGGGTATTAATTGACTTCTATAGGGACCGTCCATGGCAAGCGTATCCCATCACAATTCTCACGGGCGCCTACCTCGGTTTCGCAGTAGGACAGCTCCTGGCTCGCAGTCCTCTTTTCTACGGCAAGAAAATCAATTTCGACTAGACTTCGTCACTACAATATTGGATCACCTTTCAAATCTAGGAAAGCACCTAGGCAGGTCTCTATCATTGTCATGCGCGACGACTTGGAAAAGAGAGGAATTCAAAATCAATGACTGTCTATGATCTTTCTGTTTCCATAGATCTTGTTTGTGATATATCATCTTTTCATTACGGTGGTTGTGTCCTGCATCGGGACTTATACTTATACTGTATTGTAGTCGTACCGAATTAACACGCAATTCAGCATGTGGATTACTTTCAAGAATCCATGGAGAGGACCTCGGACGTACATATGTAGTTGAGAAAGATAATCAGAGAAATTGGAAGACCATTTCCTTGGAAGCTTCGGCGCTCAGACTTTGATAGCTATCAAAAGAAAAATATGATAAGAAGAATAATAATAATTGTAGCCAGAAATGAAACAAAAATAAAAATTACAATAATATAATCAATGCAAAGAGAGCAATGTTTCCACTTCATGTCAAGACTGGAAAAAGTCGATAAGAAAAAGCGAAAATTTTAATTTCATTGAAATAGAAGAAAAAAAAATTTAGACAGCAAAAAGAAAAGCAAAAAAAGGAACAAAAAGTCCAACGTAATGAGGTCATCGCGTAATCGCTAAATAAGACAATAGACAGGTATTCATCGTATCGAATCGACATTTATCTGGAAAGATGCGTCGATAAAACACAAGAATAGAGGAGATACACATAACAAAGTCAAGGAACGAAGCAAAGCGAAAAGCAATCGTCAAGTCAAAAGACAAAGATAAGCTCATAACTGAATAACAAGCGGGGTATATAAAGCAAAGGACTTTTTCTTTCCGATTTCGAATACTTGAGAAAATCCAACGAATTCAGATTTGTGACCTCAATCTTTTACAAGAGAATGAATCTACTCTGGTTCAGTTGAGGGTTGAGGCTGAGGCTGAGGTCCAGACGATGGCTGTTCAGCCTGTGGAGTTGTGGTTGTTGCTGCTGTGGCGGCGGCGGCGGCTGCTGGTGATTGCTGATTTGAGTCTTGTTGTGGAGGTGACGATGTCGAAGTTGCAGATTGGACGTCTGGTTGCTCAGACTTGCTGGGCTTTTCCTTCTCCTTAACAGTGTCGACTGCTGGTCGATGGACTGCCGCCGACGAGGCATCCACTCGTGAATCAGATTGCGGAGGACTCTTGGCTCGTTCGGCGCTATCCTTCTTAGATGCAACCTTGGCTTTAATTTTCTCAAAAAGACTCAGTTTCTCGTTCTCAACGCCTTGCCCGCCCTCGCGAACACTGCTCGCTCGCACTTCCGTGTCTGGTGCGGAGGTGGGTGCGGAGGTGGGTGCGGAGGTTGGTGCGGAGGAAGAAGTTACGTCGGTGCTGGCATGAAGGGAGGAATCGTTGGTAAAACTTTGTCTGGGCGCAACAGAACTGTCGATAGAGCTGGCACTAAACTCAGTACCCCCGCCGTGGGATCCCCCTACAGCAGGCGGCGGCGAGGAGGTCTGCTGGCTATGAGTGGGTCTTCCAAGCGGAAACCGCCAGCTGCGTCGATGCTCTCTCTTCTCTGACCTCGCTACATCGTCGTATTGATCGAAATCAGAGTGGTCAGTGTAGGATGACTTTGAATGGATAGACGGTGTTCGAGATCGATTGGGCTTGAGAGTGCTTTCGGATGGCTGATGTTGGTGGTGACTGCTGGTCCCTTCCACAACAACTCCGGAGCTGCTCCCCACGCTTGTAGACTCCGGTACGGTAGGAATCGGGTCGTTGGGAATAGCTGCCAAAGGTGCTGTCGCTTGAGAGGTAGGAATATACCCTGAATCGTTTGATGTGGCCGCTGTCAGCGAGTGGCTCGAGCTTTGAGCGCTCACGTTAGCGCTCCCAGGAATTCGCTTCTTCTTTAAACGATTAGGCTGACGCCCTCCCTCTTTGCTTTCAGATGCAGGCGGCGACTTGGCGAAAAAGCTGGTCAATTTGCGCTCCTTGGTAGGCGTGAGGAGAGGCGCGGGTGGCGGGGCAAGAGTAGCAGCTTGTGCCTCGTTGAAGTGACCTTCTTCGAAAGTCGGCTGTGTCGGGGTCTTGCTGGTCTCGGACAGAGTATGCTGCACCACAGCTGGTCGAGTCTCGGTGGGAACCATCTCACGATTGGCTGCTTCAGCCGGAGGTGTCAATCCCGCAGGCGACGGAGATGTCGACTCGCCCGGTCGACCCAGTCTTGAGCCGACCAGACCCGGAGATCTTTTCGATGGGACAGTATTGCTCCGTTTCACGGTGCTCACGGTTGACGTCGGCGTGCCGGGGCTTTGCGTACCAGAATTACGCGAAGAAACAGACACGTTGCGGCGAAGCGTCTCGTACTTTCTGAGACTGTCTGCGCCACCGCTGGCATTTGAGGCGGAGCGACGAATGCCTGAGGCACGAGAGGTATTATTATTATTATTCGAGGTGGGCGCTGTGATTGAATATTCCTTGACGGTCTGCGGATCTGCAGCCGTGCCGTTCATGCCGAACAGGAAATGGTCTTGATTTTCAATCAGAAAGATCAGCACATCTTGACTGAGCCGGTATTCGATCGGGGCCATGTCGTGGATCGGATGAGACAGCAGGCCCGGTTGAAAAATCGCGGCCAGATTATTGGACGTCATCCGATTTTTGTCCGACTTGGATGCAAATACAGCAAGAAGATCGAGAATATAGAGAAGCAATTGCTTGTTGAGTGGAGGCAGTTCTCGAATGAGCTGCTGATAGGTAGCCACCGCGCTTTGGTAGTCGAAATCACCAGTATCAACGGCTTCCGTGTTCCCCACCGCTTGCTGTTGATGATTTCGAATCGGCTCTCGGAACTTTTCGTAAAAGTCGAGAGGAACTATAGGTTCGGGAAGTTGATTCAAGTAGCGTCGTAGTATATTAGCGGCATCGTGTACTGTATAGCCTGTCCAATCCAGCCCTTTGCCGTATCGTTCGGGAGAATCAAAAATCTCCTGTAATTCTTTGATGCGCCGCGCCGAGCCACTCAGGCGGAATATACCCTCAACCTCGGTGGCTGTTTCAAACATGAGCATTGAGGCGGACGAACAAAATCGCAATTGAGCGAATGCATACCTTGATCTTTGAGGAAAACGCCGCATTTCGCGACAACAATCGGAACGTATCCGTATATGAAGCTTTCGCCTTTGTCGTTGGTTAAGGAAATGGCGACATTGGCGTATTTGATGCTGACGTTGAGGGGAACGCCAAATATCCCTCTGGCTTGCGGACCTAAATCCATGCGATCTATGTTAGCTTGCGATTTTGGGGGAGTATATTGATGGAGGTGGCACGACTGCATCATTGCTGAGGTTCTTGAAAATCAAAGCATCGAGTCGATGCGACAGCCCAGTATTTACTATAGATTCAGCTGGGTCGGTGCGCACGTACCTTTACTCTCTTCTTCCTTCTTTGTGTTGCGTTTGAAATTCTTCCACCAGGATGCCAAGTCTCTTTTTGTGGGAGCTGCAGGAGGGGCAGGTTCCTGTGTATGGTTATTGTTTGACATCAAGCTGTGGTCTTGATTAGAAGCCGTCAACGGGTGGGATGTTCCTGTCGTCATGGCTGGGCGAGTATGTAAGAACTAGCTTGGACACAATGCAGTATGTTGACTCTGTTTGTCATGAAGCAGTGAAACCGTCTCTCTTGCACATGTAGTACTAACTCCAGACCCAGTCAATTGTCGGCTAGGCGCTCCAGCTCGAAGGCACCTAGCTACTCACCGGCCAAGTGCGACAAGACGGCGGCAAAGGCCGAACAGGCAGCAGACCGGCACAGGCAGTTAGTTGTATAGGCAACGACGAGCCGAACGGAAGTCGCGAGCAATATTTTCGCGAAAAGAAGAGCGCGAACTGATAATTCGGAGATATTCCCAGTGAGCGGATTTCTGCGGGATTGCGACGAGGGAAGACAAGGAGGCTGGGGGGGGGGTTTCTATTGTCTCTTGTATATGATACGTCGTGTGTCGGTTGTTGGCGGTGCTGATGACGACGGCGGTTGGTCGGATTCCTGCCTGGCTGGCTTAGCCTAGGACGGCAGAGGAGCGCAGTCGAAGTGCGAAAACACAAGAGTAATACGGACGCTGTTCGCCGGTCCAGGATACGATGGCGGACAGGATAGGGGTAGAGTTGTGTGTAACAGTTGGAGGATAGGAGTGTAGAAGTTGAAAGTAGAGAGGAAGATAGATAGATAGATAGGTTAGGTTCTTCAGGTTGGGTCAGGTCACTGGAGTAGACGTCGTAGTCGTAGCAGTAGTAGTGGTAAGTAACTACGCTAAGTAGTAAGCAGTAAGTAGTACTTCCGTGGAGTCAGTCAGGCTCCTGTCTGTCAGTGGCTTGCGAAGGCTGCAGCCGGCGCAGTGGGTCACGGGGGACTCTCTTTACCATACCGTTACGTTAAATACGTGCACATTCATGACTTCACCACTCGGATTGCACTCCAGGCTTACATTACATGACCATTAAGTTACTGTACTTAAATTAACTAACTTACTTCGTACTAAGTAAGTTAACCGCTGGAGAGGAACTGATTCCTCCAAGTGACTAAATTGGACTGAACTTAAGACTATTAAGTTATTTTTTATTGGTATGGATAGATCCTATAGATCTAATAATTAGTAAATATAACTCAACTAATGGGCTGCAGTATCAGATCTGGGGGTAGTCCTGACTTCTATGCCAGGCAGCAGCAGTGCATATTCATTGCCTAGGATCATCTAGACAAGACTTTCACAGATACCTAGGTATGGTTCTGTCAACCCGACCCCTGGAACCTGGCTAAACCTGGCTGAACCGGCGCTATGATCTCTGTGTAATGTGGGATTTGTTTAATTATTGTTTAATTATTTCTGGTCCTCGAAGAAAAATTGGCTGTTCTGTCTAGGCCTTGTTCGATCCAAGGGAAATACTGGTCCCTGGTCACGTGTAGTGGGGCCTTGTCTCAGGCATCATTCAGGCATTATTCAGGCATCAGCTCAGGAGACTCACGTGATCTCGGCGACACAGTTTTTCCGGGAAAGAGAAAAGAAAGTTGAGCTACAGAAATACAGAAAGGAAGCTACGTTCAAGAAACCCCAAAACACTCTGTCAACAACTGATCTTTATCTACCTCTATCTGTGGACTGAAAATATCCATTGTTTCTCATCCGGATTCTCTCACATAATATAACATCATGGAAGGGTTAGTAGTGCTAATATTCCGTCCAGCGAAATGAAATGGCCGATTCGGAAGCTCACCTTATCCAGACTCAACGCTTCGGAACAACGCGAGCTGGCTTCTCGCATGGAGAGGAAGCAAATGAAGGAATTCATGCAGGTATGCTCGTATTGCCTTTTTTTCTCTCGGCTATATTGATCCGTGGTCATGCCTGTCGAAAGCTGTTGAATTCCCGAATCCAACTAACGACGGATTCTTAGATGTACTCACGTCTCGTACAACGATGTTTCGACGACTGCGTCAACGACTTCACCACCAAATCGCTCGTTGCGCGAGAAGAAGGATGCGTGCTACGCTGCGTCGATAAATATCTCAAGAGTTCCGCGCGACTCGGAGAACGCTTCCAAGAACAAAATGCCGCCATGATGCAAAGTGGTCAGCTTCCGGGGAGATAACCGGAGAGCTTAGAGACTGCTTTTTGTAGGACTGCAACTGGACTGTGACTGGACTGGACTGCATGGGACTGGGCTGGTTTTTGACGTCTTTGGTATTTTTATGCTAATAGTGTAATTTCTCCTTTGACGATTATTATTTTGTACTATAGTTATAGCATACGTTTGTGATCTCCATTCGCCCTGCATGAATATCAACCAATATTTGAGACTCGTTTGCATGAAGAGGAGTAGTGTGACTAGGGTGTGACTAGGATATATAGAGGAAAACAGCTAAAAATCAATCATTCGAGCGGGCTGGATATCAAGCAGCTTGTCGAGTATCAATCTTTATCGCCGCCGGATGTTTTTGCCTAATCCAGCCGTCCGGTCCACCAGCATTGCTATATCTGAGATCCTAGATAGGTACCTAGGAAATTTAGATAACTATTCAATGAGGAAAATCAGCATTAATTCAGTATCAATTTTATACTCGAATTGATAATTATTTGGCTACTCGAATTTATTTGTTCTTTGCATCCGTGTGAAATATTCAAAAGCTTCGGGTTAGGACGACAAGCAACCGAAACTTCCCGACCCGGGCAAAACCAGTAGAGTCTAGATAAGAATAAAAACTGAAATATCAAAACAGCCCAGTATGAGGAGTTATGAGGAGTTAGAAGTCTACCTACCGATGTGGTCATTAAAATGATGCCCCTCACAGAAAATAAAACCCCCCACACGAAACCGGGACCGGATTTCCCCTCATCCATGGCATGTCTTCTTCTTCTTCTTCGTCTTCTGCGTCTTCCTTTTTCTTCAATCTTGGCTGATGCAAAGAAATCTCCAATTCTAGTCCCAGTCGCCCCGCTGATACATTGTTTTTTTTTCTTGTCCTTGTATAAATAAGTCCTAGTGCCCAATTTTTCTTTTAGATTGTGTCTCCAAATATCCCTTCCTCTTCTAGTCATTCTGTCTCTCGATCAGACACATTCAGAAAACAGACGTCATCATGGCCGACACTGTGGGAAAGGTCAGTCAAGGTAGTCGTTATCTCTTTGGATGGAATATGGACTGACTCTCTTCCTTTTTCAATCACTGTAGACTATTACTTGCAAGGTAAATATTATTGTCTCCCTGGATGATTGGAGTGGTAGACTGATGGAATCTGCAAATGAGTAGGCTGCTATTGCGTGGGAAGCAGGCCAGCCTCTCTCCGTTGAAGATGTAGAGGTTGCTCCTCCCAAGGCGCACGAGGTTCGAATCCAGATCTTCCATACGGGTGTTTGCCATACAGGTGCGTCTTTCTTCTGTCCTTGCTCTATTGTCCTTGTGTCCTTGTGTCCTTGCTTTCTTGCTCTCTTGTGGGGATGGTGGGCAGTCACGCTGATTTCCACCTAGATGCATACACTCTTTCCGGCAAGGATCCCGAAGGTGCATTCCCAGTTATTCTCGGTCACGAAGGTGCTGGTATCGTCGAGTCTGTGGGCGAGGGCGTAACGAATGTTAAGCCCGGTGATACCGTCGTTGCTCTTTAGTGCGTTCTTCCTCTTCTCTTCTCTTCTCTTCCTCCAGAGAGGATCAAAGCCAGAAACTAATTCCTGTAGTACACCCGAATGCAAAGAATGCAAATTCTGCAAATCCGGCAAGACCAATCTCTGCGGCAAAATCCGAGCCACGCAGGGCAAAGGCGTTATGCCAGACGGCACATCCCGATTCCGGGCTCGCGGCAAGGACATTCTTCATTTCATGGGCACCTCAACTTTTTCTCAATACACCGTTGTCGCCGACATATCCGTGGTCGCCGTAACCGACAAGGCTGGCACAGACAAAACCTGTCTATTAGGTTGCGGAATCACCACCGGTTACGGCGCGGCGGTAGTCACTGCAAAAGTCGAAGAAGGATCCAACGTCGCCGTGTTTGGTGCTGGGTGCGTGGGCCTTTCCGTGATTCAGGGCGCAGTCAAGAATAAAGCCGGTAAAATCATCGCGGTCGACGTCAACGATACCAAGGAAGAGTGGGCGCGCAAATTCGGTGCGACGGATTTTGTGAACCCGACGAAATTGGGCAATCAGAGCGTGCAGGAGAAGTTGATTGAGATGACCGATGGGGGTTGTGATTATACCTTTGATTGTACCGGAAACGTGGGAGTGATGCGTGCTGCGCTCGAGGCTTGTCATAAAGGTTGGGGTCAGAGTATTGTCATTGGTGTTGCTGCGGCTGGACAAGAGATTTCCACAAGACGTTCGTCCCTTCCTCCCTCTCTCTCTCTTTCTCTCTCTCTCAGCTATTCCGTAAAATAGATACTAACACACCGCAGCATTCCAACTCGTCACCGGCCGCGTATGGAAAGGTTGCGCCTTTGGCGGCATCAAAGGTCGTTCCCAACTCCCCGATCTCGTCAACGACTATCTCAACGGGTCACTCAAGGTCGACGAATTCATTACTCATCGCCAAGTGCTGGCCAATATTAACGCGGCCTTTGATCAGATGAAAGCAGGCGATTGTATCCGATGCGTAGTCGACGTTCGCGCTTAATACTCTTTCTGTCTCTGTCTCTCTCTTCAGATAATCGAATAGTCCGGGATTGTGCAGTGTCAAAAATAGGACTTTTGCAATAAATAAAATCTTATATCTTTACATCTTTTAAGTCTTTTCTTTATTTAACCTGAGTAAGGACCTGGGTAGCAACTTATTCTAGCGACGGTTGAGAACCTTGGGGACAGACTGGGTCTGACTCGGTAAGACCCAAGAACTACAGTAAACCTGTAATGATACTTGTGTAGTAATCTCAACTAGTTGGACTTAGTTTACGCAATTTAGCTCCCAATGATAGGTAACTCGTCTGTTGATAATTGATGATAATTGATGGTAAAGCTATTAAAGAATGACTAGGGTAGGCTATAGCTCCGAGATAAAGAAAAAAGTCCGATCCAGACTACTGGAAAAGCTTGTGCTCCAAGGTCATGTCAGACTCCGGCTGAAGACCGACACAGGCCCGGAAAATATTGGTCAAGGCAGCACGCTGTTTAGCAAGAGCATTAACCACAGGAGTACCAGGAGGAGTCAACGGCGCCTTGAGCATGTAGCTGAGCACGCTGAGAACGCTGTGGAATCCCTTGTAGTCCTCGGAACCCTCAGCCTGCTTCCAGCTAATACGTGTCATCATCTCGGCAACAACCACCAAGTCGATGATCAAAGGAGACGCCAGAAGAGAGTCTTCGCAGACGTTGAAAATGCTGATGGTTTGGTGGCCACCCAGGAAGATCTCGGCGTAGTACTCGTCGAGGGCACGCTTGTTGTCGCCGACGGCAGGCATGTACTTGATAACGACAGTGTGGTCCGGATGCTCTCCTTCCTCGTAAAGAACAGAGTTGGCAGCAACCATGTCGTCAACGACATTCGATTTGGAGATCTCCTTGGAGCGGAACTGCTTCTGAGAGCTCAGATTCTTGCCGTCGTTGTTACCAAGATGATTGTAGCTAGCAATCGAGGTAAGCTTGATTCCAGCGTTGATCAAGAAATCAACCAAAGCCGACTTCATCTTTGTCTGTCCAGACTTGAAGTCGTCGCCACCAATGAAGGCATTGTGCTTCTCAGCAAACTGAATAGCACCGGGAACAAAAGTGTTCTGTGGAGAACCGTTGATGAAAGGGGCATTCTCCAGAACGCAAGCCACAGCAAAGACGGTCGAAGGAGAGACTTCCTCGTGACCAGACTTGATTGCATTAATCAAATTATCCGCAGTGTCGTTCACACCAGGGATAATTTCGGCATAACGTTCGGTGTTGGCAGTCCAAAGAACAATGATTTTATCCAACTCGTTCTTTGCTTTGAAGTCACTGTCAAGGATTTCAATATTAGTGACATGTCCTTGTAGAGATTACTTCCTAGAGACAAGAAATCTTACCGAATATCCTTACGGAGATGCTCCACATGATCCCACGTGGCCTTGGACCCAGGAATGACGTTATCTGCACGATCTTCCTGGTTGGCCGCAATGAAATCCGGATAGTAGATACTGGGCAAGGGCTTCATCTCGGCCAATTCTTTGCGAACGAGCTCCTTCAAAGAAGGCTCCAGGACGCAAGCGCGATCCATAGCGTCAGCTAGACCCATGCCACTGATATCCCAACCGCCAATGACAAGATCATTCGGGTGAACCATGGGAAGCATGTCGTGGAAGGGGATGTTGATCTCCTGACCCTTTTCGTCGGTGCCAAGCTTGATGGTAGAACCCATCACGACGGAGCCGTAATAATTAGCAGCGCGTTTACCCTCACGGGTATCCCACACCAAACCGCGGCGGTTTGCAATGATACCAGCGGTGACAGTGGTTCCGTTGTTGCCGCCCCAGCCCACCAGCATCATACCAACCTTGCCCACCTTGCGATCCACCTTGAACTTGTAGTTCTGGGCCTTGGGAGTGGCCACCAATTTGTCACCGGTACGAGTTACCTTAGTAGTATGATAGGCATACTGGGTCTCGATGGTGTCCTCGGTGTAGACCACATCAGGCGAGTCAACGGTGAAAAGAGGACCCTTTCCGTTGCTGTTGCCAGCCAACCCGTTCACGGTGCTATTGACGACACCAGTCTCATTTGCGTGAGGAGCCATCGTGATAATGCGAATTGTCGGATGAAGAGGGCTAATCACAGGAAGCTGCTAAAGATTGGACGCGAAAAACAGTTGTGCGTTCGATATTTGAGCTTCTTAATGAGACTTGATTGAGCCCGATGCTCCTCCACGTGCGGATGAGCGTCGGGAACCGTTGAACGGGTGGTGGCAGCTGAAGGCATTGTTAGTATGTGAGTTTCAACCGCACTGCTGGGACACAAGCGTCTGGCCGAATTGGCAGACGGCGTGGTTAGAGACTTACGAGTTAAGAGAGTTGGAGAAAATTTTGCCGGTGTTGATGACCACCCTCGAAAGAGTGATCCTTTAGGCAGAAAGAGTAAAATGGATTCAGGAAGACGACGGTATACCGACGCGACTGAATACAGAAAGCGGTTTGTTCAGCCAAGTACAAGCGAATTTAGAGAACTGATCAAGAATTGAGGGTGAAGAGAAGAGAAGAGAGAAGAAAGAAAAGGAAGAAGAAATCAAGGAGATTAAATATAACCGTCAGAATAGGAAAGTCTCTCTCGCTGGGTTGCGCTTTCCTCTCCGCCAGACCGACAAATGGAACCCCGCGAAAGATTACCATTTTTCGTACAAATCGATACCATGATTATCTAAGGATCAAATGTGATTGTAAGCTTGTAGAGAGCCATGACAACGGTATTGTGGTATCAACGCTGTATGCCCGCAAGGTTCCGCTTTCACCCGTTTTAGCGTTTGGCTGTACACATTACCATGGTTCCCACTAGTTAATTTACTACTACTTACTTAGTGTATCTCGAAGTCACTCTTAGCGAGAGTCGAGAAGCGTACTATCATATAGTATACATTAGTTCAACCATTGCTCTCTTGAAGACGTCTTTGATCCACTGGATGCGTTGGCATATGAGTATTATTGTTAGATTGTCTCGTGCAGGAATGCATGTTCAATTCAGACTTGCGAGGATAATTAATTGATCTCCATAATTCTGGTGCAATGACCATGCTGGTTCCTGGAAGAGCCACTTGTCTCCCCTCACTAGCGACGCACAAGCAGTGCTAATCACCGCTAACTTATTTAGAGCACCCTTCGGCCGCTGACTAACCAGCTCGGTGAAAGGAAAAAGAAAATTTCCGTGACATCAAAGTTGACCCTTACTAACTTAGCCGCTTAGAAATTTTGAATACAAAAATAGACGACACCAGTTCTTTCTAGTTGATGTTTAGGGGCAGGTTTCATACTCATGGCTGCCATTGTTTTTGGTGAAGGCAAATACGCCAGTCACTACTCTATAGGTATGGATCTGAATGACAGCCAGCCATTCAACCGGGGTTCTTCCTTGAAATCTGTACCATTTGTCGCAGACGGTGTTAAAGATCATCTCGGAAGTGGACGTTGCTGTGCCATACAAGGCGAGATCTTACTCTCCGTCGAGATGGACTTGAGGAAGGTTAACATTAAAAAAAAAAAAATAAATGAGGATGACTCATGCAGGCATATATACTCATTGGGGAACATATATACGCAAATAATCTTGGTATGCATCTCGACTTACTGTGAAGCAACCTTGAATCAAGTCTACTCCTAGTACTCGTAGCCGTCAGATCCCGCAAAAAATTATGCACACACCTAGTGTCCACACCCAGCTAACCATACATGGTAATTTGTGGATAGAGAATACGGACTACGGACTAAAGATCAGAAATTGTTTCTCTGTGAGATCTTTGCAAAAAGACACTCATTTTACACGGCAGATAATAATAATTTAGCTTTACTGTTTACTCGCTCTCATATTTTCCGCCTGTTGACTAGTAAATAGTCCCCTAATTTATGATTATATGGTAAGCCGGGACCGTGCATAGCAGTCAATCACGTGGGCTACATGTGACTTGCATCGTGTGGTTTCCACCTGCCACATGAGACGTCTCAGCACCAAACATGCTGACACTCACCTTATCCATTGCGACAGCGCAGCTCCAAAGTCCTCATCAAACAATTATTTCTCTGTGCTGCTACCGGAAAGAATAATGAGCGTGGCATCCCATGCTGCTTCTATGATAGTACGAACTACAAAGTTTCCGTACAAAAACAAATTCAAATACTACCCGCGACGGAGCCGTCCCAACTGCGAGTATTAGAGCAACAAGCGGCACTGGCTCACCGCAGAAGGGCCAATGCCCACGCTAGACAGCACTAAAGCGTCTCCGCCTTGACAGTTCGCAACCTCTCGTTGGCTGCATACAAGAGGGTTACTATTTACTACTTACTACTTACTGCTTAGTCTCTGGGCACTCGACTGTTTAGGGTGTTTAGTATTTTACGGTTCAGGGGTAGCCAAGGGGCTGCTGCTGTTTGGCTGGCTGATCATCATCACCATCTATCAAAGCACACTCTAAATCCCCGTCTGGTCTGGTCATTATTGATTGATTTCCGGCAAAGAATGCCATACTTCGCACCGCTTTGTGTCAAACTGTCCGCCCTCATGTTTCGTTCTCCTTACTCACCCAAGACGATTCAGTCAGCGCCTGTCGCAGGTTGAACCTGGTCCAGGTGAAGCAAGCATTCGTTGCAAAACCCGTCTGGTGTCATTGTCACAGCCGGTTGCTTGGTGCCAAATCGGACTGTCGACTCAGGGCAGTGATCGTCGCAATCCTGATCTAAAAGAGCGAGATCCTACCCCGGTCCATATATATTAATTCAGCCGACGCTCTTGACTCGTCAGCACCTGTCGCCTTGCCCAATATTCTCCTATTCAACAATAAACAACACATTGTGGAGCGTGCGCGACAATCAAATCAATCGACTATCGAAAAGAAAGCACTCCGAACAATATCTACCGATCTCGAGACTGACGGGCAGCCCAGGAAAAGAAAACCTAACGAAGCAGTGGTACCCTGAAGTACGAATTGGGTGGATGGTTTCCTCCTTGTGACCACAATCTGCAGCTTCGGCGTAAATGCTGCCACAATGGCCAACAACACCGATTTCGCGAGCATGCTGCCTACGATAAAATGCTCCAATTGCAACATGAACGTCGAGATTTCGGCGATGGGAGAACATGTTTGTGCTACCACACAGCAAGAAGGTAAGTCGCTTCCTACATTATCGCAGCTCGTGGCTTATCCTTTTTTTTTTCCCCTGAATAGCATTGTCCCCGTCGCCGTCGCCATCGCCAGCCATGAAATCAACTCGACCTGGGCCGCCTCCGCGCATTGATCCTACTATCGCCAGTACGTTTTGTTCTGATCGGATAGAGTGCCTTTAATTATGAATACAGAACAATCTAATCATGGTAACCGGAAACAGATCAGCCTTTCCTTTCACCCAGCTACAACAGTCCCTCGAGCAGCCTCGGGAGCCACCCAATTACTCCACGCATGTCTCCCTCTCGGAGTCAAACTTCTCCCTTTCCTTTTACGCCTTCGTCACTCGAATTCCCCGAGGAAGAGAGTCTGCACGATTTGCAGAAAGTAGGGCCCCTAAGCCCAAATCCTGCATCTACCATTCGAGCCGCGCTGAGCCCGACTCTTACTGCCCATACACCTGTGCGCTCGACGACACTCTCTCTGGCTCCGACAATTAGCAGTGACACGGCCATTACGGATGAGCTGGAGGGCTCGCACACGCGCTCGCCGTCTGCTGAAAGCAAAAGCACTTATCGAACTTCGGTGTCGAGTAGACGGTATCGTGAATCAGCATCGACTTATTCATCGCGAGGCGTTTCCGTGAGTATGCCGCGTAGCCCTCGGAACTTCCTAGACGAAGTACCCCCGGTACCCGCCGGACCCTTGACCTCGTTTAGGCCGGCGTCGCAATTGAGCAATGTCGATCCGGTCGTTTCAAGTAGCCCGCCTAAACCTGCGAAAGCTAGCTACGGTAGCTTTGATTTTGGATTGACAGATGAGCCGGATAGCTTTGAGAGTGGTCCTGGGACGTCTACTGTACAAAACCCTACTTTGAACAGGTCACAGACACATCCCGTTACATCAGACGAGACGGGTCTCGACATTGGTGATAATTTTTTGACAAGATGGCCGTCGCAACCATCACCGACTGTCCCCGGGCGGCCCTCGTTGCCTAGAGATCTCAAGAATTCTGGCCAAAACCAATCTCAGGTGAACTATCCAGCAAACGAAGGCAGTGACCTGAAAAAAGCTTCGAATTTCCCCGCTGGTCTTGGATTGGACAAGACTGTCTACCACGCGACAGAAGGATCGACGTCGTCAAGTAATTCCTCGAGCTCTGAGATTGGCAGTAGTAGCTCTATTTCCAGTCCATCGTCCGACTTCGATCGCAAACCATCGGATTTGAGTCAGATCGACTCTATGCTGCAGGAACTTGAGTTTGACAAGCAAAAGTCTCCCGTGGAGAAGCAAACATCCACGGGTCTCAATACCACGACCTTTCACGCGCCGCGTGGTGTTAACAAGCTTGTGCCCGGAACTGGATCACCAACTGATCCGTCTCTAGTCAGTTCTTCTGCACCGGAAGTGATGCCAAAAAGTCCACTACAGGAGAAGACACCAGCGGCCTACGGCGAGCAAATCTCACGGCCACTTACCGCCAGTGGCCAAAAGCGCCGTTGCCGTGGGTGCGGACAAGGTATTGTTGGTAAATCAGTCTCTTCCGCAGACGGCCGTCTCACTGGGCGATATCACAAGGCCTGTTTTGTCTGTTTCACCTGTCGATCCCCTTTCGAAACCGCGGATTTTTACGTCCTAGACGATCATCCTTATTGTTCGCAACATTATCATGAGCTGAACGGCTCTACTTGCGCTACGTGTAAAGGTGGGATTGAAGGACAGTATCTTGAGACCATTGAAAACAGTACCTATGGTACGGGAAATCCGCAGAAATTTCATCCCGACTGCCTGACCTGCCGGACCTGTCGCGTTGTTCTCCGCGGTGATTATTTTGAATGGAATGGCCAGGTTTATTGTGAACGAGATGCTCGTCGTGCGGCAGCAATGTCAGCACCGCCGCCGCCTCCCGCCGGAGCACGACGACGTCCTAATATGCCCTCGTCCCCGCTGGCAGGTCCTCCAGGGTTTCCCCCCGGCCCACCCCCTCCCGGATACCGTGGACCACCGCGTCGTGGTGGACTCATGGGTCCAGGCGCAGCAGGTCCTGGAGGAGCCATGATGCCTCGCGGTCCTCCGCCTGCATCATCTGGAGGTCGTGGTATGGGCAGACCGCCGCCATCGCCCAGACAAGGTGCCAGTCTCGCACCTCCCGGTGGTGCACGACGCTTCCCTGAGAGGCGGACGACCAAGTTGATGATGGTATGAAGCCGATCCGACGATATTGGAAAGGAGCGATCTTTTCTCTTTTTCTCCTCGAATGACGTGTACAACAAAACCCCGTTTATCTATCGCTTAATGTCTTCCTAGGTGGAGATCTGTTTTTCTTCTTCTTTCGTCATCTCCCTGTTATATGATTTTGATATTCTGTCACATCCTTATACCCCTGTTGAGCAAGACTCACTAATACTTTTTTTTTTCAACCTCAATCAGCAGTGTCTGATCAGGGTTTTTTTTTCATTTCTTTTTCTTTTCATGTCATATATAATGCATTTTACATATACCCCCTTGGTTTCGTTATCCGGAACCAGACGGCGATTTGCAACTCTCGCTTTTATTCATCAATTCTCATTCCGCCCCCTCTACCCTCTATAACTTTATTATTTGACGTCCGTGGGTACTGACTACCCTTTGGTTGATGGTCGATGTCCATTCGCTTCTTGTACAATTGAATCTTTTATCTCTTATATATTGAATAATGATATATTGAGCTCCTGACTATTTTTCTGACTTTAACTTGGTCTGTAAACGCTCCTGGCTCTGAATACTTGAGCATCGCATCTAGGGATTTATTTTTCTCGGGAATTTTCAGTAAATTATTTCTGCGTCTACCAGGGTAGCTAAGTTAAGAATCCGGCTAAATGAACATCAAATAGAGAAGAGTGATTTGTGCGTGTAGATAGTATACAAAATATAAGGGGCTACGTCCTTTCTGAACTCCCTTGAATCCGACTCTTGACCGCAGGCTTCTCAACCATAAAGCGCTGCAGGTACGGATACACAAAAGGGAAAACCCATCCAAAAACCACGAACCACACGCCCCAGAAGGTCAGATACATCCTCTCTCTAATTTTGATTCTATTATCGTCCTGCTCGTGTTGGCGTGAATACGACTCGGTCCACGAGTCACTGATCAGTTTGTACGTTGCTGGATCGTCGGTGAGAATGGCATCAAATCCGTGCCGAATCGCCCAGCGAATATCGCGTGGTGAATTGATTGTCCAGCCTAGAACGAGTCGTTTGCCACTACTACCGCCACCGCCGCTGCTGCTGCC
This sequence comes from Talaromyces borbonicus, assembly GCA_002916415.1. Taxonomy (NCBI): domain Eukaryota; kingdom Fungi; phylum Ascomycota; class Eurotiomycetes; order Eurotiales; family Trichocomaceae; genus Talaromyces; species Talaromyces borbonicus. The sequence goes on from NBSA01000012.1 coordinate 1,824,803, forward strand.
GGTGACATGGGTGGTAGAATTAATGTCAGCTCGATGAACTGCATCGATAAATCCATATCCAAGAGGACCCTTGATGGATTTGTAATGCGTGTTGAACGAGACTCGGGTCTCTGTGCGAAGAATTTTGCGGGCAGTAAGGACGTTGTAGCCAATCAGAATAGGCTGGAAGTTTGGAAGAAATTCTTTGCATAGAGGGAAATAGGATGCCTGTATCGAAAGGTCAGAAAAGGAAGCTAGTAATTGAAGATGGGAGGGGAAAAGACACGCACAGTCCAGCAACCTAGCATGATTCGCAGATCCCATCTCTGACTCGAATACGGTCCTGTGCTAAATGTTTCTGCTAGTTTTGGCAGTATCACGTCTGCGGGATTGTTTATCTATTTTTGTTAGTCTTGGTGATGTGATAAAATGAGAAGAAGAAGAAGAAGAAGAAGAAGAAGCAGAAGATACCTTTATGTCAAGCAACACCCAGATATGATCCCTGCCCTTGGACGAGAGAAATTCAAGAAGATCAGTCAGACGGATCATCCTCTGCCGAGGCTCACGTATTGTTTCAAGCGTGCGCAGGTATTCCCAATCACACTGGTTGATTTTCTTGTCGATACCATAGCACCGATTGAGCGTTGCATCCTGATTACACGAACTTAGCGGGGAAACATAGCATAAGCGGAAACGAAAACGAAAAAGAAAGAACATACGTGCGATATCACGATAATTCCGTCTCTAGATATTTGAACATCGGTCTCAATTCCATGACACCCGACGTCGATCGCAGCTTGGAACGCAGTCAGCGAGTTCTCCGGATAGATCTTGTTGAAGCCGCGATGAGCCACGTATTGGGGTAACCTCGTCTTGCCGTCCTGTGCAAAGAATGGTTGTCTGAAGAGAGCTTCAGGTGTCATATTGACCGTTTACAAAGATTGTAGCGCTGTGATGAAATAAACAGAATTCAAATGCTGCTGCTTTGCGTTGGCTCGAGACGGGATGCCTGCCCCCGACTGATTTATCCTTTGGCGGAGAACAAGCTTGCAGGGGTGCAGTTCCCCTCGACTGAGAAGACAGACAAGTATATTCAGGCAGCCATTATGATTTGTAGTAGTGCCCCAGAATGTGGTCGTCCGGAACCTATTCGGGCTTCGTGCAGTCGTATCAGAAGAAGCGGAAGTATATGTTCCCATATGCAGGATGAAGAATGAAAGATCGGTCGGGAGCAATGTGGATAGGCCGGATTTAAGATCGGTTAAACTCCGACCGGCAACCTCAATTATTTTTTCTACTACTTGTCAACTGTACGGCCTTTGGGTTGGATGTCGCGGTGATTATACAGTTGATAAGACTGTCGTTATTTGTTGGATATGTCATGCAATTTTTTCTTTTGTCTTGGTTATATGGTGTTGACGATGGGTGCCCAGATCGGGGAAATTCCAGCGTGGTTTGTCTGGGTATGAGCGTCACAATATCGCCCAATAAACAGCTTCCAAGGTTTGATTTGCAACTATGGGATACCTCTGCAAACTTGAATTCATGGGATATTTAGATCCGCCAGCGGAAATTACCGTATAAATGTAAAAATCTCTGATTTTCTCTAATCTCTATTCAGCTGACAGCGAGCGATCTCTTGGACCCTGACAGTCCGTCCCCGAACTTCCTATTTGGGAAATCCAGAAAAATAGCCCTAACGGATCTGACACAAACCCAAAATACACTCTGAAACACGCGACAAATGGGGCTGGTATCAGATCCAATCTCGAAAATAGGTGGGCATCAATCAAAGAGAACCAATTACCAAATTGTCGGGTAATGCCAGAATTTTTTCGACGCTCTGTCGGCAAGAACCTGCTATTTTGCTCTATGCTTGACGTCTAATGGGAATAATCGATGAGAATTTGGCGGATTGTTCATGGCGGAAAAGTTTGCCTTCGCAGTGGGATTCAACATTAAAAAGCTGGTAAAGAAGTCCCCCAGCCTTGGAAAATCTAGAATGATCACACTCAAGCTGCCTTCTACTTTGAATCCCATCTTCAAGATCACGACCGTCATTCGAGCAACGCCGTAACTTTGGTGAAATCCAAACATACCTAGGTAACCTTCGAATCGACCTAGCGTTTAAAAATCAAAAATTTAAAAAAAAAAAAAAAAAAAAAAAAAAAAAAAAAAAAAAAAAAAAAAAAAAAAAAAAAAAAAAAAAAAAAAAAAAAAAAA